>SJXQ01000292.1:0-171175 GCA_006408695.1 Aepyceros melampus | reverse complement strand
CCATTCTATCCTAAAGGAAATCAGTCCTGAATATACATTGGAGGGACTGATGCTGAAGCTGAAACTCCAATACTTTGGCCACCTGATGTGAAGAACTGACTCACTGGAAAGACCCTAATGCTGGGAAAGATTGAAGGTGGGAAGATAAGGGGACGACAGAGGATGAGATGGTTGGATGGTATCACTGACTCAATGGACATAAGTTTGGGTAAACTTGGTGATGGACAGGGAAGCCTGGCGTGCTGCAGCCCGTGGGGTCAAAAACAGTTGGACATGACTGAGCAACTGAACTGAACTGAATATTACTTTAAGTCACAAATATTACATTAATTGCATTTAAGGACCATGTTTAAGATGAAATGGTTGGATGGCATCATTGACTCAATCGACATGAGTTTGAGCAAATTCTGGGACATGTTGAAAGATAGGGAAGCCTGGCATGCTGCAGTCCATGAGGTCACAAAGAGTCAGACACATGTGAGCAACTAAGAGTGATGGACAGGGAAGCCTGGCGTGCTGCAGCCCGTGGGGTCAAAAACAGTTGGACATGACTGAGCAACTGAACTGAACTGAATATTACTTTAAGTCACAAATATTACATTAATTGCATTTAAGGACCATGTTTAAGATGAAATGGTTGGATGGCATCATTGACTCAATCGACATGAGTTTGAGCAAATTCTGGGACATGTTGAAAGATAGGGAAGCCTGGCATGCTGCAGTCCATGAGGTCACAAAGAGTCAGACACATGTGAGCAACTAAGCAAGAACAACAATGCATAGTCATATTTAGTCCTGTGAGATGTTCACATCATGGAGAAACAAAAGGGAACTAAGACTGATCAAGGGAAACAGATTTCTCCCTTTCATTTCCTGCTCACACTCAGATACATAATCAATTTGTGAAATGGTGAGTAGAATCTGTGATATTTTTTCCACCCTCACTCTCTGAACTCCTAGAGTTGGACTTGTTTCACTTAAATGTGCGCATGACATGATTCTACTATATCCACCATACTTATTTGCAGAAGGCTAACAATCACATTCTGAACCATCTTGGAAAAGAGAACAGCTGGAACTATGGAGTCTGACAGTTTGGCAGAAAGGAAACTCTGGTCATTCAATCCCAAGCCCAGGGAAGTCTAACCCTGACTAATAGTGTAGGGATATTGTAGAGGAACAAACCATGGATGAGCACCCAGGCTTGAAGGTGACAGCAATTCTAGGTATCAATTAAAGTAGGGGGTGGGAGGCCACAAAATTGCTTTCCTGAGAAACAATAAGATTTTGACCAGTTGTATCAGGTATTTTTTCCATTTGCATACATTTCACAAACCTAAAAATAAAGAATCACAGTTTAAGCCTTTTTATTTTGCAACAGACACCTCCATCTCATGGGGTGTGCTTATGACTATCTCTGAAGCTATGGCAAGACCACACTGTCACATGTCAGGTGTCCTAATAAAAATCTGAAAATCGGATTTTGGTTTAAGTCCTGGCAGATAAAACACAGGAATTAGATGAAAGGCCAAATCAGGACTCAAGTCATACCAGAAAAATGGAAGGAGGGACTCGATAACAGGGCCCTGGGAAGATGGGGGAAAAAATGAGAAACTAGGAATAAAAGACCAAGTCAGATGGCCCTACACTGACATGTATCACTGATTAGGCCACAGACATGTTTTAATGATCAGAAAGTACAGTTCAATGGGCTCTGGAGCTCAGTTCAATCTTAGTGACGTACATGGGAGACAGCAGGCCAGTTCCAGACCATTCTCCTTTTAAAAAGTGGAAGCCACACCACACACACACAAAGAAATATCGTGGGGTTACTGTATTTAAAATAGATAACCAACAAAGACCTACTATATAGCACAGAGAACTCAGTACAATATTCTTTAATAGCCTAAATGGGAAAAGAATTTGAAAAGGAATCAGATCCTTGTATGGTTATAACTGAACCACTTATCTGTGACACCTAGAACTAACACATCATTGTTAATCACAATGTCATTGTTTAGTTGCTGAGTTGTGTTTGACACTTTTTATGATCCCATGGATTGTAGCCTGCCAGGCTCCTCTGTCCATGGGATTTCACAGGCAAGAATACTGGAGGAAGCCCATTTTAATCACTATCAGTTCAATTCAGTTCAGTCACTCAACAGTGTCTGACTCTTTGCGACTCCATGAACCACAGCATGCCAGGCCTCCCTGTCCATCACCAACTCCCAGAGTTCACCCAAACCCGTGTCCATTGAGTTGGCGATGCCATCCAGCCATCTATCCTCTGTCGTCCCCTTCTCCTCCTGCCCTCAATCTTCCCCAGCATCAGGGTCTTTTCCAATGAGTCAGCTGTTCACATCAGGTGGCCAAAGTATTGGAGTTTCATCTTCAGCATCAGTCCCTCCCATGAACACCCAGGACTGATCTCCTTTAGGATGGACTGGTTGGATCTCCTTGGAGTCCAAGGGACTCTCAAGAGTCTTCTGCAACACCACAGTTCAAAAGCATCAATTCTTCAGTGCTCAGCTTTCTTTATAGTCCAACTCTCACATCCATACCTGATTACTGGAAAAACCATAGCCTTGACCAGATGAACCTTTGTCAAAAATTAATGTCTCTGCTTTTTAATATGCTGTCTAGGTTGGTCATAACTTTCCTTCCAAGGAGTAAGCATCTTCTAATTTCATGGCTGCAATCACCATCTGCAGTGATATGGGAGCCCAGAAAAATAAAGTCAGCCACTGTTTCTGCTGTTTCCCCATCTATTTGCCATGAAGTGATGGGACTGGATGCCATGATCTTAGTTTTCTGAATGTTGAGTGAGCTTCAAGCCAAGTTTTTCACTCTCCTCTTTCACTTGCATCAAGAGGCTCTTTAGTTCCTCTTCACTTTCTGCCATAAGGGTGGTGTCATATGCATATCTGAGGTTATTGATATTTCTCCCAGCAATCTTGATTCCAGTTTGTGCTTCCTCCAGCCCAGCATTTCTCATGATGTACTCTGCATACTCCAATACAAGAAACAAATAAACTAAAAAAAAAAAAGTGGAGAGGGTTTCCTATGCACTACACAGCCAATGGTCACCAGCACATGACCTAAGCCAGGAGGTACAGATGTCACCACAGGCATCATCAACTCAATGGACATGAATTAGAGCAAGCTCCTTGGGAGATACTGGAGGGCAGGGAAGATTGGCAAGCTGCACTCCATGGGGTCACAAAGAGTTGGACATGACTGAGTGACTGAACAACAAAAACAAGCAGCCAAGATAGGGACAAGCTGACACAGGGGTGATAAGTCTGTAGGTGGGAACAGGAAAGGAGATGCCACCCCAAGGCTCTGCACTTCAGCAACAAAGAAGTTCTTCATCCAGCAGGAGATGGTCAACGATGCCCTCCTCTCTCCTCTGTGAGTCCTCCTTTCTACTCTGTAGCCCTCCCAGCTGCATTCTATTTCTCACTCCTGGACACTAACCCTGTATCCCACCTTGTGTTCAGTTACTGTCAAATAACCCCAGCTCAGGATCTATTGGCAAGCTGCACTCCATGGGTCACAAAGAGTTGGACATGACTGAGTGACTGAACAACAAAAACAAGCAGCCAAGATAGGGACAAGCTGACACAGGGGTGATAAGTCTGTAGGTGGGAACAGGAAAGGAGATGCCACCCCAAGGCTCTGCACTTCAGCAACAAAGAAGTTCTTCATCCAGCAGGAGATGGTCAACGATGCCCTCCTCTCTCCTCTGTGAGTCCTCCTTTCTACTCTGTAGCCCTCCCAGCTGCATTCTATTTCTCACTCCTGGACACTAACCCTGTATCCCACCTTGTGTTCAGTTACTGTCAAATAACCCCAGCTCAGGATCTTATAACTCTTTCAGACCAAGTTATTTGTATATGTATGAGATATAAGTACATATAGGGACATCCCTGGCGGTCCAGTGGTTAAGACTCTGCACTTCCAATGCAGGGACTGTGAGTTCAATCGCTGGTCAGGAAACTAAGATTCCACATGTTGTGTAACCAAAAAATTAAAATAAAGTGTACAATTTGAAAAGTTTCAGTTTTAAGTGTCTGTGTATATTTATATATGCTAAATTGCTTCTGTCGTGTCTGACTCTTTGCAACCCCCATGGACTGTAACCTGCCAGGCTCCTGTGTCCATGGGATTCTCCAGGCAAGAATATTGGAGTGGGTTACCATGACCTCCTTTAGGGGATCTTCCCAATCCAGGGATCAAACCCGTGTCTCTTATGTCTCCTGCATTGGCAGATCAGTTCTTTACCACTAGCACCACCTGGGAAGCCCTATATATAGCTACTTTAAATACTAGATACCAGGGCCCTAGTAGTAGTAGTAGTATAGTCGCTAAGTCATGTCTGACTCTTGCAACCCCATAGACAGTAGCCTGCCAGGCTCCTCTGTCCATGGGATTCTCCAGGCAAGAATACTGGAGTGGGTTGCCATTTCCTTCTCCAGGGAATCTTCCCAACCCAGGAATCGAACCCAGTCACCTGCATTGCAGGGAGATTATTTACCAACTGAGCTACAAAAAAGAAAGAAAGAAAAAGAAATGAAGTCGCTCAGTTGTGTCCGACTCTTTGCGACGCCATGGACTGTAGCCTACCAGGCTCCTACATCCATGGAATTTTCCAGGCAAGAGTACTGGAGTAGGTTGCCATTTCCTTCTCCTCCAGGGCCCTAGGAGGATATAGAAAATACAAACATATATAATACATACACACTCAAAGGAAAGTGAAATTCCTAAAGTTCATCAACTTTCCTAAATCCACACCCTTAATGAAAACATAAGCTGTCAAGCCCAGGTATCCCAGGTCTCCTGACACCTAGTCTGGTGGTCTGGTCATGTTGCCTTCCAGCAGCTGTTTTAAATTTTTCCAAGCATTTCCCCTTCATCCTCACAAGTTGGTGGGGCAGTCATCCACCACCAAAGAGAAGAAAACTGAGTTTAAGATTGGTTAAAGTAAACAGTTAACCTTGATATCACACTTTAGTTTCCTTAAAGTGAATTAAATTAAATACATTAAAAAATACATAAAAATGTGTTTGGAGGAAAACTCTTCATTCTTTCACTTCTCAGTAGATGTTTCATGAAAGAAGTGATGGAAGATCTGCTTGGGAAAAATTGGGTTTAAAAAGGGAAAAATAGTTTCCTTTGTTGCTCAGAAGCTTTTAATTTTAATTAGGTCCCATTTATTTATTTTTGCTTTTATTTCCAGTATTCTGGAAGGTGGATCATAGAGAATCCACTGTGATTCATGTCAGAGCGTGTTTGGCCTAAGTTCTCCTCTAGGAGTTTTATAGTTTCTGGTCTTATGTTTATATCTTTTTTCTTTTTTTTTTTTTTTAATTTGTACTTTATTTTACTTTACAATACTGCATTGGTTTTGCCATACATTGACATGAATCTGCCACGGGTGTACATGAGTTCCCAATCCTGAACCCCTCTCCCACCTCCCTCCCCATATCATCTCTCTGGATCATCCTTGTGCACCAGCTCCAAGCATCCTGCATCCTGCATCGAACATAGACTGGCGCTTCATTTCTTACATGATAGTATACATGTTTCAATGCCTTCTCCCAAGTCATCCCACCCTTGCCCTCTCCCACAGAGTCCAAAAGTCTGTTCTTTACATCTCTGTCTCTTTTGCTATCTCGCATACAGGGTTATCATTACCATCTTTCTAAACTCCATATATATGTGTTAGTATACTGTATTGGTGTTTTTCTTTCTGGCTTACTTCACTCTGTATAATCGGCTCCAGTTTCATCCACCTCATTAGAACTGATTCAAATGTATTATTTTTAATGGCTGAGTAATACTCCATTGTGTATGTGTACCACCGCTTTCTTATCCATTCATCTGCTGATGGACTTCTAGGTTGTTTCCATGTCCTGGCTATTATAAACAGTCCTGTGATGAACATTGGGGTACACGTGTCTCTTTCAATTCTGGTTTCCTCGGTGTGTATGCCCAGCAGTGGGATTGCTGGGTCATAAGGCAGTTCTATTTCCAGTTTTTTAAGGAATCTCCACACTGTTCTCCATAGTGGCTGTACTAATTTGCATTCCCACCAACAGTGTAAGAGGGTTCCCTTTTCTCCACACCCTCTCCAGCATTTATTGCTTGTTGACTTTTGGATCGCAGCCATTCTGACTGGTGTGAAATGGTACCTCATTGTGGTTTTGATTTGCATTTCTCTGATAATGAGTGATCTTGAGCATCTTTTCAAGTGTTTGTTAGCCATCCGTCTAACTGGAGATCCAAATTGGAATCCAAATTGGAAAAGAAGAAGTAAAACTCACTGTTTGCAGATGACATGATCCTCTACATGATCCTCTAACAGTCTTCTCTGGAGAAATGTCTATTTAGTTCTTTGGCCCATTTTTTGATTGGGTCATTTATTTTTCTGGAATTGAGCTCCAAGTGTTGCTTGTATATTTTTGAGATTAGTTGTCAGTTGCTTCATTTGCTATTATTTTCTCCTATACCGAAGCCTGTCTCTTCACCTTGCTTATAGTTTCCTTTGTTGTGCAGAAGCTTTTAATCCCACAACACATTAAAAAGATCATACACCATGACCAAGTGGGAATTCTGGGAGGTGGATCATAGAGGATCCTGCTGTGATTTATGTCAGAGAGTGTTTTGCCTATGTTCTCCTCTAAGAGTTTTATAGTTTCTTGTCTTACGTTTAGATCTTTAATCCATTTTGAGTTTATTTTTGTGTATGGTGTTAGAAAGTGATCTAACTTTCTTCAATTTCAGTCTGAATTTGGTAATAAAGAGTTCATGATCTGAGCCACAGTCAGCAAACAAGTGGGATCTAATTAAACTTAAAATCTTTTGCACAGCAAAGGATACTATACACAAGGTTAAAAAGGCAGTTCCCAGAATGGAAAAAGGTAATAGCAAATGAAATAACAACTGACAAAGGATCAGTTTCCAAAATATACAAGCAGCTCATACAAGTCAATATCAGAGAAACAAACAGCCCAATCAAAAAGTGGGGAAAAGACCTAAACAGACATTTCTCCAAAAAAGACACACAGATCGCTAACAAACACATGAAAAGATGCTCAATAATACTCATTAGAGAAGTGCAAATCAAAACTACAATGAGATATCACCTCATGCCAGTCAGAATGTTCATCATCAAAAAGTCTACAAAACAATAAATGTTGTTTTTAAATTGCTAACACAACATCCATTCTGCAACCCATGGATCAAGGAGTCATTTCAACTTTCCAGTCTTATTATTTGAGAAGTACATTTTGTAAGGCTATAGATGCCATAGATAGTGATTCCTCTGATGGATCTGGGCAGTCAATTTAAAACTTCCTGGAAAGGATTTACTATTCTAGGTACCATTAAGAACATTCATGAGTCATGGGAAGGCATACAAATATCAACATTAACAGGAGTTGGGAAGAAGTTGATTCCAACCTTCATGGATGACCTTGAGGGTTCAAGTCTTCAGTGGAGAAAGTCACATCAACTGTGGTGGAAATAGCAAAAGAACTAGAATTAGACATGGACCCTGAAAGAGGGAGGTGATGTAAGTATATTTCTTGCTGATTTGCATTGTTGTATGGCAGAAACAAATACAATACTGTAAAGCAATTTTCCCTCAATTAAAAAAAAATTAAAAAGAAGTGGAGCCTGAGGATGTGACCGAATTGCTGCAATCTCATGATTAAATTTTAATAGATGAGGAATTGCTTCTCATGGATGACCAGAATGTGATTTCTTGAGATGATTGCTGATTTGCATTGTTGTATGGCAGAAACAAATACAATACTGTAAAGCAATTTTCCCTCAATTAAAAAAAAATTAAAAAGAAGTGGAGCCTGAGGATGTGACCGAATTGCTGCAATCTCATGATTAAATTTTAATAGATGAGGAATTGCTTCTCATGGATGACCAGAATGTGATTTCTTGAGATGAAATCTGTTCCTGGTGAAGATTGTGGAAATGACAACAGATGATTTAGAAAATTACATAAACTTAGTTGCTAAATCCAAGGCAAGGTTTGAAAGAATTGACTCTAGTTTTAAAAGAAGTTCTACCGTGGGTAAAATGCTATCAAACAGCATTACATGATACACAGAAATCTTTCATGAGAGGATGAGTCAGTTGATGCAGTGAAGTTTATTGTTGTCTTATTTTAAGAAATTGTCACAGGCACCCCAACCATCAGCCATCAGCCCCAACCACCACCCTGATCAATCATTAACCATCAACATGGAGGCAAGCTTCCCCCCCCCAACGAAAAGATTACAACACATTTCAGCAAGATGATAGTTAGCATTCTGAGTGACATTTTTTTTAGGCTGTACCACGTGGCTTACAGACTAAAAGGCTTCTGAATATCAAGGGAGACCATCAACAAAATGAAAAGGCAACCTACTGAATGGTAGAAAATAATTGCAATCATATATCTGATAAGGGGGCTAATATCCAAAACACATTTCAAAACTCATACAACTCAATATTTTTAAAAACTGATTAAGAAATAGAAGTTCTAAGGAGGTATTTTTCCAAAAAAAAAAAAAGCAAACAGATGGCCAACAATTTCATGAAAAGATGTTCTGCATCATTAATGATCAAGGAAATGTGAATCAAAGTCACAATGAAATATCACTTCACACCTTTTGGAATGACTATTATCAAAAAGAAGAAATGGCGATGTTAGCAAGGATCTAATAAAAGGAAGCCCTTGTGCACTTGCTGGTGGGAGTGTAAATTGGTGCAACCACCACAAAAAGAACAGTATGAAGTTTCCTCAAAAAATTAAAAATAGAGCTACCATATGATCCAGCAATTTCAGCTTAGATATTTATTTGAAAACACTAATTTAAAAGATATCTGCAAGGTTTTAAGATATAGGGTGTGTTGCTACCTCCTGACCTAAGTGAAATTGATGCTGAGTTGAATTCTGATGATGAGATCATATAAGACAGCTCTGAAATTAACTTATAAGAGGGTAAAGAAGATGAGATCTTTGCAAAGACAGAGATCTCAGAGATTCCTACAGATGGACCAAACACTGAAACAGAAGCAAATGTAAATGCATATGAAGAGTGTGCCTCTGGAATTCCCTTAAATAGTGGAATAAATTTCAAGAATTGCATAAAATGCATTCTGAACAGAAAAACCTCAACTTCAAGATTAGGAAAGAAAAAAAGAAAACACTCCAGAGAAAGCAAATTAAAGAATGAAGAAGAATCTCAAAACGAACAGTCTTCAAGTGAAATCCAGTGGAAGTAACTTACTTTTTTGGAGTCAATGAGAGGTTTGACCTCCACTGTTAAGCGGAAATAAAGTTGAAAATTTGGGCCTTGCACAGCAATCAGAGGAGAAAAAGAAATAAAAGGAATCCAAATTGGAAAAGAAGAAGTAAAACTCTCACTGTTTGCAGATGACATGATCCTCTACATAGAAAACCCTAAAGACACAACCAGAAAATTACTAAAGCTAATCAATGAATATAGTAAAGTTGCAGGATATAAAACCAACACACAGAAAACCCTTGCATTCCTATACACTAATAATGAAAGCATAGAAAGAGAAATTAAGGAAACAATTCCATTCATCATTGCAATGAAAGGAATAAAATACTTAGGAATATATCTACCTGAAGAAACAAAAGACCTATATATAGAAAACTATAAAACATTGGTGAAAAAAATCAAAGAGGACACTAATAGATGGAGAAATATACCATGTTCTTGGATCAGAAGAATCAATATAGTGGAAATGAGTATACTACCCAAAGCAATTTATAGATTCAATGCAATCCCTATCAAGCTACCAACGGTATTTTTCACAGAGCTAGAACAAATAATTTCACAATATGTATGGAAATATAAAAAACCTCGACTAGCCNGAAGAATCAATATAGTGAAAATGAGTATACTACCCAGAGGAATCTACAGATTCAATGGAATCTCTATCAAGCTACTGGTGGTATTTTTCACAGAGCCTAAACAAATAAATTCACAATTTGTATGGAAATACAAAAAACCTTGAATAGCCAAAGCAATCTTGAGGAAGAAGAATGGAACTGGAGGAATCAACCTGCCTGACTTCAGGCTCTACTACAAAGCCACAGTCATCAAGACAGTATGGTACTGGCATAAAGACAAAAATATAGATCAATGGAACAAAATAGAAAGCCCAGAGATAAATCCACATACCTATGGACACCTTATCTTCGACAAAGGAGGCAAGAGAATATACAATGGATTAAAGACAATCTCTTTAACAAGTGGTGCTGGGAAAACTGGTCAACCGCTTGTAAAAGAATGAAACTAGATCACTTTCTAACACCATACACAAAAATAAACTCCAAATGGATTAAAGATCTAAATGTAAGACCAGAAACTATAAAACTCCTAGAGGAGAACGTAGGCAAAACACTCTCTGACATAAATCACAGCAGGATTCTCTATGACCCACCTCCCAGAATACTGGAAATAAAAGCAAAAACCAACAAATGGGACCTAACTAAAATGAAAAGCTTCTGCACTACAAAGGAAACTATAAACAAGGTGAAAAGACAGCCTTCGGAATGGGAGAAAATAATAGCAACTGACAAAGAACTAATCTCAAAAATATACAAGCAATTTATGCAGCTCAATTCCAGAAAAATAAATGATCCAATCAAAAAATGGGTGATAGAACTAAATAGACATTTCTCCAGAGAAGACATACGAATGGCTGACAAACACATGAAAAGATGCTCAAGATCACTCATTATTAGAGAAATGCAAATCAAAACCACAATGAGGTACCATCTCACACCAGTTAGAATGGCTGCGATCCAAAAGTCTACAAACAATAAATGCTGGAGAGGGTATGGAGAAAAGGGAACCCTCTTACACTGTGGGTGGGAATGCAAACTAGTATAGCCATATGGAGAACAGTGTGGCGATTCCTTAAAAAACTGGAAATAGAACTGCCATATGACCCAGCAATCCCACTGCTGGGCATATACACCAAGGAAACCAGAACTGAAAGAGACACGTGTACCCCAATGTTCACTGCAGCACTCTCTACAATAGCTAGGACATGAAAGCAACCTAGATGTCCATTGGCAGATGAATGGATAAGAAAGCTCTGGTACATTTACACAATGGACTATTTTTCAGCTATAAAAAGGACACATTTGAGTCAGTCCTAATGAGGTGGATGAAACTGAAGCCTATTTATTATACAGAGTGAAGTAAGTCAGGAAGAAAAACATCAATACAGTATATTAATGCATATATATGGAATTTAGAAAGATAGTAACAATGACCCTATATGCAAGACAGAAAAAGAGACAGACATTAAGAACAGACTTTTGGACTCTGTAGGAGAAGGCAAGGGTGGAATGATTTGAGAGAACAGCATTGAAACATATATACTACCATATGTGAAATAGATAACCAGTCCCAAGTTCGATACATGAAGCAGGGCACTCAAAGCCGGTACACTGGGACAACACAGAGGGATGGGATGGGGAGGGTTGGTGGGAGGGGCATTCAGGATCGGGGGACACATGTACAGCACACCTGTGGCTGATTCATGTCAATGCATGGCAAAAACCACCACAAAGTAATTAGCCTCCAATTAAAACAAATAAATTTTTTTAAAAAGACATGGTGCCTATTCTTAAAGAGTATATAGTCCAGTCATGGGAGATAGGCATATAAACAGATGACTACACACATTCTCATAAGTGCTATAAAAAGTAGAGTCAGAATCCTGCTGGAGGATCCCAAAACTTATGAAGGTAAGTAATCTTCACAGGAAATGCAACTGAAAGGACAAGAGATACAGATGGTTTTTGAATGACATGATGTGACACAGGTTATAGGTTTAGTAAGCAGAAAGCATTTTTATGACTACCTCTGAAAGCTGATGTGGGCAGAAAACCTGAGGTTAAATTTTCAACTCTTGGCTTCAGGAGTCCATATTGAAACACAGTTTTGATAATCCTGCCATAATAAGTGACTTTAAAGCCAGTAAAGAAAGAAGTGGTCTTATATAGTGAGATGACATATATTATTTGGTACTGTTTGGCCAGGTGCCCAGGAAATTTGGGGAAATGTAACTTCTTATGTGGAGATATTTCATTCTTTTGTTCATCTTTTTGCCCTAGGTTTTCAAGTAGACTTCTATGAATTCAGTGAGTCTCCTCAAAAGACATCCTTGAGGTGACCCTAGTGCAGAGAAACTTTTCCACAGTCTGTAAAACAGACTAGTGTAGACATGTACACAGGAGTTTCCCAAGTGGAGAAAGAAAAGAAGCAGAATTCAAGCAGAGGCACAGCATGAACAAAGGCACTGAAAAGTGGATGGCTTCGTCATGTTTGGGAAGGACTGAATTCATTCAGGAAGCCCTAGTGCTATCCATGGAGATGAGACCAGATGGACCAGTAAAAGCTTAAGGAGGTTGTAAACAAGGTCAGAAGTTTACTTTCTCCCTTATCAATATTAGGGAAGCCAGAAGAGGATTAAAGCAAGAGGGTCACATGGTCAATCTTGCATTTTAAGAAGTAAATCTGGTGATATTTTAGAAGATAGAGCTCAAAACATCTGGGTAGCTGGAAACATGATAAGGAAATGTTAACGATAGTCTTGGGAGGATAGGATTGAGAGAAAACAGTCTGAGCCAAGATAATTAGAAATGAAGACAAGAAAAGAGGCCAGTTCATAGAAATACGGCTAAGAGAGAATTCTAGCATCCTGGAGCCATCTTGTACCAGCTTGCAAGGGTCAATTATATATTCAGAAATTTTGTCAGTTGGTTGTTAAACCATTGGTAGCTTGGTATTAGCAATGGAAATTGGAAGTCAGCAAACACTATGAATTGGGGTTTTTAGTTTTTTTTTTTTTTAATTAATTTTTATTTTTTAGTTTGTTTTGCTTTACAATACTGTATTCGTTTTGTTACACATTGACATGAATTAGCATGAGTGTACATGAACTCCCAATTAGTTTTTCAAGAGTCAGTGTAGCAGAGTCCTAGATGGAACTGATAGGATGTGGATGACTGGATACAAGGAACAAGCAGGAGATATCAGATATTGTGGAGGCTGAAACTTTTACAATTTAGGGAATCCTCCTTAAGAAAAAGAATATAGACTCTGAATTCAAAATTAGGCATATATAATGGACAGTACTCAAGAGGAAGGGGACATATGTATACCTATGGCTAATTCTTGTTGATGTTTGACAGAAAACAAAATTCTGTAAAGCAATTATCCTTCAATTAGAAAATAAATAAATTTAAAAAATAATGGACAGTAGGAGTATTCCTGGAAGCCAGCAATAATTCAAATACACACAGAAGTGACTCCAAAACCACAAAAAATATTCTGCTAAACCCACACTAAATGTGTCCCCAACTCAACTTCCCCTCAGCCAGAAACTAAAAGTGCCCACAACCACTCCAACACCATTTCACATGACGGGAAGGATGTCAGAGAAGTCAAAGTGGAAAGAAACAGCAGTCTTAACCCACTGTGGTTAAAATGTCTTACATTTGCACATTTTACAAAAACATGCAACCATGTGAACCCCTTGCCAGGGCAGCTCTCAGAACCTGGGAAAGGGTCCCTGAAGTTGCAAGAATATGAAGCTTAACCCTGGTCAGCTTCAGGGTGAATTTGCCTCTGAGGGCGACAGAGGTATCCAGGGTAACAGGAAGGTTCAGAAGACCAGGCGTGGCTCATACACTTCTGTCCAGTTCCTCAAGAGACTAATGATGGCTGGATGCCTGTGACACTACTATCCAAAGAGCACAGAGCATCCCTACTAGACAGATGTCAGATCTCAGGGCTTTCTCTTATTGGTGGAGGAAGCCAGCACTATTCATATATCCCTGTTAACTAGTTATCAAGAACCAGCCTTAAATGATAACCTTGTCAGCCCTGATAGCCCATTTCCAAAAGCACCACCTCCTTTCCCCCGTGGGCCCTTGTAGAGAGCCCCTGGTCTTCAGCAGTGATGCTGCTGGAGGACGTCACGATGAGGAAAGGTGAAATCTGTCTAGCGCAAGCCGGAATAATCCATTCCAGACACATGTGTAATGCCGGGGAAACAGGTGCAAACAATTGAACCAGCTGTCAGCAAGCCACAGGGATCGCTTTTGATATCTTAATCGTGAGTTGATCCGTGAGCCACGTTGACAGCATCACTGTCATAGCTGACTGCACATCTGTAAACCTTTTTGAGTCTCCTCTGATGTCCGCGCGAGTCTCCGAAAAGCCTGACATCGAGAGAGACTTAAATTGAGCGTGATTGCCTCTGTTTCCGTTTTCCTGCCACGGAACCAGAGGGTTGACAAATGCCAATAATGGCTAATTTTTACTACTGTTTGTCATGTGCCACACAACACAAGGGCAGAAAGCCAGGCCTGATTCCCTGAGAACATCCTGCCATTGTTGGTTTAAGGGATTGCTTATCCTCTCTCTGTTGAATAAGGGATTTTCCCAGTAGCCAATTTCAGGAGTTTTTAATGGATTTATCTCAGCCTCTTCATCTCATCAACAAAGTGGTACCCCATAATCCGCTGGGAAAAGATTTTGAATGGATGAATGTTTACATTGACAAAATGTTTCATTCTACTTTCTATTCAAGAAAAATGTCACCATAATAATTAGCTCAACAGGTAATTAGTCCCAGTGTGGTCATTGGAAATCAGTATAACATTATCTGTAGGGACCCATTAGCTAAGAGATTTGTCGAAAGACTTATAATAAAACATTTATATTAAAATCTTTTCATATACACTCATTAATTGAACACTTTGAAAATGAAGCTACCTTGTTTTAGCTTCTTTGAATTCTGTTTAGCAGTTAAAATTAAGTTTATCATGTTCACATTTTTAGAATTTTAATTTGGAAAGAGCAACATGTTTTAATGGAAACTCAGAGAAATCTCAGTGAAAATTCAGGCTGTTCCTATTCAATCTGTGGCCTTAGGCAAGCATCAGTTTCTGCATCTATAAGACATTGTAAAGACAATAAGAATATTGCCTTTAAGGCCTTGGCCAGGGGCTCATGCACAGTGAAGGTCAATAAATTGTAGCTAAGAAAAGCATGCAGAAAATGCTTATTTCACTTACTCTAGTGAGTTCAAATATTTTTTCTTGTTTCCTTCATTTCAAAATAATGAAAAAAATTACTCAAAAATGTAGACAAGTTCCTGGAAAAACATTGCAATCATTTCCTACCAATCTGAGATAGGTAAATGCAAAAATTTCCCTTAAATGTCTAACTTTTATGCATTCTTTCCCCTAAACTGTTTTCATTAGAAAACTGTGAACTCACTTAACTCCACATCATTATTTTTGGTGTTTTACCAAAAAATAAGATGTCATATTTCATATCCACTCTCCAAGAAAAATCTCTAGCTGTTCAATTTTAGCAATTTTCATTTTTGTGCCAATGCACCAAAAAAGTTCTAGTTTAAGTAAAGTGTTGTTTAATTTCCATGTTATTTTTCATGACTGAATGAAAAAACACTTGATAAAAGTTAATAGAGGAACTTAATATATGGTGAGTATATTTTTAAGGTGAAACTCATCTTTTCATTCTTCAGTAAGTCTCATACCTCACACAATATTTTTAGACAGAATTTTGTCTATCTCTAATGTAATATATAGGGTATCCCATGTGGCTCAGTAGTAAAGAATCTGCCTGCAATGCAGGAGATGCAGGTTCAGACCCTGGGTTAGGGAGATCCCCTGGAGGAGGAAATGGCAACCCACTACAGTATTCTTGCCTGGGAATGGACATGAGGAGACTGGTGGCTACACAGTCCATGGGGTGGCAGAGAGTCAGACATGACTTAGTGACTAAACAACAACAATGTAATATGTAAGAGTCTACTCTTATGTACTCTGACAAATACAATATTATTTGGTTGAAAAAGACTGATGTATTCCTAAACCTAAGTGGGATGGAGTAATTATTATTAAGATATCATATTTTGGTGAAATTTACCAAGGCATAGATAGCCTTTATATTGTCACCTGCTTATTTAACTTCTATGCAGAGTACATCATGAGAAACGCTGGGCTGGAGGAAGCACAAGCTGGAATCAAGATTGCGGGGAGAAATATCAATAGCCTCAGATATGCAGATGACATCACCCTTATGGCAGAAAGTGAAGAGGAACTAAAAAGCCTCTCGATGAAAGTGAAAAAGGAAAGTGAAAAAGTTGGCTTAAAGCTCAACATTGAGGAAACTAAGATCATGACATCTGGTCCCATCACTTCATGGGAAATAGACGGGGAAACAGTGGAAACAGTGTCAGACTTTATTTTGGGGGGCTCCAAAATCACTGGAGATGGTGATTGCAGCCATGAAATTAAAAGTCACTTACTCCTTGGAAGGAAAGTTATGACCAACCTAGATAGCATATTCAAAAGCAGAGACATTACTTTGCCAAGAAAGGTCCATCTAGTCAAGGCTATGGTTTTTCCAATGGTCATGTATGGATGTGAGAGTTGGACTGTGAAGAAAGCTGAGCACCAAAGAATTGATGCTTTTGAACTGTGGTGTTGGAGAGGACTCTTGAGAGTCCCTTGGACTGCAAGGAAATCCAACCAGTCCATTCTAAAGAGATCAATCCTGAGTGTTCTTTGGAAGGACTGATGCTAAAGCTGAAACTCCAATACTCTGGGCACCTCATGCAAAGAGTTAACTCATTGGAAAAGACTCTGATGCTGGGAGGGATTGGGGGCAAGAAGAGAAAGGATGACAGAGGAAGAGATGGCTGGATGGCATCACCAACTCGATGGACAAGAGTTAGGGTGAACTCCGGGAGCTGGTGATAGACAGGGAGGCCTGGCGTGCTGCAATTCATGGGGTTCCAAAGAGTCGGACACACCTGAGTGACTGAACTGATATCAAGATCTTCCAGAAAGAAAATTCTGCCCATCATGTAGATACTGAGTTTATAAATCTCCAAGATCTCAAAAATGAATCTTAATATCTGTGCCACAATTAATTCTGAAAGCCCTAGGAAAAATACAGAGGAAGAGAAGTTTGTTTAAATGACCTCAACATTCCAGTTTTTTAGGGCTCCCCTTCCCAGTCCTGGTGCCCTCTTACTACATGATCTGTGTTTTGGTCACTTTGCACACTGTGGACACAACACATACAGATATGTCCCCTTCCCCCATGGAGCCAGAAGCTCAGTGAGGAAGATAGCTAGTCATCAAATAATCATAAGAGTAAAGGTAGGATCTGTAAGCACCGTGATATGGCATGGAAATAAGAAACCACTTCCCAGAATAATTTAAGGGAAAGACAAGAAGCAGTTAACTGGGCAAGTGCCTCTTCCCACTTGCCAGGGGACTACCCTGGAAAACCCTAGAGCATATCAGTGATACCCCACTAGATTCTCCATGTAGGCCTGACACTCATTATTATTTCTTCTTCTTTTGCCCCACACCTTCCCTATTCACTGCTACAATGTTTTCCCCTTGGTAGGCAAAAAGAACTATTGTTTTTATAAGTATTTTTCACTTCTGCTTGAAAAAAGTACCTTTATTTTTCCTCTAATTACTATTATAGGAAAGCTTAATATGGTAATATTAGAAAGCATTGGAATTTACAGAGAGAGAAAACAAAAATTATCTATAATTCTACCACAAAGATAACCAAAATGTTAAAATATGTTGTGTGATCTATCAAAGATTTTTCCATCATTTTTCTCTATAAAAATAAATTTAAGAACTATTTTGATTTTTTTTTACTTTTCCCTTAAGAAAAACATTTTCTTCCATGTCAATGAGCATTTGTCTGTAATGCTATTTTTAAACTTCTGCTTTTTTAAAATAAAAAAAAGAACTATAAAAGAACTTTAAAAAGAAATATCATTAATGGTGATGGTGGTGGTTTGGTTGCTAAGTCGTGTCCAGCTCTTGCAACCCCATGGCCTGTAGCCTGCCACGCTCCTCTGTCCATGGGATTCTCCAGGCAAGAATACTGGAGTGGGTTGCCATTTCCTTCTCCAGGTGATCTTTCCAATGTGGGAATGAAACCCGGGTCTCCTGCATTGTAGGCAGTTCCTTACCAACTGAAGACCCACTATTATTAATAGAGAAATGCAAAAACAGTCACCTAAATGTATGAATGACCAAATCAGTAGTGAGAGAAACTCATTTATTGAGCATCTATGCCATGCCTAGAACTCAGTGCAATGCTTCCATGGGTTAGCTCACTGAAAAAATTCTACTATGTGTATGTATATATATAGATATGTGTGTGTGTGTGTGTGTGTGTGTGTGTATAATTTTATATAGTAAGTATATACATAATTATTTTCTTTTTCATCAAATAGAGAAACTGAAGTTCAGGAGAGTTAAGAGATCTACCCAAAGTAGGATAGATTGTAAACGGCAAAACTGAAACCTAAGGGTCTGACTCTAGCCCAAGTCCTTGTTACTGTACCAACTATGCCTCCACTTTAAAGATCTCATGAACTGTTTAGATTCCAGCTCTTAAATACCTGTAGTTATATTTTAATACCAAATGGTCAAATCTGAGACCAATATTGTTCCCTTTACAGGAGCTCTGTAAGACCTCTTGGCTGAACCTGAGTCCAGCTGAGCTATGTGCATTAACTGTCTTATATTCCAGTCCAGGAACTAGAGGATCTATTCCTTAATCTCTGGCTTGGCTCCCAGATCCGGTTCCTTTGTATGTAAAGGCTTTGCTCCTCCCAGTTCCCCCCGAGGATGGGAGCCCTCGGTGTGTCCTGTCTCTCATCTGCGTCTCGCCCTCTCTCTATCTGCTTGACTTAGTCTGCTAGCTGCACCCGCCATGCTGGTTCCCTTCTACACAGTCCTTCCCCGTCTCTGGGCACTCTGTCTTCTGTTTTCCACCCTGATCACTCCTTGTCCAACATATATTGCTGCTTGGTGAGGACAAACCATGACAAAATTGAAAGAAAAAAAAAAACCCTAAAGATAAATGTCATGCAATGTAACAGGCATGTAGAAGATTTGGAAGCAGGAGAACTTTCCCACTCTTTCTGAAAGCTTAGCACACAGATGACTGGATTCTACCCACATTTATGGCACTATCTCACATAACTCCCTGTACTAGAATTAATAACAAATATTTATGGAGCACTAGGTACCTGTTCTGACTATACTCTGTTCTAAGCATGTTACATGGATTATCTCATATATTCCTCATCATAACCCTTTTAGTAAAACACTAATTAGTATTAACCCCATGGGAGGAGGAAGGGGAGGAAACAGGCTTGCACAGATGTGTGAATTCCTCAATGCCACACCATTTAGCAATCTGTAAAACTGGTGTTTGAATCCAGGCAATCTGGTTTTTAAAAACAACCATATGTTTAACTGCTCTACTTCTAAAGATCATGAGAATCTGTGTTTACAAGGTGCCAAAATCTGAAGAAAGCTGAATAAATTTAACCATGGTGTTTATTTATTCTTTGAATAAATAGTTATAAAACCAGAAACAATACTATTATTGGAACTGGACACAAAAGTGAACAAGATATAGAAGGGCTCTGACCTCCTTACAGCTAATATTCTACTAGAGTGAGATCATAAGCAAATAACAAATAAGGTAATTTCAAATAATAAAAAGTGATGTAAAAAAATGTGAAGAAAAGAGGAAAGCTACTTTTGGTAGTATGATCAGAGAAAGTCTTTCCAAAAAGGCATTATTTGAATTGAAAGTGAGACTAACCCAGCTAATGATCTAGCAAGGCATTCTAGTTAAACTGTGAAGAAAAGTCCCTGAAGTATGAACAGGTGAAGTCAAGGAACAGGTAGACATAGAGTGAAGGGGAGAATAAAAGAATGTGAAACCAGAGAAGCAAACCCCAGCAAGTTCATCCACAGTGTTATTGGCCACGTTAAGGAGTCTGGACTTTATTCTCAGTGCAATGAGAAGCCTTCAAAAGATTTTACGTGATAGAAATGATCGGACTTAAATTTTTTAAAGGTCACTCTGGTTTTTTTGTGAAAAATGGATTAGCTGAGGGTGGGAAAGAATGGAAAAATCTGAAGGTAGGCCTTCTAACACATTAGAAGGATTGGATTGGGGAAGGAGAGAAAAGGAGTAATCAAGATGAAGTCAAGGCTGAAAATCTGTAGGGCAATGCATCCCATGATAAACTAAGTTTGTGATACCCACCCCACTTACTATAGATTCTAATCAAACCAAATCAGTCAATAATCACTCAGTGAAGGACTTTCCTGATAGGCCAGAGGTTAAGAATCCACCTTGCTAAATCGCTTCAGTCGTGTCTGACTCTCTGCGATCCTGTGGACTGGAGACTGCCAGGCTTCTCTCTCCATGGGATTCTCGAGGCAAGAATATTGGAGTGGGTTGCCATTCTTTCTCCAGGGGATCTTTCCAACCCAGGGGTCAAACCCACATCTCTTATGTCTCCTGCATCGGCAGGCAGGTTCTTTACCACTAGCGCCACCTGGGGAGCCCAAGGGACTGGCCTTGATCTGGGTTATAGTGACACAGATATGCTCACTTTGTAACAATTCATCAAGCAGTGCATTTATTATTATGTATTTATGATGTGCTTTTATGTATAGTGAACCCAAAAAAGTGCATTAAAAATATTGACTAAGACTCTATAACCCCTTTCTATTTCTAGTCAATAATTTTTTAATTACTGGAAAATTTTCTGGTTTTTTTTTCTGTCATAAATTCCATGCCATTATTCTTCTTGTAGAAATATGTTATTATGAATTACTATGTAAACTTAAAAGGTATATTATTATATATTGATTTACAATCTGCTTCATTGATCCTCTTTGGTATTTCCAATTTGAGGAACTTGTTTAAAATACATGTTTCTCATTATCTGCTGAAATAACTCCATAGTATTTTGGATGGAGACTAGGAATTTTCATTTTTCACACATACCTCAAATGGTTGTGATGCAATGTCCCCCATCACTGTTTGGAAACACTCTTACAGACCATTCATTTTGGTGATTTAAAAATTTCCATGGTTTCTTTTTTCTTGTACTACAAAACTTTCCACTGGTCTGTATTATTTTGGGGGAATGGAATGAGGACTCTGACGAAGGTTGGTATTCCCTGTTACTGGAATTTTATCTTTGTTGTTTATTACTCTGTCATTTCAAAAGATGTATATTTTTTAAGGTATTAAAGAAAAATAATTCTTGAAACTCTCTTGGCTTTTGTGACATTATGTACCTGAAGCCAATTCTTCTTAGTTTCCTCTGAAGGCTCCTTTTTCTCCCTTCCCTTAAGCCCATTTTCTCTTCCTATTCTATGCATTTTCCCTGGGTGATCTCATTCATGTCTGTGGTTACAACTACCATCAATATGGTCTTTAATTTCTTCAGTCTGTACTTCAAACAAGAATATTAAGTTGCCTGTTAAAAATCCCATTTAACTATCCCTTGGGAACCCAGATTCAATATGTCAAAAGCTGAACTCCTCAACTTGTACCCCAAGTCTATTTCTCCTCCAGTATTTCCTATCTCCATGAATTTGCCATATCTGGTAAACTGTGGCAGATGCTTGATTCTGTTCTTCTCACCTCCCACGTTCAGAAGACCTTCACCTGTATTATCTCTAAATTCTGTCCCCTCCTTTTGTCCCCACCAAAGCCATCTCAGTCTAGTTTTCATATATGGCTATCACTTTTCTCCCTTCCTCTGTTCATGGCCTTTTCATATGCATATTTCATACTACTTCTAGTGATGTTGCATGCATGCTAAGTCACTTAAGTTGCGTCTGACTCTTTGTGACCGTATGGAGTGTAGCCTGCCAGATTCCTCTGTCCATGAGATTCTCTCGACAAGAATATGGGAATGCTCTGCCTTGCCCTCCTCTAGGGGATCTTCCTGACCCAGGGATTGAACCCACGTTTCTTATGTCTCCTGTATTGGCAGGCATGTTCTTTCCCCACTAGGGCCACCTGGGAAGCTTCTGCTGCTGCTGCTAAGTCGCTTCAGTCGTGTCCGACCCTGTGCGACCCCAGAGATGGCAGCCCACCAGGCTCCACCATCCCTGAGATTCTCCAGGCAAGAACACTGGAGTAGGCTGCCATTTCCTTCTCCAATGCATGAAAGTGAAAAGTGAATGAAGTCGCTCAGTCATGTCCAACTCTTTGCAACCCCTGGACTACAGCCCACCAGGCTTCTCCATCCATGGGATTTTCCAGGCAAGAGTACTGGAGTGGGGTGCCATTGCCTTCTCCAGGAAGCCCTCTAGTGATGTTATAAAACTATAAATCTGATCATGTCACATTTGGACTCAAAATGCTTCCAAGTAGTCTTCCATATAAAGCTTCTAGGGACTTCCCTGGTGGTCCAGTGGTTAAAATCTGCCTGTAAATGCATGGGTCATAGCTTCAATCCCCGATCTGAGAAGATCCCCCTGAGCCCCACAACTACTGAGCCTGAGCACTTAAAGCCCATGCTCCACAACAAGAGAAGCCACCTCAATGAAAAGCCTGTGCACTGCAACTAGAGAGTAGCCCCACTTGCTGCAACTAGAGAAAGCTCACGTACAGCAACAAAGACCCAGCATAGCCAGAAACTGAATAAATAAAAATTTTAAATAAAAATAATAAAACTTCTGAACATAGTCAACAGCATCCTTTAATATTCAACCCAGCCTTCATCACTAGCCTATCTCCCATTATTTCTCCACTTACTAAGCTCAAAGCACAGCCAATCTGAACCACAGGCAAGTTTCTTTCTGCCTCTCATAACATGCATATTTTCCAATGTGCTGCTCACTCTGCCTTCAACACACTTCTCCATCTAACTGTCTTAGTCATTCACATCCATCTTTCAAGTGTTGACTTAGTTATCAACTCCTCCTCCAGGCTTCCCTGGCCTCTGACTTAGATGGAGTCCTCTGTCTGCTCTTATCCTCTTCTAGCATTCTTCTTATATGTTCACTTCTGTCATAGCATTTCCCTCATCTATTGTTGATTGTTGGCCTATTTTTATGTCTTCCCAACTAAATTTTGCAAACTTTACTCAGGTCTCTACCTAAAAGAATCCTTCCCTGACCATATACTACCTAAAACAATACTCAGCAACACGCCCACCCCATTTCCCCACCGTAGTGCTCTCTATAATCTTCTTTATGGCACTAATAAACCACTCAAGAATGTAATATCTCTTAATTTCTCATCTATTTAGTTTCAGATTTCTGACTTAGGATAACCATTCCATGAGAGCAATATCTTACTTCACCACTGTATTCCCAGAACTAGAAGAGTCCCTGACACATAAGTGCTGGATAGATATTTGATGAACAAATACAAGAATGGGTTCTTTGTATGTAGTTGCCAACTTTTACACCATTGTATCCTCAGCACTTAGAACTAATGTTGCTGACACAAAGTATATATTTAATAAACATTTGATGAATTAACAGAGAGATGGCTCTAATAATTGCTCTATCAAAAATAAATATTAAATTTGTGCTATCTCATACATCAGCAGTGGCCACAGAACTGGAAAAGGTCAGTTTTCATTCCAATCCCAAAGAAAGGCAATGCCAAAGAATGCTCAAACTACCACACAATTGCACTCATCTCACACGCTAGTAAAGTAATGCTCAAAAATCTCCAAGCCAGGCTTCAGCAATACATGAACTGAGAACTTCCTGATGTTCAAGCTGGTTTTAGAAAAGGCAGAGGAAGCAGAGATCAAATTGCCAACATCCGCTGGATCATGGAAAAAGCAAGAGAGTTCCAGAAAAACATCTATTTCTGCTTTATTGACTATCCCAAAGCCTTTGACTGTGTGGATCACAATAAACTGTGGACAATTCTGAAAGAGATGGGAATACCAGACCACCTGACCTGCCTCTTGAGAAACTTATATGCAGGTCAGGAAGCAACAGTTAGAACTAGACATGGAACAACAGACTGGTTCCAAATAGGAAAAGGAGTATGTCAAGGCTGTGTATTGTCACCCTGCTTATTTAACTTCTATGCAGAGTACATCATGAGAAACGCTGGACTGGAAGAAACACAAGCTAGAATCAAGATTGCGGGGAGAAATATCAATAACCTCAGATATGCAGATGGCACCATCCTTATGGCAGAAAGTGAAGAGGAAATAAAAAGTCTCTTGATGAAAGTGAAAGAGGAGAGTGAAAAAAGTTGGCTTAAAGCTCAACATTCAGAAAACAAAGATCATGCATCTGGTCCCATCACTTCATGGGAAATAGATGGGGAAACAGTAGAAACAGTGTCAGGCTTTATTTTGGGTGGCTCCAAAATCACTGCAGATGGTGACTGCAGCCATGAAATTAAAAGACGCTTACTCCTTGGAAGGAAAGTTATGACCAACCTAGATAGCATATTCAAAAGCAGAGATATTACTTTGCCAACTAAGTTCCGTCTAGTCAAGGCTATGGTTTTTGCAGTGGTCATGTATGGATGTGAGAGTTGGACTGTGAAGAAGGCTGAATCCGAACAATTGATGCTTTTGAACTGTGGTGTTGGAGAAGACTCTTGAGAGTCCCTTGGACTGCAAGGAGATCCAACCATTCCATTCTGAAGAAGATCGGCCCTGGGATTTCTTTGGAAGGAATGATACTAAAGCTGAAACTCCAGTACTTTGGCCACCTCATGCGAAGAGCTGACTCATTGGAAAAGACTGATGCTGGGAGGGATTGGGGGCAGGAGGAGAAAGGGACTACAGAGGATGTGATGGCTGGTTGGCATCACTGACTCGATGGACGTGAGTCTGAGTGAACTCCGGGAGTTGATGACGGACAGGGAGGCCTGGCGTGCTGTGATTCATGGGGTTGCAAAGAGTCGGACACGACTGAGCGACTGAACTGAACTGAACTGATCTCGTACATGAAGTGTATGTGACCAGGAGTGGTAAGATATATCTATAATTACATTACATGAATAATAGAGATATTCAAAATTACTTAGTATTTAAGAAAAACAAATTTGTATTAGGAACTAAGTAATGAGGGCCAGCACCTTTGCTTAAAAATCAGGTAGTTTGGGGGACTTCCTTGGTAGTCCAGTGGTTAAGAGTGCCTTGCAATGCAGAGAATGTGGACTCAATCCCTGGTCAGGGAACTAAGATGCCACATGCCATGGAGCACAACTAAGCCCACACGCCACAATGATTGAGCCCACGTGCCATAGCTAGAGAGTCCATGCCCCTCAAAGAAAGATCCCACATGATACAACTAAGACCAAATACCGCCAAATAAATAAAAACATTTTTTTAAAAAAACAGGTATTTCAAAAAAAATCATGTAGGGCTTTGTGTTAGTCATAATTCTAAAGAGTTCCCCAAGATTCTTATCCCCTGGCTATTCAGCCCGCTGGCTAAATATAGGTAGTGCTATGAAAAGATGCTGCAGATATAATTAAGGCTACTAATCACCTGACCTTAATAAAGGGAGATTATCATGGAATAACCAAGTAGGTACAATACAATCATGTGCATGTGTGCCAGTCATGTCTGCTCTTTGTGACTATGGACTGTAGCCCACCAACCTCCTCTCTCATGGGATTCTCCAGACAAGAATACTGGAGTAGTTTCCATGCCCTCCTCCAGGGGATCTTCCTGACCCAGGGATTGAATCCACTCTGTTATATCTCCTGCATTGGCAGACAGGTTCTTTACAACTAGTATCACCTAGGAAGCCCCAAAATAATCACATGAACCCTTATAAGCAAAAGAAGAAAGCAGAGAGTCAGAAGAGATGCAATGGGAGCAAAGGTTATTGAGTACACCCCAGATGCTGGTTCTGAAGATGAAGAAGGAAAACCATAGGCCAAAGAATATGAGTTGCCCCTAGAACCTGAAAACAACCTCCAGGTGGTAGCCAACAAGAAAAGATGGGCATCAGTCCAACAACCACAGGGAACTGAATTCTGCCAACAATTTGCATGAGTCTGAAGACCTATTCTTTCCTGGAGCTTCCAAATAAGAGCCCAGGCCAGTCAACAGTTTTATTCCAGCTTTGTGAGAGATTAAATAGAGAAGCCAGCTGAGCCACCCAGACTTCTGACCCCCACAACTGTGAGATAATAAACTTGTGTGGTTTTAAGCTACTAAATTTGTGGCAACATATCACCGCAGCAATAGAAAAGAAACAGAGGCTCATTTCCTATTCTACCACCAGTTTGCAGGGAGTCTCTGAACAAATTATTTCACATTTCTGTGTTTTAGCTTGGTATCAGAGTCTACTAATAAATGGGATTGAAAATAAACAAATTAAGTAGAAATAACTACTTGATAGAACTTTTTTAAGAATTTTTAAAAATCTAAGAATTCCATTGAATCTTCACATTTGCAGACTAGAACACTGGGGTCCACCTCCCTAATTACTAGAAAAGCTGAGATTTGAGGTCAGATTTCATAACTACCAGCTTAATGTGCCTTCCACAACAGCATGTAACAACATGTAACTATAGCCCTTACAGATGGCTTGCAGCTGTGCCGGAGAGGAATCTGAGGTGTGAGGGGAAAAGGCTGAAGCTGCAATAAGAAACTGAAAATGTGTTTTGGCCCTATGACTTGGTAGCTGGGCAGACCCTAAGGAAGTTGTCATTGCCTGAGAGCCTCAGTTCTCTGATCTGTATGATAGGAAAGATATTACTTGCCCTGTTTTCTTTCATGGGTTAATAAGCATTTACTGAGCACCTACTACATATTCAGTATTGCACTAAGTGCTATGTTACAAAGATAAAACTGGGCTCCTGGTTTCAAATAATTCATTTATAAGCAGGTGATTTCAATGTCATGTGATACATCTTATGCAAAAGCTAAATAAATGCGCTATGGGAACCAGAGGGTGATCTAATCCAGACAGCTAACCCAGATGTGAAAACAGAGGGAAAGAATGCTTCTGTGTCTTGAAGGACAAGTAGACATTTGCCAGCAGAAAAGGGCTTTCCAAAGGTGGGACCAACATGAGCTCAAATGTACAAACAAGAGGAAACATCATATGGACTGCAAGCAGCCTGTTTTGCCAAGAGCCAAGAGTGTGAGGAGACTAGCTCATAGGCAAAAGTCAGATAATAAAAACCATTGTCTGACTTACTAGAGGATGTGAACTTTGTAGCAACATGGCTGGAAATTATCATAGTAAGTGAAGTAAGCCACAAGCAGAAAGACAAATACCATATGATACAGCTTATATGTAAAATCTATAAGAAATGATACACCCTGGAGAAGGGAATGGCAATCCACTCCAGTATTCTTGCCTGGAGAATCCCATGGACGGAGAAGCCTAGTAGGTTACAGTCCACGGGGTTGCAAAGAGTCGGACACGACTGAGCGACTTCACCACCACCACCAAGAGGATTCTCTTTGTTCATATTTTTTTAAGTATTGATGATTGGATGATTCCCTCCCTGCCCCCGCCCCCCCCCACCTTTGAGCCATTTTCATTGCCTTTGGTTTAAATTTTGTAATAATTTCTGTAAAAGTTAAAAAAAAAAAGAAATTATACAAATGAGCTTATATACAGAACAGAAATAGACACACAGACATAGGTAACAACTAATGGTTGTGTGCTCAGTCACATCTGAGTCTTTGAGACCCCCTGGGTTGTTATTTCCTACTCCAGGAGATCTTCCCAAGCCAGGGATCAAACCAGCATCTCTTGTGTCTCCTGCATTGGCAGGTGGATTCTTTACCATTGTGCCACCTGGGAAACAAAAGGGGAAAGGGGAGAAAGAGATAAATTAGGAGTCGGGGATTAACATATGGCTTCCCTGCTGGCTCAGACAGTAAAGAATTTACCTGCAATGCTACAGACCTAGGTTTGGTCTCTGGGTTGAGAAGATCCCCTGGAGAAGGGAATGGCTACCTACTCCAGTATTCTTGCCTGGAGAATTCCATGGACAGAGCAGCCTGGCTGGCTACAGTCCATGGGGTCACAAAGAGTCAGATACAACCAAGAGATTAACAGTTTCAACTTTCACTTTCATGAATAAAATAGATAACCGATAAGGACCTAGTGTATAGCACAGGGAAATATACTCAATATTTTTTAATAACCTATAAGGGAAAAATCTGAAAAAATAGATATATATGTATATATAACTGAATCACTTTGCTGTACACCTGATACTAACAACATTGTAAATCAACTATACTAGAATAAAAATAAACCTGTTCACAAAGACATTTTTTGAAGACTGTCATTGTTATTATGAGCTCCTTGAAGGCAAAGAATGAAGTCTTCTTTCTATATCCCCAATACCAAACATTGATTGATGAAGTGAAGGTAATATCTGTGCCTTTTAGTACACACAAGTTCAAGTTTACTGTATGAATGCATGAATTAATTACTCCTCATTGAAGCAGTCTCTGTTCAAGGCTCTTGGGACATAGTTTATGTTTATTTCAGTGCCACAGAAAATTTTTGAAAAATTAACCTTGTCCAGTTACCAAAAAAAATATGGGTTTAACTTGAACAAGACCTCCAGAGACTATTTTAGAAATAGTCCAGAAATAGTCTCCAGAAAATTAAGAGAAAATTATGCAAAAGATTAACAAGACAATCATCATAAAAAGTAACTTTCAGTTAATTTTCTGAAACAATTTCCTTTTAACTGGCACAAATTATTTCTATGCCTTTCTATTTTTAGTATTTAAGCTAACTCAAATAGTCAAATCAGATCAGGTTATAGCAGAATATTACTATTTTTGATCAAGAGCATTTGTAAAACTGACAAAGCAAAGAATAAATATGATGTGATATTATAATAAGTGATAGAGATCAAAACAGAATCAAGTTAAAAGTCATGTTTGAGTATAATAAAAAGTAACAAACTTCCAGAAATTATTATTGTGGTGTCTAAGGTATGTCTAGATATCAATAATGGTTAACCATTTCTACACTGTGACAAGAACTGATACTAGTTAAATTATGTCTCCCTCCCAATTCTGCTATGCTCATTAAATTTTCTGCTGTTTTTCAGTATATATATACTGTTTTGAGACAGGAAGAGAAAGAGGTGAGAGGGGCTTTAAATACACAAGTACATGACTCAGGTAATTTCTACATACAGGAAGACCTAAATCATGGCAAGGGTATGGCATCAGTCCAGACTGTCATAAAGGCATGTCTGATTTTTGAAAAGGCAATGTAAAATAGGAAGTATCATCTACCTTATCACTATTAACTGTTTTTAACTGAACACTTTTATGCAAAACAACATAACAACAATGTTTTGACCAAAGATCTAAGATTACTAACTCTGTGAGAACAGAGATTAGACAGAGATGAAACAGTCCTGGAATTTCAAACAGAATCCTCCTAGATCTCTAGCAAGCAGAACATAGAGATGGTCATGGGAAATGGTGACTGAAATGTGTTAGTATGTCTCCTATTTCCACTTTTAAATGTTGTGTATGATTCTGGAAAAGGCAAATCTGTAAGATAGATAACAGATCATTGGTTACTAAGATTGGAAATGCAGAAAGAGTTGAAAACTAAGGAGCAGCAAAAGGGAATTTGGGGAGGGTGAAAAAACAAGATCCTGCTGGTGGTGGTAGTTCTACAAACTACACAGTTGTCAAGGCTCATAGACCTGACACCAAAATAAATGACTTTTGTTGCTGTTGTTGTTCAGTTACTAAGTCGTGTCCAACTCTGAGACCCCATGAACTGCAGCATGCCAGGCTTCTCTGTCCTTCACGATCTCCATGAGTTTGCTCAAACTCTTATCCATTGAGTTGGGTTTGCCATCTAACCATCTCATCCTCTGTCTACCTCTTCTCCTGCCTTAATCTTTCCCAGCATCAGAGTCTTTTCCAATGAGTCAGTTCTTCACATTAGGTGGCCAAAGTATTGGAGCTTCAGCATCAGACTTTCCAATAAATATTCAGGGTTGATTTCTTTTAGGATTGACTGGTTTGATCTCCTTGCTGCCCAAGAGACTCTCAAGAGTCTTCTCCAGCAGCACAGTTCAAAAACATCAGTTCTTCAGCACTCAGCCTTCTTTATGGTCCAGCTCGCACATCCGTACATGACTACTGGAAAAACCATGGCTATGACTATATGGACCTTGGTAGGCAAAGTGATGTCCCTGCTTTTTAATACTCTAACCATCACTTTTCTTCCAAGGAGCAAGCATCTTTCAATTTCCTGGCTGCATTACTGTCTGCAGTGATTTTGGAGCTCAAGAAAACAAAATCTGTCACTGTTTCCACTTTTTCCTGTTCTATTTGTCATGAAGTGATGGGGCCAGAAGCCATGATCTCAGTTGTTTGAATGCTAAGTTTCAAGCCAGCTTTTTCAGTCTCCTCTTTCACCCATATCAGAAGGCTTTTTAATTCCTCTTAACTTTCTGCCATTAGACTGGTATCGTCTGCATATCTGAGATTGTTTATATTTCTCCCAGAAATCTTAATTCCAGCTTGTGATTTATCCAGTCCAGCGTTTTTCATGATCTACTCTGTATACATCATGAGAAACGCTAGACTGGAAGAAGCACAAGCTGGAATCAAGATTGCGGGGAGAAATATCAATAACCCCAGATATGCAGATGACATCACCCTTATGGCAAAAAGTGAAGAGGAACTAAAAAGCCTCTTGATGAAAGTGAAAGAGGAGAGTGAAAAAGTTGGCTTAAAGCTCAACATTCAGAAAACGAAGATCATGGCATCTGGTCCCATCACTTCATGGGAAATAGATGGGTAAACAGTGGAAACATTGTCAGGCTTTATTTGGGGGGGGCTCCAAAATCACTGCAGATGATGATTGCAGCCATGAAATTAAAAGACACTTACTCCTTGGAAGAAAAGTTATAACCAACCTAGACAGCATATTCAAAAGCAGAGACATTAGTTTACCAAGTAAGGTCCGTCTAGTCAAGGCTATGGTTTTTCCAGTGGTCATGTATGGATGTGAGAGTTGGACTGTGAAGAAGGCAGAGCACCGAAGAATTGATGCTTTTGAACTGTGGTGTTGGAGAAGACTCTTGAGAGTCCCTTGGACTGCAAGGAGATCCAACCAGTCCATTCTGAAGGAGATCAGCCCTGGGATCTCTCTGGAAGGAATGATGCTAAAGCTGAAACTCCAGTACTTTGGCCACCTCATGTGAAGAGTTGACTCACTGGAAAAGACTCTGATGCTGGGAGGGATTGGGGGCAGGAGGAGAAGGGGATGATCGAGGATGAGATGGAAGGATGGCATCACTGAATCGATGGACATGAAAGGAAGGAATGATGCTAAAGCTGAAATTCCAGTACTTTGGCCACCTCATGTGAAGAGTTGACTCACTGGAAAAGACTCTGATGCTGGGAGGGATTGGGGGCAGGAGGAGAAGGGGATGATCGAGGATGAGATGGAAGGATGGCATCACTGAATCGATGGACATGAATCTGAGTGAACTCTGGGAGTTGGTGATGGACAGGGAGGCCTGGCGTGCTGTGATTCATGGGGTTGCAAAGAGTCGGACACGGCTGAGTGACTGAAATGAACTGAACTGAACTCAACTGAACTCTGTATATAATTTAAATAAGCAAGGTGACAATACACAGCCTTGATATACTCTGTTCCCAGTTTTAAATGAGTCCATTTTCAGCATATCCCAAACAGGATAAATGCAAACAGAAGCATGTACAGCCATATAACAACAAATTTCTGTACAACAGAGATAAATTTTTATTTTTTTTATTGGAGACTAATTACTTTACAATATTGTATTGGTTTTGCCATACATCAACATGAATCTGCCACGGGTGTACATGTATTCCCAATCCTGAACCCCCCTCCCATCTCCCTCCACATACCATCCCTCTGGGTCATCCCAGTGCACCAGCCCCAAGCATCCTGTATCATGCATTGAACCTGGACTGGCAATTCATTTCTTACATGATAGTATACATGTTTCAATGCCATTCTCCCAAATCATCCCACCTTCGCCCTCTCCCACAGAGTCCAAAAGGCCATTCTATACATCTGTGTCTCTTTTGCTGTCTCGCATACAGGGTTAGCATTACCATCTTTCTAAATTCCATATATATGTGTTAGTATACTGTATTGGTGTTTTTCTTTCTGGCTTACTTCACTCTGTATAATCGGCTCCAGTTTCATCCACCTCATTAGAACTCATTCAAATGTATTCTTTTTAATGACTGAGTAATACTCCACTGTGTATATGTACCACCGCTCTCTTATCCATTCATCTGCTGATGGACTTCTAGGTTGCTTCCATGTCCTGGCTATTATAAACAGTGCTGCAATGAACACTGCGGTACACGTGTCTCTTTCAGTTCTGGTTTCCTTGGTGTGTATGCCCAGCAGTGGGATTGCTGGGTCATAAGGCAGTTCTATTTCCAGTTTTTAAAGGAATCTCCACACTGTTCTCCATAGTGGCTGTACTAGTTTGCATTCCCACCAACAGTGTAAGAGGGTTCCCTTTTCTCCACACCCTCTCCAGCATTTATTGCTTACAGACTTTTGGATCGCCGCCATTCTGACTGGTGTGAAATGGTACCTCATTGTGGTTTTGATTTGCATTTCTCTGATAACGAGTGATGTTGAGCATCTTTTCATGTGTTTGTTAGCCATCTGTATGTCTTCTCTGGAGAAATGTCTGTTTAGTTCTTTGGCCCATTTTTTGATTGGGTCCTTTATTTTTCTGGAATTGAGCTGCAGGAGTTGCTTGTATATTTTTGAGATTAGAAGTTCTATTTCCAGTTTTTAAAGGAATCTCCACACTGTTCTCCATAGTGGCTGTACTAGTTTGCATTCCCACCAACAGTGTAAGAGGGTTCCCTTTTCTCCACACCCTCTCCAGCATTTATTGCTTACAGACTTTTGGATCGCCGCCATTCTGACTGGTGTGAAATGGTACCTCATTGTGGTTTTGATTTGCATTTCTCTGATAACGAGTGATGTTGAGCATCTTTTCATGTGTTTGTTAGCCATCTGTATGTCTTCTCTGGAGAAATGTCTGTTTAGTTCTTTGGCCCATTTTTTGATTGGGTCCTTTATTTTTCTGGAATTGAGCTGCAGGAGTTGCTTGTATATTTTTGAGATTAGTTCTCTGTCAGTTGCTTCATTTGTTATTTTCTCCCATTCTGAAGGCTGTCTTTTCACCTTGCTTGTAGTTTCCTTTGTTGTGCAGAAGCTTTTAATTTTAATTAGGTCCCATTTTTTTGTTTTTGCTTTTATTTCCAGTATTCTAGGAGGTGGATCATTGAGGATCCTGCTGTGCTTATGTCAGAGAGTATTTTGCCTATGTTCTCCTCTAAGAGTTTTATAGTTTGTGGTCTTATGTTTAGATCTTTAATCCATTTTCAGTTTATTTTTGGGTATGGTGTTAGAAAGTGTTCTAGTTTCATTCTTTTACAAGTGGCTGACCAGTTTTCCCAGCACCATTTCTTAAAGAGATTGTTTTTAACAAGTGTAACCCATTGTATATTCTTGCTTCCTTTGTCAAAGATAAGGTGTCCATAGGTATGTGGATTTATCTCTGGGCTTTCTATTTTGTTCCATTGATCTATATTTCTGTCTTTGTGCCAGTACCATACTGTCTTGATGACTGTGGCTTTGTAGTAGAGCCTGAAGTCAGGCAGGTTGATTCCTCCAGTTCCATTCTTCTTCCTCAAGATTGCTTTGGCTATTGAGGTTTTTTGTATTTCCATACAAATTGTGAATTTATTTGTTTAGGCTCTGTGAAAAATACCACTGGTAGCTTGATAGGGATAGCATTGAATCTGTAGATTGCTTTGGATAGTATACTCATTTTCACTATATTGATTCTTCTGATCCATGAACATGGTATGTTTCTCCATCTATTAGTGTCCTCTTTGATTTCTTTCACCAGTGTTTTATAGTTTTCTATATATAGGTCTTTAGTTTCATTAGGTAGATATATTCCTAAGTATTTCATTCTTTTTGTTGCAATGGTGAATGGAATTGTTTCCTTAATTTCTTTTTCTGCTAAGTCACTTCAGTCGTGTCCGACTCTGTGCAACCCCATAGATGTCAGCCCACCAGGCTCTGCCGTCCCTGGGATTCTCCAGGCAAGAACACTGGAGTGGGTTGCCATTTCCTTCTCCAATGAATGAAAGTGAAAAGTGAAAATTGAAAGTAAAATCGCTCAGTCGTGTGCGACCCTCAGCGACCCCATGGACTACAGCCTTCCAGGCTCCTTCGTCCATGGGATTTTTCAGGCAAGAGTACTAGAGTGGGGTGCCATTGCCTTCTCTGAATTTCTTTTTCTACTTTCTCATTATTAGTGTATAGGAATGCAAGGGATTTCTGTGTATTGATTTTATATCCTGCAAATTTACTGTATTCATTGATTAGCTCTAGTAATTTTCTGGTGGAGTCTTTAGTGTTTTCTATGTAGAGGATCATGTCATCTGCAAACAGTGAGAGTTTTACTTCTTCTTTTCCAATTTGGATTCCTTTTATTTCTTTTTCTGCTCTGACTGCTGTGGCCAAAACTTCCAGAATCTGTTGTATAGTAGTGGTGAAAGTGGGCACCCTTGTCTTGTTCCTGACTTTAGGAGAAATGCTTTCAATTTTTCACCATTGAGGATAGTGTTTGCTGTGGGTTTGTCATATATAGCTTTTATTATGTTGAGGTATGTTCCTTCTATTCCTGCTTTCTGGAGAGTTTTTATCATAAATGGATGTTAATTACAACAGAGATAAATTTTTATAATCTTAAAAGAAGCCACAGAAAACTAAAATATGACATACAGGAGAACAAATTTTTGAATACAGTATTCTCTCAGAAGAATACTGAAAGTAGAGAAAAACATTCAGGTATGACCTAAATCAAATCCCTTATGATTACACAGTGAAAGTGACAAGTAGATTCAAGAGATTAGCTCTGATAGGCAAAGTGCCTGAAGAACTATGGGCAGAGACTCACAACATTGTACAAGAGACAGTGATCAAAACCATCCCAAAGAAAAAGAAATGCAAAAAGCCAAAATGGTTGAGGAGGCCTTACAAATAGCTAAGAAAAAAAAAAGGCTAAAGGCAAAGGAGAAGAGGAAAGACATACCCATCTGAATGCAAAGTTCCAAAGAATAGCAAGGAGAGATTAGAAAGCCTTCCTCAGTGATCAATGCAAAGAAATAGAGGAAAACAATAGAATGGGAAAGACTAGAGATCTCTTCAAGAAAATTAGAGATACCAAGGGAACATTTCATGCAAAGATGGGCATAATAAAGGATAGAAACAGTATGGACCTAACAGAAGCAGAAGATATTAAGAAGAGGTGGCACATATACACAGAAGAACTATACAAAAAAGATCTTCATGATCCAGATAACCGCAATGGTGTGATCACCAGAGTGGTTCGCTTCAGGAGCCAGACATTCTGGAATCTGAAGTCAAGTGGGCATTAGGAAGCATCACTGCAAACAAAGCTAGTGGAGGTGGTGGAATTCCAGCTGAGCTATTTCAAATCCTAAAAGATGATGCTATTAAAGAGCTGCACTCAATAAGCCAGCAAATTTGGAAAACTCAGCAGTGGCCACAGGATTAGAAAAAGTCAGTTTTCATTCCAATCCCAAAGAAAGGCAATGCCAAAGAATGTTCAAACTACTGCAAAATTGCACTCATCTCACATGCTAGCAAAGTAATGCTCAAAATTCTCCAAGCCACGTTTCAACAGTACATAAACCAAGGACTTTCAGATGTTCAAGTGGACTTAGAAAAGGCTGAGAAATCAGAGATCAAATTGCCAATGTTCACTGGATCATACAAAAAGCAAGAGAATTTCAGAAAAACATCTACTTCTGCTTCATAGACTACGCTAAAGCCCTTGACTGTGCAAACTGTGGAAAATTCTTCAAGAGATGGAAATACCAGACCACCTTACCTGCCTCTTGAGAAATCTGTTTGCAGGTCAAAAAGCAACAGTTAGAACTGGACATGGAACAAAGGACTGGTTCCAAACTAGGAAAGGAGCACATCAAGGCTGCATTTTGTCACCCAGCTTATTTAATTTATACGCAGAGTACATCATGAGAAATGCTGGGCTGAAAGAAGCACAAGCTGGAATCAAGATTGCCAGGAGAAATATCGATAACCTCAGATATGTAGATGACACCACACTTGTGGCAGAAAATCAAGAGGAACTAAAAAGCCTCTTGATGAAAGTGAAAGAGGAGAGTGAAATAGTTGGCTTAAAGCTCAACATTCAGAAAACAAAGATCATGGCATCTGGTCCCATCACTTCATGGCAGATAAATGGGGGAACAGTGGAAATGGTGTCAGACTTTATTTTTTGGGCTCCAAAATCACTGCAGATGGTGACTGCAACCATGAAATTAAAAGACGCTTACTCCTTGGAAGGGAAGTTATGACCAACATAGACAGCATATTAAAAAGCAGAGACATTATTTTGCCAACAAAGGTCCATCCAGTCAAGGCTATGGTTTTTCCAGTGGTCATGTATGGGTGTGAGAGTCAGACTGTGAAGAAAACTGAGCACCAAAGAATTGATGCTTTTGAACTGTGGTGCTGCAAAGACTTTTGAGAGTCCCTTGGACTGCAAGGAGATCCAACCAGTCCATCCTAAAGGAGACCAGTCCTGGGTGTTCATTGGAAGGACTGATGCTGAAGTTTAAACTCCAGTACTTTGGCCACCTCATGCGAAGAGTTGACTCATTAGACAAGACCCTGATGCTGGGAGGGATTGGGGGCAGGAGGAGAAGGGGATGACAAGGATGAGATGGCTGGATGGCATCACCAGCTCAATGGACATGAGTTTGGGAAAACTCCAGGTGTTGGTGATGGACAGGGAGGCCTGGCGTGCTGTGATTCATGGGGTCACAAAGAGTCGGACACGACTGAGTGACTGAACTGAACTGAACTGAACTGAACTAGGTCTGTTATAACTTTTCTTTCAAGGAGCAAGTGTCTTTTAATTTCATGGCTGAAGACCCATCTGCAGTGATTTAGGAGCCCCCAAAATAAAGTCTGTCACTGTTTCTATTGTTTCCCCATCTATTTCCATGAAGTTGATGGGACCAGATGCCATGATCTTAGTTTTCTAAATGTTGAGTTTAAAGCCAACTTTTTCACTCTCTTCCTTCACTTTAATCAGCAGGCTCTTTAGTTCCTCTTTGTTTTCTGGCATAAGGGTGATGTCATTCGCATATGTGAGGTTATTGATATTTCTACCAGCAATCTTGATCCCAGCTTGTGCTTCTTCCAGCCCAGTGTTTCTCATGATGTACTCTGCATAGAAGTTAAATAAGCAGGGTGACAATATACAGCCTTGACGTACTCCTTTTCCTATTTGGAACCAGTCTGTTGTTCCATGTCCAGTTCTAATTGTTGTTTCCTGACCTGCATATAGGTTTTTCAAGAGGCAGGTGAGGTGGCCTGGTATTCCCATCTTTTTCAGAATTGTCCACAGTTTATTGTGATCCACACAGTCAAAGGCTTTGGCATAGTCAATAAAGCAGAAATAGATGTTTTTCTGGAACTCTCTTGCTTTTTCCATGATCCAGCAGATGTTGGCAATTTGACCTTTTGTTCCTCTGCCTTTTCTAAAATCAGCTTGAACATCTGGAAGTTCACGGTTCATGTATTACTGAAGTCTGGCTTGGAGAATTTTGAGCATTAATTTACTAGCATGTAAGATGAGTGCAATTGTGTGGTAGTTTGAGCATTCTTTGGCATTGCCTTTCTTTGGGATTGGAATAAAAACTGACCTTTTCCAGTCCTGTGGTCACTGCTGGTTGACGTAGACAGCATATTAAAAAGCAAACATTATTTATGAACAAAGGTCTGTCTAGTCAAAGCTATGGTTTTTCCAGTAGTTGTGTATGTATGGGAGAGTTGGACTACAAAAAAGCTGAGTGCCAAAGAATTGATGTTTTTTTTTTTTTTAATGAATTTTTATTTTTTAGTTTGTTTAGAATTGATGTTTTTGAACCATGGTGTTGGAGAAGCCTCTTGAGAGTCCTCTGGATTGCAAGGAGATCAAATTACTGCTGCTAAGTCATGTCAGCCATGTCCGACTCTGTGTGACCCCATAGATGGCAGCCACCAGGCTCCACCGTCCCTGGGATTCTCCAGGCAAGAACACTTGAGTGGGTTGCCATTTCCTTCTCCAATGAATGAAAGTAAAAAGTGAAAGTGAAGTGGCTCAGTTGTGTTCAACTAGTAGCCACCCCATGGACTGCAGCCTACCAGGCTCGTCCGTCCATGGGATTTTCCAGGCAATAATACTGGAGTGGGGTGGCATTGCCTTCTCTGGAGATCAAATTAGTGCATCCTAAAGAAAATCAGTCCTGAATATTCATTGGAAGGACTGATACTGAAGCTGAAACTCCATATTGTGGCCACCTGATGCAAAGAAATGACTCATTGCAAAAGGCCCTGATGCTGGGAAAGATTGAAGGCAGGAGGAGAAGAGGATAATAGAGGATAAGATGATTAGATGGCTTCACCAACTGGATGGACATGAGACTGAGCAAGCTCCAGGAGTTGGTGATGGACAGGGAAGCCTGGCATGCTTCAGTCCATGCGGTTGCAAAGAGTCAGACACAAATGAATGACTGTACTGAACTGACTGAAGCTCAAACGAGCCAGTGCCTTGAACCTTCCCACAAAGAATACTATAGGCCCGGATTGTTCCACTGGAGATTTCTACCAAAAATTTTAGGAAGAAGTAACAACAATTCTACATCACATGTTCCAAAAAATGAGTAAAGACTCTCATTTTATGAATCAGCATAACATTGATACCAAAACCAGAATAAGACATTATAAAGAAACTACAGACCAATGTCCATATGACCATGAAGGCAGAAGTCCTCAACAAAATATTAGCAAACTGTATCCAGCAACATATAAAGCAACAGTATGAGCAAACTGAGACTTATCCAAGGAAATTAAACTAGTTCAATACTTCAAAATCAAGCAAATATTCGTATAACTCACCATTAAGAAAGCTTTTTAGATTCATAGATTCTATTAATGAAGGAAGAAAAAAGCCTTTGATGAAACTTAACATTAATGATTAAAATACCTCTGCAAAGTAGGAATGAAAAAGAATTTCCTTAACCTGATAAAGGGCATCTACAAAACACCTGTAGCTAACATCAAAATAGTTATCTAAGCCTTAATCATCTAATATGTAAACTGAGGATAGAAATATTTGCCCCGTGGACTTGTTGTGAAAGTTAAAGTTTTTAGCATTATGCCTAGCACATTAAAATGGTGGAAATGGTAACTCCTATTATATATACAGTAATAAAGTTTGTATTCATCACATATCAGTGCTGCATTAATAGTTGGAATGTAGTGCAATCCAGATCTCAAAATGTCTCCAGTATGTATTACAAAAACAAAAGAAATGCACAAGTTGTAAAAGCCACAAAGTGATAAAAGACAAATCAAACAGAGACAAATTTTACCTTTTTACCATTGTTATGCTGTATAGATCCCCTTAGGGAAGCAAGGTGACTCGGTGGTAAAGAATTTGCTTGCTAATGTAGTAGACATGGGTTCAATCCCTGGGTTGGGAACAATATGAGCAAACTCATACTGCTGGGGTTGGGAAGATCCCCTGAAGGAGGAAAGGGCAACTTACTCCAGTATTCTTGCCTGGGAAATCCCATGAACAGAGGAGCCTGGAGGGCTACAGTCCACAGGGTCACAAAAGAGTCAGACATGACTTAGTGACTAAAACACACACACATATAGATCCCCTTATGAGTTCATTCAGTTCAGTTCAGTTCAGTTCAGTCGCTCAGTTGTGTCTGACTCTGTGACTCATGAATCACAGCATGCCAGGCCTCCCTGTCCATCAGCAACTCCCGGAGTTCACTCAAACTCATGTCCACCAAGTCGGTGATCCCATCCAGCCATTTCTTCCTCTGTCGTCCCCTTCTCCTCCTGCCCCCAATCCCTCCCAGCATCAGGGTCTTGTCCAATGAGTCAACCCTTCGCATGAGGTGGGCAAAGTATTGGAGTTTCAGCTTCAGCATCAGTCCTTCCAATGAACACCCAGGACTTATTTCCTTCAGAATGGACTGGTTGGATCTCCCTGCAGTCCAAGGGACTCTCAAGAGTCTTCTCCAACACCACAGTTCAAAAACATCAATTCTTCAGTGCTCAGCTTTCTTCACAGTCCAACTTTCACATCCATACATGACCACTGGAAAAACCATAGCCTTGACTAGAAGGGCAATTGTTGGCAAAGTAATGTCTCTGCTTTTCAATATGCTATCTAGATTGGTCATAACTTCCCTTCCAAGGAGTAAGCGTCTTTTAATTTCATGGCTGCAATCACCATCTGCAGTGATTTTGGAGCCCCCCAAAATAAAGTCTGACACTGTTTCCACTGTTTCCCCATCTATTTCCCATGAAGTGATGGGACCAGATGCATGATCTTTGTTTTCTGAATGTTGAGCTTTAAGCCAACTTTTTCACTCTCCTCTTTCACTTTCATCAAGAGACTTTTTAGTTCCTCTTAACTTTCTCCCACAAAGGTGGTGTCATCTGCATATATGAGGTTATTGATATTTCTCCCAGCAATCTTGATCCCAGCTTATGCTTCTTCCAGTCCAGCTTTTCTCATGATGTACTCTGCATAGAAGTTAAATAAGCAGGGTGACAATATACAGCCTTGACGTACTCCTTTTCCTATTTGAACCAGTCTGTTGTTCCATGTCCAGTTCTAACTGGTGCTTCCTGACCTGCTTACAGATTTCTCAAGAGACAGGCCAGGTGATCTGGTATTCCCATCTCTTTCAGAATTGTCCACAGTTTATTGGAATCCACACAGTCAAAGGCTTGGCATAGTCAATAAAGCAGAAATAGATGTTTTCCTGGAACTCTTGCTTTTTCTATGATCTAGTGGATGTTGGCAATTTGACCTCTGGTTCCTCTGCCTTTTCTAAATCCAGCTTGAACATCAGGAAGTTCACGGTTCACGTACTGCTGAAGCCTGGCATGGAGAATTTTGAACATTACTAGCATGTGAGATGAGTGCAATTGTGTGGTAGTTCGAGCATTCTTTGGCATTGCCTTTCTTTGAGATTGGAATGAAAACTGATCTTTTCCAGTCCTGTGGCCACTGCTGAGTTTTCCAAATTTGTGGACTTACTGAGTGTAGCACTTTTACAGCATCATCTTTCAGGATTTGAAATAGCTCAACTGGAATTCCATCACCTCCACTAGCTTTGTTCATAGTGATACTTTCTAAGGCCCACTTGACTTCACATTCCAGGATGTGTGGCTCTAGGTGAGTGATCACACCATCGTGATTATCTGGGTCATGAAGATCTTTTTTGTACAGTTCTTCTGTGTATATTTGCCACCTCCTCTTAATATCTTCTGCTTCTGTTAGGTCCATACTGTTTCTATCCTTTATTATGCCCATCTTTGCATGAAATATTCCCTTGGTATCTCTAATTTTCTTTAAGAGATCTCTAGTCTTTCCCATTCTGTTGTTTTCCTCTATTTCTTTGCATTGATCGCTGAGGAAGGCTTTCTTATCTCTCTTTGCTATTCTTTGGAACTCTGCATTCAGATGCTTATATCTTTCCTTTTCTCCTTTGTTTTTTCTTCTCTTCTTTTCACTGCTATTTGTAAGGCCTCCCCAGACAGCCATTTTGCTTTTTTGCCTTTATTTTCCATGGGAATGATCTTGATCTCTGTCTCCTGTACAATGTCACAAACCTCTGTCCATAGTTCATCAGGCACTGTCTATCAGATCTAGTCCTTTAAATCTATTTCTCACTTCCACTATATAATCATAAGGGATTTGATTTAGGTCATTAGCAGATGTTAACTATTTTTGAACACTCAAAAATCATTAGATTAAGTATAACCATTGAGTTAGAAGCAAAGTTTAATTTTCAAAGGAAAAACTATTCCTATTATAATTTACATGAATTCATAATGCTTTTTCTTTAATGAGACATGCCATATTAAAAATTCCTTGTGATAAGGACACAAGATATATATCCTGCTCTATAAAATTTGATCTTATTTTAAAATCAAGGAATTTTGATGACATAAGAATATGTACCTTCACATGCAAGGCAAGCCATATGGCCAAAAAGCACAGAGCCACTTTTCTGCTATAAATGGAAACATTCTCCATTTAAGGATTTCACATTTCTAAAAATCCCTGGTTTAAACCATGGTCTCATAGACAGACTAATGTGCAAACCTAAATGTGCAAGATAGAGGAAAATATGTCCACTGGGCCAGAGAGAAGAGGCCAAAATGGAACCTGCCATGGTGATATAAGGCAGAAGACAAACAGGACCTTTCTAGATACTACATATTGCTGAAAGTAATATAACAGATAGCCATATTCATGCCCTCTCTTTCTAACAGAAGTCTGATTTTCCTCATTCTCAGTTCCTGTGGCTTGGGTGAGACTGGCATCAACCCAGCTCCAAGTCTGAGCATGCGACCCAAGGCATACCAACCAGAGTCATTGAAACTCAATTCTTATATTTTGGCTGGAATTATTGGAGAAAAGGTATGATCTTCCATTTGAATTGTTAGCAAAATAAGACATAACACTAGAACTGGTAACAGCCATTTTATCACCATGAGGAAGAACCCACTCAAAAGATGGAGCCGATACAGAAAAAAGCCAAGCCAAGAGAGAGTGTTAACCTTATTGACATCATTTGAGTCTCTGGATTAGACCAAGTCTGAAGCCCTAGGCTTTTCAGGTCTGGAATTAATACATTTATTTTTCTTAAGCCAGTTATCAGTAAAAGAAGATACTCTCTAAAGTATTAGTATAAAATACACTCATGGTTCACATACTTTTAAATATTTGAGAAGAGTCAATACTATAGTCACATAGCTCATGTTCAACCTTAAAAAGATTCTTCTATTTGCAGTAGACTCTTACAAGCACCATGCTTTGTATTAATATCTCATTTTTTTTAATTTGTATATAGTTATATTCATTATAGATATATTAGAGTATTTAATGGTTTTCCCATTCATAGCGATCTCTGGTAAAGAATAAGCTTCTTCATAAATAAATAGAAATGTACATATTAACAGAAATATCGGAATAACCCATTATAAACCCTCTTAGTTGTTAAAGTTCATAAATAATAAGAAGAAAGAAATTAAATTTAAACTAGTTATCTTTTTTATACTCATCACCTAGCTCAGTACCTGGGACTTAATATATTGGTCGAATGAATAAGGAAATGAATACATGAATTTTAAAAATTAGCGTAAATCATTACCCAACATCTGACTCTTGGGTTTTTCCCATATTAATAACATTAGTTCTTTGTTGATTCAGTTTCTCTACAAGTAGGGAAAGTCCCCTGGAGGAAGAAATGGCAACCCACTCCAATATTCTTGCCTGGAAAATCCCATAGACAGAGGAGCCTGGCAGGTTACAGTCCATGGGATCAGACGCGACTTAGCAACGGAGCACACACACACACAGTGTAAGGTATAAACTGCCACTTGGAATCCCTGCGTGTAATTAGCACAAACCTGGAGCATACAGTGTGCTTCCCTGGTGGCTCAGCTAGTAACGAATCCACCTGCAATGCAGGAGACCCTATTTTGATTCCTGGATTGGGAAGATCCCCTGCAGAAGGGATAGGCTACCCACTCCAGTATTCTTGGGCTTACCTGGTGGCTCAGATGGTAAAGAAGCTGCCTGCAATGCAGGAGACCTGGGTTCAATCCCTGGGTTGAGAAGATCCCCTGGAGGAGGGCATGGCAACCCGCTCCATCAGCCACTCTAATGGTGGAAGACAACACTATCCTTTGGGGAGATTTTACAAATGACACACTTCTGATTGCCAGTAGATAAATACACTGTTTCTTATCCCCACACTTATTTTCCTTTTATTTCCTTTTGTAGTAAAGCTTTTAGCAAAGGAAAATGAGTGATAAAATCACATGGCCCAAGTTCTACTTGGAATATTTTAGTAAATCTGAATTTATAAATTACTTTGACCTTTTCACAGACTTGAAAATTTGGGGATATCCACATAGTTGTCATAGAAATAGAACTTTCTCAGATTATTCTACAGTCATTCATTTTGAATCCACAACAAACTGATGGTGTAAATGCTACTATCAACTTTTCAAAAGTGGATTAACTGAAAACCAAAATGGGTGATTGACCCTCACAGGGTAAATTACCAAGCCTGGAACACAAAGCACCTGGCTTCCATATTTTTTGGGACCACAAAATGGTGGCTGCCATTCCAAACCACAAAGATAAAAAGTAATGTTAAAGCCTCACTAATGTAATAGGCTTTTAGAGAACTTTCTTCCCTCTGGCCATGTCTGGGCTGATGACAGTCTGACTCTTTCCTGTGCTACAACATATGTGACCAGACTCTCTCAAACATTGGCATCCAATCATTTCTAAACTCAATGACTAATACAAGTGCCTTGAAATTGTATTCAGATTACAAACTTGCTAAGAAGGTTCTATTTTCTCTGTGGCACCTGACATAATTGTGGCATTTGATCAATGAAAAATAATTTTATTATTTTCTACAAAATAATAAAAACTATCAGAGCTATTTGAAAGGAAAGAAGATGTGGTCTTGTTATCTTTTTCTGTAGGACCTCCATAACTTGGAAAATATCATACTAGTTAATTCTGATGGTAAGCTTTGCCAAAAACATTGGCATGATTTTCCTCACTGAAAGAATAAAAAAAACAAAATTACTACACCTGAATCACAGAATTTAGAAATGAAAAGAAATCTAAAAATTAGAATTTTAATTCTAAAAATAAGCAATCCAACCTTCCTCATTTATGTCATCTATCATTTTTATTCCTATTAACTGCCAAGCACTATACTAGGACCTGAGGATAAAATAAGAAAAACATGTAAACTGGAGGCCAGCAAGGTTACATGATTTTTTAGAACCACTTAGCCACTTTGTGGCTATTTCATAAAGTAAATCAGCAATAGGTTCTTATTTTATGAACAAGATAACCTCAGTTGTTTCCTTGGCCATATATGTGAAAAAGCACCCTAACCAGCATCACTGACTTCACAAGACTTCAACTACAGCCAACATTTTCTCATGGTCAATCTCAAGTGCTTACTTGCAGACTCTCATTTTTATAAACAAATGAATGCACATTGGGTAAAGTTTTATAGACATCTCACTTTCAGAAGCATAGGCCAGGTTTCAAGATGAAGAATGCAAAGTGAATTTTTCTTCTGTTATCCTTACTGATGGACATCATGGTGGTTCAGGTGGTAAAGAATCTGCCTACAATGCAGGAGACCCGGGTTCAATCCCTGGGTCAGGAAGATCCCCTGGAGAAGGGTATGGCAACCCACCATGGACAGAGGAGCCTGGTGGGCTACAGTCCATGGGGTTGCAGAGTCAGACACAACTAACCAACTAAACCACCACCACCACCATGAGGTACTCAAACCATTATAGATAGGACATTAGTTTTATCAACCACCCCTGCTCTGCTCCACCACTTTAAATTCATTCAAATCAGATGAAGATTTTCCACGTAAACTGCTGTGAACCACCTGGGCTCACCTTCTCACTGCATTTCACTCACAACTGCTTAATTATTTCATTTTTCTGTTTTTTTATTTTGAGACAGTAAAATTCATAGCTTTACACTGAAACTATAAGCTCTAGCCTTATAGTACTAAGAAGTAATTTATTATTAACAATTTACTTTTATTAATTTTTATTATATTTATTAATCTAATTAAAATTTGATTTAAAAAGAGCAAGCTATATTAGGATGTAGATGTCTTGAACAGGACAAAATTTCAGGGTTAATCCCAGTTTCAGAGGGCTTTTGACTTCTCTCTTTCCTACAAACACACACACAAATACAGAAAGACTTTTGATCAATACAAATGAAAGATTCTTTCTGCTGTCAGTCCAAAAGACAAATTCTTAGGAAAATTCTTCACTTCTTTAGGCAAAACCTTTCTACCACTAAATGGACTAACAAAAGCAATCTTCCCTTTTTTCCAAGCAATCAATTTCAAAACTTAAACAACTATGAAGAGTGAGACATTTTGATGCACAACAAATGTCCTTTGAAAAAACTAAACAGAAGGAGACATCAGGATGTCCCACTTTCTAGTTATAATCATTCACAGAAAATACTAAGTTTTCTTGCCTGGGCGAAGGCCACTTCAGACCAAAAGGGTTGAAATAAGTATGCCTACTTGGATAGTTTTCAATGAATTTCTGTTGAAAGATTTTTTGATAAAAAATGGTGCTAGGGTTAAAACTTTAAGATCTGTAAAGGTTATTCTGGAGATCATCCACCCTGGGTAATGTGGTATCTAGAGATCCGATAAGGTTAATCTGAATTATCCGGGAGATTACCCCTGAGACAGCAAACGGTTCCATAAACATCACCATTGCTATCCCAAGCAGAGAAATGATATCCTTCACTTTTGTAAGCATTTTCAAGGAGACTAAACCTGAAAAAGTTGGTGAAATGAAGACTGAAGTTTATAGGCAAAGCTGTCACTGGACCTCTGAATTATGAGGCTAGACTTTCAGTAGCCGCCAAGTTATACAGGTCAAGGCCTCTAGGTCAACTTTCACCTCTTTCACAAAACCCATGATGAAATTTCAAAGCCTTTTATGTGAAGTTTTATTAACTTGGGTTAGCTGGAAGAAAAAAAAAGGTAGCCAAGGCAAAATGTGAAATTTCATTATCTTTGTCCATTGTTTTCTGCCTTTTTCACTCCAATGCTTGTAGGATCATTCATGGATAATCAATTATTCTGGGCACACAGTGGGAAAGCAAGGTAAAAAGGTTAAGAAGATTCTTAAAAGAGGGCATTTTCTATGCAATATTCAAGAACTTCTGTTTCCTTTTACATTTTCATACTTTTAATTTCCAAGCTATTTAAAATTTAGTTGGAATAGTTTAATCTTTTTCATAATTACCATAATGTTGTAAACAGTAGGGAAAAAATACAAATTTATAGGTCATAAATTAAAATACTTTATCATTTGGAACATAGTAAGTGCTCAATAAATGTTGGTTGACAATTTCTGCATTAAAAACAAAGCCAAAGTGTAAATATTAACATGTGCAAGTTGTGTTATTGCCATATCTAAGTGACCACTTGTACATGCAAATAGTTGTTTGGAAAGTGAAAATTTTAAGTACATCCAGATATGGGACCATGGAAACACATGATTATATGAAAAAAAAGAATCACTGTATTGGTGTAATTAGAGATTTTTGCTTACCTTTAGTCAAGTGATCTAATTCTAGCACCAATATGGGGACATTATTCTATAAAGTCCAAAATTATGGTTGTTCTATATATTCAATCTAATTTTCCAGGCAAGAATACTGGCATGGGTTGCTATTTCCTTCTCTGTTGGCATACACTAGGCCCCTGAATGGAATATTCACCTTCCTTCTCTCCCTTATGCCCCTGCAGTGTTATCTCCTGCTCATCCTTCAGATCTCACCCCAAATTTCACTGCCCCCAGGAAGCCTTCCATGACCTCTCTGAGTAGATGAAGAAGAAAGTCGTTCAGTCATGTTTGACTCATTGCAACCCCATGGACTGTAACCCACCAGGCTCCTCTGTCTATGGAATTCTCTAGGCAAGAATACCGGAGTGGGTTGCCGTTCCCTTCTCCAGTGGATCTTCCTGACCCAGGGATCAAACCTAGGTATCCTGCACTACAAGCAGATTCTTTACCATCTGAGCCACCAGGGAAGCCCAGATCTCTGAGTAGATAAATTTATCCTAATACACATTCTCTCAACACCACATTCTTACTCCAGTTATAATTACTTTTTATTTACATGATTCTTAGATTAATCTGTCTCCCCACCAGATGAAAATTGTAAGAGAAGAAATATCTTTTCACCTGGGGAGTAGGGGAGGCAATGTGTATGTATATACATGCTTTCTGTTTGCCCAGCACAGTTGGCTTGCACTTATAGGAGCTTAATGGATATTGTTTAATGAATAAATGTTCTTTTTTATCACATCATGCTGCCTCTAAGAAAAGTCTAAACCAATATTAATTACAATCTATGTTTTTAGAGAATAATCATATTCAACATTTAACTCTGTACTGGTCCAATTTATCTGAAACAAATAGGCAACAACAACACAAATTTTTCAAAAAACTGGTATTATACCAAAATATTGTCATACCCTTCAAAAACAACATCTCTTTTGCTAGTGATTGCAAGTCTAAAGTACAAAGCTCTAACCTCAGGTGCATGGTGCATGAATCAATGAAGCAGAAAAAAAAGCACCCAGTGATTTGAGATACTATGTGGGGTTTTATGCTACAAACAAGAAGGACTGAGCCAGAACATTCAGCTGACCTGGTTCTCCATGGCTCTAGAAGCATCAGAGTCATGTGGAGGAAAGTAGAGGCACCTATTGCTGCTTCTCAACCATCCAGATATCCTCCGATGAATCCCATCAGTGATCTGCTTTGCCTCCACTCTCATCTCACTTGTATACGTGGGTATGAGGCTAAAGAGAAAAGGTCTCTCCCACACCACAATCAATCATATTGTATCAATAGAATGGATAAATAAGAAAACTATATACATAATAAAGCTGTCATCTGTATGTAATTGTAATATATATATAATATGTATACTATAAAAATTCAACTTCCTATAAACAAAGGAAAAGACATCTAAACAATGGGACATAAGCACGATTTGGTTGTGGTCACAGGATATCTTCCATGCTTTTGGAAAGGCCACTACAGGTCAGTAGTTGAATGGCTTATGTGTATACAGTGCTTGAAGTGAAGTGAAGTGAAAGTAATAGTCCCTCAGTTGCACCCAGCTGTTTGCATCTCAATGGACTGTAGTCCACCAGGCTCCTCTGCCCATAGAATTCTCCAGGCAAGAATACTGGAGTGGGTAGCCATTCCCTTCTCCAGGGGATCTTCCTGACCCAGGGATTGAACCCGGTCTCCTGCATTGCAGGCAGATTCTTAAGTGCTGATACAGTCTAAGTACATTCACACATTTTAACTTGTTGAATTCTCACAACTGTCTCACAAAATAATTATTTTTATTATCAACCCCATTTTCCAGATGAGGAAACTAATGCACAGGGAGGTGAAGTAAATTGTCAGAGATCACACAACTAGGGAGTGGGAGAACTAGGGTTGAAACCCATGCCATTTGGCTCCAGAGTCCTTGCCCTTAAAAACATTATACTGACTCTCAACAGTTGTCTGTATGAGATTCCACAATCCTAAATTTATCATATTACTCTAAAATATCCAAAATCTCAGATTTTTTCAGATACTACTAATCAACAACTATTTGGAGTTGCGTGTATCCATTTTTCTCAGCATTAGAGTGAATATTTATGATGTGGAACAAAGGCATCCAAGAAAAGAGAAGAAAGTCAAAGCAGTTAGAAGGCCAGAATCAACCCCTCCAATTGGGTATCATAATCATAGTTAACATTTTTTGAGCACTGTGCTAAGTGCTTTAGTAAATTGTCCCATTTAAACCATTATCAGTTCAGTTCAGTTCATTTCAGTCGCTCAATTGTGTCCGACTCTTTGCGACCCCGTGAATTGCAGCACGCCAGGCCTCCCTGTCCATCACCAACTCCCGGAGTTCACTCAGACTCACGTCCATCGAGTCGGTGATGCCATCCAGCCATCTCATCCTCAGTCGTCCCCTTCTCCTCCTGCCCCCAATCCCTCCCAGCATCAGAGTCTTTTCCAATTAGTCAGCTCTTTGCATAAGGTGGCCAAAGTACTGGAGTTTCAGTTTTAGCATCATTCCTTCCAAAGAACACCCAGGACTGATCTCCTTTAGGATGGACTGGTTGGATCTCCTTGCAGTCCAAGTTACCCTCAAGAGTCTTCTCCAACACCACAGTTCAAAAGCATCAATTCTTCTTCGGTGCTCAGCTTTCTTCACAGTCCAACTCTCACATCCATACATGACTACTGGAAAAACCATAGCCATGACTAGATGGACCTTTCTTGGCAAAGTAATGTCTCTGCTTTGAATATGCTATTTAGGTTGGTCATAACTTTTTTTTTTTATTAATTTTTATTTTTTAGTTTGTTTTGCTTTACAATACTGCNTGTTTCTTCCAGTCCAGCGTTTCTCATGATGTACTCTGCATATAAGTTAAATAAGCAGGGTGACAATAGACAGCCTTGATGTACTCCTTTTCCTATTTGGAACCAGTCTGTTGTTCCATGTCCAGTTCTAACTGTTGTGCCCTGGCCTGCATACAGATTTCTCAAGAGGCAGGTGAGGTGGTCTGGTATTCCCATCTCTTTCAGAATTTTCCACAGTTTATTGTGATCCACACAGTCCTAGGCTTTGGCATAGTCAAGAAAGAAGAAATAGATGTTTTTCGGGAACTCTCTTGCTTTTTCCGTGATCCAGCAGATGTTGGCAATTTGATCTCTGGTTCCTCTGCCTTTTCTAAAACCAGCTTGAACATCAGGGAGTTCACGGTTCACGTATTGCTGAAGTCTGGCTTGGACAATTTTGAGCATTACTTTACTAGCATGTGAGATGAGTGCAATTGTGCGGTAGTTTGAGCATTCTTTGGTATCACCTTTCTTTGAGATTGGAATGAAAACTGACCTTTTCCAGTCCTGTGGCCACTGCTGAATTTTCCAAATTTGCTGGCATATTGAGTGTAGCACTTTCACAGCATCATCTTTCGGGATTTGAAACAGCTCATCTGGAATTCCATCACCTCCACTAGCTTTGTTCGTAGTGATGTTTTCTAAGGCCCACTTGACTTCATATTCCAAGATGTCTGGCTCTAGATTAGTGATCACATCATCATGATTATCTGGGTCGTGAAGATCTTTTTTGTACAGTTCTTCCATGTGTTCTTGCCAAGAAGGTAAAATTATAGAAAGTGTGTGTGTATGTGTGTATTAGTCACCCAGTTGCGTCCACCTCTTTTGCAAGTACATGGACTGTGGCCTGTCAGGCTCCTCTGAATTTTCCAGGCAAGAATATTGGAGTGGGTTGCCATTCCCTTCTCCAGGGGATCTTCCCAATTCAGGGATCCAACCCAGGTCTCCTACATTGCAGGCAGAGTCTTTACTGTCTGAGACACCAAGGAAGCCCCAAATTATAGAATAACATGTACAAAAATATAGATTATTGATAAAACATCAGCAAATTAATCCCACAACATATTTCAAAGAATGTATATTAGGACGAATTGGAATTTTTCAGGAATTTAAGATTTGTTCAACATGCACAGAGGACCCTGGCAGGCTTCAGTCCATGGGGTAGCAAGAGACGGACACGTCTTAGTGACAAAACCACCTCCACCACTGCATCTGAAAATCAGAGTATCAATAATACACCATATTAATAGAATAAAAGGATTGAGAAAACACATCATACCACAGTTGGGGGAAAAGCATTTGGCAAGCCCTGACACATATTAACACGATAACAATTTACAACAAACTACGAGAAAAGAAGAATGTACTCGTTTAATGACAGCATGTATGAGAAAATTATGGCTAATACCTTACTTAATGGTGAAAATAGTTTTATCCTAAACACAGGAACAAGGCAACAATAGTTGATCTAGTTACTCCTATTCAAATATTGTATTGATGGTTCTAGCCAGAGAATTAAAACAATAAAAATGAATAAAAGACATTCAGATCTGAAAAGAAATAATACTGCCTTTGCATGCAGATAACATAATCCTGTATGCTGAAATTTCTAAGGAGCCTACAAAAATGGCTACTAGAATTAAGAACTATAACAAAGTAGCAGGATACAAGATCAATAAATTAATTTATATGCCTACTGAGAACCAACAATTCAAAAATTAAGAAAATAACTGTTTATACTAGCATCAAGGAGAATAAGTACTATAGAACAAATTTAAGAAAGAAATCAAAATTTGTCTACTAAAACCCAAAACCATTGCTGAAAGGAAGTTTAAAAGAAATGGAGAGATAGTTCTTTATGCTGCTTTGTAATACTAAATTGGTTTTCTCTCCAAATTAATCTGATTTCATGCAATCCCTCTAATGAAACATTTTTTCTTTTGTAAAATTGACAAGTAAATACTAAAATTTACATGGAAATGCAAATAACCTAGTATATTAATAAAATATATTTGAACCACGAGAGCGCTTTACTATAAATCTAATTAAATAAGATAATGGTGGTATTGGCATAAGAATAGATGCAGAGATCAATCAAAATGAATTGCCAATTTAAAAAGGAACCATTATATTTATGGTTGTAGTTCAACAAAGATGCCAAGACAATATACTGGGCAGATGATAGTCTTTTCAACTAATTGTGCTGGGAAAACTGGGGGTACCCATTTCAAAGAAATATATTTAGACATATCACCACATAACAATAACAATAAAAACTCAAAATGAGTCAGCTGCTTAAATGTAAGTTCCAAATATATAAAAACTTTAGAAAAAAATAAATAGGAGAAAATTACTTTGACCTTGGATTGGTCAAAGAGAGTTGTTTAGGTATGAAAACAAAATCATAATTCATTAAAAAATAAGCTGAACTTCATCAAAATTAAAAACCTTTGCTCTTCAACAGGCATCGCGAATTAAAATTATCAACAATAACAAACAAAAAAAATACAACTTAAACTTTGGGAGAAAATATTTGCAAATCACTTATCTGATTAAAAAGGCAAGCCACAAAATAGGCCAGATTTCATTTATGAGGAAATTACAGAAAGGCAAATTGTTAAGACAGAAAGTAAATCAGGAGGTTTTGGATACTAGGTATAAAAATAGGGATAGACAACAAATGTGTACAAGGGAAGGGGCTTCCCAGATGGCTCTGTGTTAAAAGATAGGCTCCTAGCTACCAATGTAGGAGATGCAAGAGATGTGGGTTTGATCCCAGGTCAGGAAGATTCCCTAGAAAGGCAACCCACTCCAGTATTCTTGCCTGGGAAATGCCGTGGACAGAGAAGCCTGGTGGGCTACAGTCCACGAGGTCACAAAGTCAGATACAACCAAGCAAACGTGCACACGCACAAGGGAAGTTTTAGGCCAATGAAAATTATCAAAAGTGGATTGTGCTGATGGTTGCACAACTCTGTATATTTACCAAACATCACTGACTAGGACACTTACACTTGGTGAATTGTATGGTGTTCAAATTATAACTTAAAAAGTGATTTTGAAAGAAAAGAAGTAATAGGCACTCATGCTTTAAGTTTAGCTAAATAAAATGTAAAATAAATCATTTTTTTGATTCGCATGACTAAAACTTTATTAGTCATGCCACTAAAACTGTTCACATACCATGCATACTCAAGCTGCAAATTTCACTGGTTATATATTGTCTCTTGTAATTCCTCTATCACATACTTCTTAATTCCTCTTCCATAACACAAATTCCTCAGCACCACTTCACTAGAATCTTTTCACATTCCCTGACATGCCATGCTTAGTTGCTCAGTTGCATCTGACTCTTTGAAACCCCATGGACTGTAGCTTGCCAGACTCTTCTGTCCATGGGATTTCCCATGTATTATTGAGATGGAATATTAAGATGGATTAATAAAATGGATTATTCCCCTAAAGGCCCTGTCTCTTGTGTAGCCCTGTGAAGTAAAGGAAACTCTTACACCCACACCCCAGGTATTCCTTGCTCCCTGAAACTTCCACACTATTTCCTTAATGCTCTTTTATACAAAACTCAGTTCTTTGAGGTTTACATATGCTATGATAATTCACTCTTATTTAAAAAAAAAAAAAGATCTTTGCACACTCTGTTTTTGTCATTAATCATATAAGCTACAGCGTCTACTGGGAGCTTCTACTTCACCGATTCTTTGAACTCATCAGAATTCTATTCCTTTGATCTTGGTATTTTCTCTACCATTGGCCCCCTTCTTCCACAGTCAGTCTAGGCCTCGTTTTCCATTATCTTAACCACTGACTTGTCATTAAGCTAGAGGCTGTATGTGTACTGTCCTTTAATCATATCCCTCTCTCCTCCCTCAGCAAACCCAAAACCTGAATTAGAACAAATGAATGACTTCACATTGATTGCCAGAGAAAAATATCCAGCTATACAGACCAGTGCTGATATATAAGCTTTGATTTCTCATATCATCTGAGATCTCTGCAGTCTGAACAACCCTAAGTTATTGCTTATTCTCATTCTCCAAATTATTTCAAACATTACTGCCATTGTCCTCATTCTCAACAGGAAACCTTTCCTTCAAATTCATAGAACAAACAAATACTCAACTTTCTGCCTCCAATATTCAAATCATTGTCTTTTTTATTTTTCAAAGGAAGTTACCTTTCACAGCAGTCGTAACCTTACAGCTTTCTCCTCCTTCAGGTTTAGTTCTCGGCTGATTAACCTTTCCTTGGTCTTGTCTCTGGTCCCACTCTTTTTCTTGGATCTTTTCACTGACTGCTTACATTTACTCTCTTTTTCCTTTTCATTAACCTACTATCCCTGGATCTCATGTACTCCCGAGATAATCCTATTTTTTTCCTGCACAAACACCATGAATTTAACTGAATCAATCGTTGCCATGTCCCTTCAATGACAAAACCTTCTTAAATCTTGCTTCTCTGCAAAACCTCTTTTGTATAAAATAGCTAGTGGGAACCTGCTATATAGCACAGGGAACTCAGCTTGGTGCTCTGTGGCGACCTAGAAGTATGGACTGGAGGGTGGGATGGGAGGGAGGCTCAAAAGGAAAGGAATATACGTCTACTGTGCTGTGCTTAGTCACTAGGTCCCGTCCAACTCTGTGACCTCATGGACTGTGGCCCATCAGCCTCCTCAGACCATGAAATTCTCCAGGCAAGAAATGGAGACTATTGGAGTGGGTAGCCTTGCCCTCCTGCAGGGGATCTTCCCAGCCCAGGACTGAACCCAGGTCTCCCACATTACAGATGGATTCTTTACCTTCTGAACCACCAAGGAAGCCCAAGAATACTGGAGTGGGCAGCCTATTTCTTCTCCAGGGGATCTACCTGACCCCGGAATCAAACCAGGATCTCCTGCATTGCAGACAGATTCTTTACCAGCTGAGCAACCAGGGAAACCGGGATATATGTATACACATAGCTGATTCACTTCATTGCACTGCAGAAACTGACACAACATTATAAAGTAACTATATCCCATGAAATAAAACAAAAAACTTTTTTAATAGTTCTGAAACTGCTGTTAGTTTTGCTAAAACGATACTAAATATTCTTATATAAATAATTGAAAGACATTTAATTCTACTCATCATTTATCTTCATGAAAACTCTATTGCTTTGATTCCTTTCTTCCTCGGTGGCCACCTTTTTCCCTCACCTCCACCATATCTTCAATTGCATCGTTCTTTCAGATTATGTTCTTTGTCCTCTTCTCTTTCCTCCTTCTGCTCTATTTAATATGCTAAATATTTACCACTAGAAATAAGCCACCTTATACACATCTAATTCTCTTCCTGAGCAGCAAACAAAATCCACTTCTGACTTTCAAATAAAAAATAAGGAATTAGGGCGTATTTAGCTTCGCTTCTTATTCTCTACTGTGTGTGTATAGATATAAAATAATCATTTCTTATATTTTAATGTTGCAGAAAAGATGTCTCCATCCAATCCAAAGCCAATTCTTCTCTCTCCCTCTCTGCAGTGGGTACCATCTCCTCCTACTTTCCAGGAATTCTAACAACACCCTAGATCATATCCACTTTCTTTTTTATCTTACAATTATCTTCCTTCATGGGTACTTTCGCTTTAGGCTGTATTTTTTCATCTCATTTCAGAAAGTCTCCCTCCACCATGAAACTCTCTTTATCAAACATCTAACATATCTTCTTTATAGACATGTCTTTCAAGACATATTCAACTAGTTGTGTCCATTATTCAACTTTCATTTACATCTTAGAATCATGGAAATCTTGTTTCACTCCCATTTCTTCACTAAACCTGCATCCACTACAATTGATTTTATTTAAGAATTTAGCAGCATCTGGAAGGCTGTGTCTTGAATGTTTCTTTCCCTTATATTTGCTAAATAGCACTTTCTGAGGTTCTCCTTTTGTCCAGAACAGTCTTTCTCATTCTCCTTTACACACTTCTAATCCTTTATTGATTCCACAAGTATTAGTGATCTCAACTTTATGCTTTCAATACTCTTGTTACCTTCTTATCCAGCCTCTGCAGTATAGCTTTCATGCTCATGGCTTTAAATGCATCATTTATACTGATCCTTTAAACTCATAGTGTTCTGACATTTGTTTTACATTTGTGCTCTATATTTATAACTATCTATTAAATATAATGGGCTTCCTAGGTGGTGCAGTGGTAAAGATTCTTCCTGTAATGCAGGAGGTGTAAGAGATGCGGTTTTGATCCTTGGGTTGGGAAGGTCCCTGAGAGTAGGAAATGGCAACTCACTCCAGTATTCTTGCCTGGAAAATTCCATGGACAGAGGAGTCTGGCAGGCTATAGTTCACGGGGCTGCAAAGAGTTCTACACAACTGAGTGACTGAGCACATAAAATTAACTATAATTACTGACTAATTTATAGTAGAGGCATACAAATTCAGTATGTTTCAAGTTGTTTGTCCCTAAAACATGTCCTTAATATTGCACCAATCTTGTTTAAAATCACCGTAATAAATCTTCAGAATCATTATTAAGTTTTACTACTATATTATTAGATTGTTAATATATATAATGGAGAAGGCAATGGCACCTCACTCCAATACTCTTGCCTGGAAAATCCCATGGGCGGAGGAGCCTGCTAGGCTGCAGTCCATGGGGTCGCTAAGAGTCGGACACGACTGAGCCACTTCACTTTTACTTCTCACTTTCATGCACTGGAGAAGGAAATGGCAACCCACTCCAGTGTTCTTGCCTGGAGAATCCCAGGGACAGGGGAGCCTGGTGGGCTACCGTCTATGGGGTCACACAGAGTCGGACACGACTGAAATGACTTAGCAGCAGTAGCAGCAATATATATAAAGTATGAACTATATGACAGTTGCTGTGGCAATATAATAGCATTATGATGAACTACATACATATGTCACATATACTTTATACATAATATATAAATTATGTTACATTATACATAACTCATATATATATGTGACTATATGTACATATTATACATAGATTCTGGTATATTTTATATAGGCATATGACAATACCCTTATATAGACAATACCTATGTTATATAATATATAATGTAATTGTATATTATATATGTATGTATAATAATACATATTTCCTGATGGTTCAGGTGGTAAAGAATCTACCTGCAATGCAGGAAATCTGGGTTCGATCCTTGGGTCAGGAAGACCCCCTGAAGAAGGAAACGGCAACCCACTCCAGTATTCTTGCCTGGGAAATCTCAGGGACATAGGAGCCTGGGAGGCTACAGCTCACTTGGTCACAAATAATACAATAAATTTACAATTGTATTACTGTAATACACAATATTATTGTAATATACAATACAATGTATTGTTTATTAAATAAAATATATTTAAACAAATATATGTATGTATAATAATAATGTATTTATATATATGTATGTATAATAAATGTATACTATACACAAAGTGTGGCTGTACTCTATTAATCTGTTTGGTTTGTGAAAGTCTGTCTCAATCCAGGGCTTCCAGTCTTTCTTCTGCGACACTCTACCTCCCTATGTTATTATACAACTTTGAGAAATAGTGATATATGTTGTAATAAAAACTTAATTTTAGGATATGATGTGGGATCAGTAGGTTTCCATAGAATAACTTTTATTTAATATGATTGAGTCAATTTCTTTTTAGGGTTTTAAATAATCTAATAAATTATGGTATATAATATTCTCCTTATCTCCTCATTTTAAAACTCAATTCAGCCTACTGGGATTCAAGTAATAATGCCATCACATATGTGACATGGGGGAGTTGTGTTCACTTGGTTTTTTGATGTAGGAAAGAAATCTTGTTTTCTTTATTTATGACTAGTGGCCTCACAAGATATTAATTTGGTAGAAGATCATATCAACATGACCAATTAAAATATTCTGTGAGTATAATAATAACAGGATAACTAGTAGGTGATAGAAATCTACTAAGGCTTAAATCTATTCTTGTTGATTCTGGGGAGGGAATCACTCAGACTTGTGATAGCATTTTCTACCTATAATCCCTAATAAGAATTTGTATTTTCTAAGGCTGCTGAGGATCTTCAGAAATATATAGAAATGATATTCTTTAGATCAGTGGGTTATAATGTGGGATTTAACTTACATATGCTCTTTTAAAATTCCATTCACATATTACTACTGTTGAATATCACCTCTAAATATGCTGGAAATCAAAGGCTCCTACTTTGACCCTTAAGCAGCACATTACAAATGGTTCACAAAAAATGCTGCTTGGCTATATCTGTCTACTTTATGCTAACAAATGGTAGTAGCTTTGCAGAATTTGGTATGGTTTTACATTGTAGTCAGTTTCCTATTGCAAGCAAAGAACTATATTATACAGTGCTAGAAAGTCCTCCAAATTAGGCTAGATATAGTACTTAATCTCAGGATAATATCTAGAGTTAGAAAATGCATCAGGAATATATACAGATAATCATATGTGCAAACAAGGAGCTAGGAGTCTTTTCAGCTGCCTAGAACTTGAAATTCTTCTGGTGGCATTTAAACCTACTTCTCACTTTAAAAAGTAAAAATGACTAACATGTCTGCCACTATAGTATATTTTAGACTCAATTATGCAGTATGCCCACATGACATTCACATACCACCCACTAAACCTTATACCATCACCCCGACAACTTACACCCCCAAGATCTTCCCTCTTGCCAGCTTAGTTTTAGTTGTGCTAAACTTGCTCAAAAAAAGACCAAAATCAAAATATTGAAAGTATCCAAAATAATGTTAGATAAATCAAAGTAAACAATAAATGAAATACATCTTCAAATTTCAAATGTGGAATTAATTGAATTTGGCACTAACTAATTTTGAAGTATATAATACAAATATTCCTAATATTGATACATATAACTATTAGCTATTAGCTATGAAATACTGATATGAGAGAAATGTTTATAGTTGAAAATAAAATCTAAAATTCCTTTTATCATGTCATATATTTGAAAAAGTTAAAGATTGAATTGAATAGTATCTTTGCAGTGACTTTATACCCAGTTTAGCTAATTTATTAAGTAATAAATTAAGCATATTTATTTGAAAAACAGGAACATTAGTCTATTAGTTCCCCTTCATGGATCACAGCCCTGATGTGATGAAAGGGTTGCATAACTCAGTGAAGCTATGAGCCATGCCATGCAGGACAGGGTCACCCAAGATGGCTCTATCATAGTGAAGAATTCTGACAAGAGTTCCAGGGAATATCAAGGAGATATAAGAAAGCCTTCTTCAATGAACAATGCCAAGAAATAGGGGGTGGGGGGTGGGGAATATAATGCAAAAAACTAGAGACTCTTAAAAAAAATAGGAGATGTCAAGGGAGCATTTCATGCAAGAGAATGGGCACAATAAAGCACAGACATGGTAAGGACCTAAGAGAAGAAGAGATTAAGAAGAGGTGACAAGAATACACAGAAGAACTATACAAGAAAGGTCTCAATGGTCCAAATAACCATGGCGGTGTGATCATTCACCTAGAGGCAGACATCCTGGAATGTGAAGTCAAGTGGGCCTTAGGAAGCATTACTACAAGCAAAATTAGTGGAGGTGAAGGAATTCCATATGAGTTATTTAAAATCCTAAAAGTTGATGCTGTTAAACTGTGACAACTCAATATGTAGTAAACTTGGAAAACTCAGCAGTGGCCACAGGACTGGAAAAGGTCAGTTTTCATTCCAATCCCAAAGAAGTACAATGCCAAAGAATGTTCAAACAACTGCTTAGTTGTGCTCATTTCATATGCTAGCAAAGTGATGCTCAAAATCCTTCAGTCTAGGGAGGACACCAGGTACCCAGAAAGGCAGTCTAACTGTAAGACCAGAAACTATAAAACCCCTAGAGGAAAACATAGGAAAAACACTCTCTGAAATAAATCACAGCAGTATCCTCTATGACCCACCTCTCAGAGTAATGGAAATAAAAGCAAAAAAAGAAACAAATGGGACCTAATTAAACTTAAAAACTTTTGCACAATGAAGGAAACTATAAGGAAGGTGAAAAGACAGCCTTCAGAATGGGAGAAAATAATAGCAAAAGAAGCAACTGACAAAGAATTAGTCTCAAAAATATACAAGCAACTCCTGCAGCTCAATTACAGGAAAATAAATGACCCAATCAAAAAATGGGCCAAGAACTAAATAGACATTTTTCCAAAGAAGACATACAGATGGCTAACAAACACATGAAAAGATGCTCAACATCACTCATTATCAGAGAAATGCAAATCGAAACCACAATGAGGTACCATCTCATGCCAGTCAGAATGGCTGCTATCAAAAAGTCTACAAACAATAAATGCTGGAGAAGGTGCAGAGATAAGGGAACCCTCTTACACTATTGGTGGGAATGCAAGCTAATACAGCCACTATGCAGAACAGTGTGGCTGTTGCTGCTGCTGCTAAGTCGCTTCAGTCGTGTCCAACCCTATGCGACTCCATAGATGGCAGCCCACCAGGCTCCCCTGTCCCTGGGATTCTCCAGGCAACAACATTGGAGTGGGTTGCCATTTCCTTCTCCAATGCATGAAAGTGAAAAGTGAAAGTGAAGTCCCTCAGTCATGTCTGACTCTTTGCGACCCCATGGACTGCAGCCCACCAGGCTCCTCCATCCATGGGATTTTCCAGGCAAGAGTACTGGAGTGGGGTGCCATTACCTTCTCCGATGGAGAACCGTGTGGAGATTCCTTAAAAAAAAATGGAAATAGAACTGCCATATGGCGCAGCAATCTCACTGCTGGGCATAACACAGCAAGGAAACCAGAATTGAAAGAGAGACATGTACTCCAATGTTCATTGCAGCACTGTTTACAATAGCTAGGACATGGAAGCAACCTAGATGTCCGTCGGTAGACGAATGGATAAGAAAGCTGTGGTACATATACCTAATGGTATATTACTCAGCTATTAAAAATAGCACATTTGAATCAATTCTAATGAGGTGGATGAAACTGGAGCCTATTATACAGAGTGAAAGTGGAGAGTAAAAAAGTTGGCTTAAAGCTCAACATTCAGAAAATGAAGATTATGGCATCTGATCCCATCACTTCATGGGAAATAGATGGGGAAACAGTAGAAACAGTGTCAGACTTTGTTTTTGGGGGCTCCAAAATCACTGCAGATGGTGACTGCAGCCATGAAATTAAAAGATGCTTCCTTGGAAGAAAAGTTAGGACCAACCTAGATAGCATATTCAAAAGCAGAGCCATTACTTTGCCGACTATGGTCCAACTAGTCAAGGCTATGGTTTTTCCAGTGGTCATGTATGGATGTGAGAGTTGGACTGTGAAGAAGGCTGAGTGCCAAAGAATTGATGCTTTTGAACTGTGGTGTTGGAGAAGACTCTTGAGTCCCTTGGACTGCAAGGAGATCCAACCAGTCCATTCTGAAGAAGATCAGCCCTGGGATTTCTTTGTAAGGAATGATGCTAAAGCTGAAACTCCAGTACTTTGGCCACCTCATGTGAAGAGTTGACTCATTGGAAAAGACTCTGATGCTGGGAGGGATTGGGGGCAGGAGGATAAGGGGACAACAGAGGATGAGATGGCTGAATGGCATCACAGACTCGATGGACGTGAGTCTGAGTGAACTCCTGGAGTTGGTGATGGACAGGGAGGCGTGGCATGCTGCAATTCATGGGGTCACAAAGAGTTAGACATGACTGAGCAACTGAACTGAACTGAACTGATACAGAGTGAAGTAAGTCAGAATGAAAAACACCAATATAGTATATTAATGCATATATATAGGATTTAAAAAGACAGTAATGATGACCCTATATGTGAGACAGCAAAAGAGACACAGATATAAAGAACAGACTTTTGGGCTCTGTGGGAGAAGGCAAAGGGTGGGATGATTTTAGAGTATAGCACTGGAGCATGTATATTACCGTATGTGAAAGAGATCACCAGTCCAGACTTGATGCATGAGACAAGGTGCTCAGGGCTGGTGCACTGGGATGACCCAGAGGGATGGGATGGGGAGGGAGATAGGAGAGGTGTTCAGGATGGGGAACACATGTACACCCATGGTGGATTCATGTCAATGTATAGCAAAAACCACTACAATATTGCAAAGTAATTAGCCTCCAATTAAAATAAATAAAAATTTTAAAAATCCTTCAGTCTAGTCTTCAACAGTACATGAACTAAGAACTTTCAGTTGAAAAATCTTGGATTAAGAGGCAGAAGAACCAGAAATCAAATTTCAAATACTTATTGGATCATGGAGAAAGCAAGGGTGTTCCAGAGAGACATCTACTTCTTCTTCATGGACTATGCTAAAGTCTTTGACTGTGAAGATCAAAACAAAATAAGGAAAATACTTCATGAGATGAGAGTACCAGACCACTCTACCTATCTCCTGAGAAACCTGTATGTGGGTCAAGAAGTAACAGTTAGAACTGGTATGGAACAATGGACTGGTTCAAAATTAGGAAAGGAGTACATCAAGGCTGTATATTATTATGCTGCTTATTTAACTTATATGTAGATTACATCATGCAAAATACTGAGCTGGATGAATCATAAGCTGGAATCAAGATTGCCAGGAGAAATATCAGCAATTTCAGATATGCAGATAATACCACTCTAATGGCAGAAAATGAAGAGGAACTACAGAGCCTCTTGAAGAAGGTAAAAGAGGAGAGTGAAAAAGCTGGCTTAAAACTCAACATTCAAGAAAACAAATATCATGGCATCCAATCCCATCACTTCATGCCAAGTACAAGGGGAAAAAGTGGTAACAGTGACAGATTTTATTTTCTTTGGCTCCAAGATCACTGTGGACAGTGACTGCAGCCATGAAATTAAAAAAAAAAAAAAAAAAAAAAAAACCTGCTTGCTCCTTGAAAAGAAGCCTATGACAAACATAGAGTATTAAAAAACAGAGACATCACTTTGCTGACAAAGATCTGTGTAATCAAAGCTGTCTTTTCCAGTAATCATGTGTAGATGTGAGAGATTGACCACAAAGAAGCCTGAATGCCAAAAATGTGATGACTTTGAATTGTGATACTGTAGAAGACTCTTGAGAGTCCCTTGGACTGCAAGGTGGTCAAACAAGTCAATTCTAAAGGAAATCAAAAGCTGTGGTACATATACACAATGGAGTATTACTCAGCTATTAAAAAGAATACATTTGAATCAGTTTTAATGAGGTGGATGACGCTGGAGCCGATTATACAGAGTGAAGTAAGCCGAAAGAAAAACATCAATACAGTATACTTACACATATATATGGAATTTAGAATGATGGTAATGATAAACCTGTACGCAAGACAGCAAAAGAGACATAGTTGTATAGAATGGCCTTTTGGACTCTGTGGGAGAGGGAGAGGGTGGGATGGGTTGGCAGAGTGGCAATGTAACATGTGTGATATCATAAGCGAAATGAATTGCCAGTCCAGGTTTGATGCAGGATGCAGGATGATAGGGACTGATGCACGGGGATAATCCAGAGAGAGGGTGTGGGGCGGGAGGGTGGAGGAGGGGGTCGGGATTGGGAGTTCATGTACACTCATGGCTAATTCATGTCAATGTGTAACAAAACGAATACAGTATTGTAAAGCAAAACAAACTAAAAAATAAAAATTAATTAAAAAAAAAATAAAGGAAATCAACTCTATTCATTGTATGTACTGTTGCTGAAGCTGACGATCCAATACTTTGGCCACCTGATGCGAAGAGCCAACTCATTGGAAAAGACCCTGATACTGGAAAAGATTGAGGGCAAGAGAAGGGTGAGACAGAGGATGAGATTGTTGGATGGTATCACAGACTCAATGGACATGAATTTGAGCAAATTCTGAGAGAGAGGACAGAGGAACCTGGCGTGCTACAGTCCATGAGGTTACAAGAGTTGGACCAAACTTAATGACTTAATTACTGAACAACAACACAATGTTGATTAGTTATTGCTGTCTTCCTTTAAGATATATTATGTTCTAAATAGATCAACTTCAAAAGCATTTTTTATATTTTAATCTTTGGTTGTACACTGTCATGTCTCTAACTGTCCTTATGATTTTCCTTTTCCTTCCTGAATTAACCTGTACTCTCTTTGCTTTGAGTAATAATCTACCTGTCAACCTGCTTTTGCAGAACCTGGATTATCAGATGAGGCAATGTTTTAAACCTGCCTCCTTCCTTAATCCATGTAATACATATATTAAAGCCAACTACACACATCTTCTAGCTTTTAAGTTCAAAATTCCACCTACTCTTTACACACACATTCTCTTATACTACCCTTTAAACATTCATCCAGCTCTTGAAATTTTCTCCCAAGCTCCATAGAGTGGACTTTCTAACAAAAAATATGTACCTAGATTAACATAATATTTGAGTCATATCCAGGCAACTAACTTGGTACAGATAGGTAGAACAGGTTAGCAATGTTTTAAAACTACCTGGAGTCTTATCAGGTTTTGAAAGAAGGCTAATAATGCCAGAGTCAGGTAATCATTGCTTATTTTGACATTACCCTGTAGTAAACGCAATTGGGGCATGAAATTGAATTGAAATGAAGACTGTAGTGAGACTAACTCAAAGACATCCTTTTTAAAAACTTATCAACTGTTATCACTTGAGTGATGACCTTAAATAAAACAAACAGGTTCATTGACTTAAAAAAAAAAATTTAAGCAGATTTTTTATTCTACTTTAATGAAGCTGTTTTGTCTGTTTTAATGTTAAATAAGTACTTTACCTACAAACAGACAGATTTTCAAAGTGCATGAAGGAATTGATGACAAGTAACCACAGAACAACCTTGCAAATTCATTGACTATAAACCTATTCTTGCTTATAAGCTTTTGATTCACTATTAGTTTGACATAATATATACTGTAATTACTATTTATGAATAATTGCTGCTGCTGCTAAGTCGCTTCAGTCATGTCCGACTCTGTGCGACCCCATAGACGGCAGCCCACCAGGCTCCTCCGTCTCTGGGATCCTCCAGGCAAGAACAATGGAGTAGGTTGCCATTCCTTATCCAATGCATGAAAGTGAAGAGTGAAAGTGAGTCGCTCAGTCGTGTCCAACTCTTAGCGACCCCATGGACTGAAGCCTACCAGGCTCCTCCGCCCATGGGATTTTCCAGGCAAGAGTACTGGAGTGGGTCGCCATGAATAATTACACATACATGTTAATCTAGTTTATTTTAATATCACTTCTTTCATTAAACATCAGGAATTCATTGCATGACAAAATTTTTGTTTGCAATTAAGGGTAATTAAAGGAATGCAGTAATAATGATTTTATATGATTCAAACAAAAATACTTTTTTTTAATGACTGAGTGAATTATCCTTCAATGCTGTAACTTTTAGCTGGAACATTATCTGATGATGTTGATATTCACACATTTAACCAAATGTTTAGTTCTTTGAATTTTCATTGTTTGTCTGACATAAACTACTGAATGAGCTTTCTTCTGATAATAATAAATGATAGTAACATTGATATACTGATATCAATATATCAATGATAAACTAAATGATAGTAATATTAAAATCAGTCATTAAAAATATTTATAAATTATCCTCTCAGTTAATTATTTTCATAACAGTAATTCTTGAGATATCAAAGTAGAGAATGTTTGCATCATGCAAAATATTAGAAGACTTTTTTTCATTTATTATTATTTTTCTTAATATTCTAAGTGGTCACTGTTGTAAATATTTTAAAATATCTTGTCAACAATGGCATTACTGTATAATTCTCTAAAGGTGAATTATTATCTTAGTTAAAAGTAGTATCAGTTTAACGTGTTTTTACCTTCTCCTTTTGGTGTAGCAAAGAAAATCACCCGTTAAAATATTTATAACAAGGGGCTAGATAGAGGTGGGACTTATGCCTTGCTAGCTAATATAAGTAACCCAAAGCCTAAGTCAGACTCAATTCATTTGAAAACAAGGAAATGAAACTTAAGTACAACCAATCACAAACAGCCACCTAGACTTTCCTGAAGTCTGCTGCTGCTAATGCTAAGTCGCTTCAGTCGTGTCCAACTCTGTATGACCCCATGGATGGCAGCCCATCAGGCTCCTCTGTCCATGGGATTTCCCAGGCCAGAGTACTGGAGTAGGGTGCCAGGGCCTTCTCCTGAAGTCTAGACTTTCCCAAATAAGACAACTGCTTAACTGATAGCCATCAGATAGTATCTTTGCTTTGCTTCCATAACTTCTTTATAAAAAGCTTTTTTCTGACTCCTGACAGTGGAGCACTCCTAACCATTTTGGTTTGGGGCTGCACAATTCCAACAATCAAATTGATTGATTGAACTCTTAAAAAATTATAGTGTACCTCAGTTACCTTTTCACATGTTTAATGACTTTTGATCATCAAGCTGTTTATTCAGTATTCTTCTATCTTCAGTCACTCTCAGTAATAATTGGATAATTATGTTTCCATTAAATTGAGAAATTACACTTTATAAGAATTATAAAGTATAAATTCAAAATCCATAAGGTCCTATCCTCCAACTTTTTACAAATTAATCTCTGAAATCTAAAGACATCAGTCAGGGTGATTCATATATCTACTAAGGCTTGATAATTATTATTTAAACTTATTGTACCAAAATAGGCCTCCAAAAATATTTGACTAATTATTTATTATTTTAGTTTGCAGAAAGATCTAAATTTTTCTTTACCACACAAGTTCTCAATATCCCCAAACCACCCTGTAGCAGGCTTCATGTTTACCACAAATCTTAGTTTGGGAGAAGAGAGACAGATGTAGAATCCGCTTAGAAGCTTGAACAGATTCCCACAGTGTGATTACAATGATCTTAATGGAAGAAAAATAATAAAAAAATTGAATCTTCATCCTTCAAATTACTAATGTGATCATAAAGAGTATTTCAGTATTAAAATGATCCTCCAGCACTCGTGTCTTCTGTAAAAATTTATGCTGTTATTTTTGGTGAATTAGGTTACTTGGATTTGCATATATGTGCATATACATAATTCACTTATATTATTCAATTAAATTTTGACAATCATAGATAATTCACAATTCATACATGTAATTCACTTAACACTTGCAAAGTATTTTCTTTATGCCAGGTACTATGCTGACTTCTGAGGCTTCCCTGGTAGCTCAGTTGGTAAAGAATCTTCCTGCAATGCAGGAGACCTGGATTCAATTCCTGGCTTGGGACAATCCCCGGAAGAAGAGATGGGCCACCCACTCCAGTTCTTTAGTTTTCCTGGTGGTTCAGATGGCAAAGTATCAGACTATGATGCAGGAAACCTGGGTTTGATCCCTGGGTTGGGAAGATCCCTGGGCATGGAAACCCACCTCAGTATTCTTGGCTGGAGAAACCCAGGCAAGAGGAACCTGATGGGCTACAGTCTATGGGGTCACGAAGAGTCAGACAGGACTGAGCAACTAAGCGCAGCACAACACATGCTAACTTCTGGAGATGAAAATAGAAGAAGGTATTCATAGGTTCCACTTCAATTCTGCTTAAAATCTTACAGAAAAAAACTGGGCTTCAACCCTAGTCCAGAAACCTCTCATTTAAAGTCTTGATGCAATGATGAGAATAAATAAATGTAAAAGCAAATTGTCAAACTTTCACTTTCCTCTACCAACCCTTCAAACACAGGTTTGAAAGGAAATATGCAAAATTGAGGAGAAAAGTGCTCAGTTTCAAAGATTGATTAGAATAGAGTTCTCTGTATTTAAAAAAAAATGAAAAATTGTCAAATTCATCACATTGGTTAAATTAAAACTTAAATGTTTATTTGAATTGTTTGGATAATTTTTGTTAACCATGTGGTCCCATTTGTTCATTTTTTTTTTTTCATTGCCCTTGCCTGAGGAGACGGATCTAAAAACATATTGTTACAGCTGATTTCAAAGAATTTTCTGCCTATGTTTTCTTCTAGAAGTTTTACAGCTTCAGATCTAACATTTAAGTAAGCTTTAAATCTATTTGAGGGTATTTTTGTATGTGGTAATAGAAAATAGTCCACCTTAACTCTTTTACAAGTTACTCTCCAGTTTTTACAATGCCATTCATTGAAGAGACTGTCTTTTCCCCACTGTATATTTTTGCCTCTTCTAGTGTGGATTAATTGATTATATGGGAATGAGTTTATTTCTGCCTGTCTATTCTGTTCCATTTATCTATGTATCTGATTTTGTTCCAGCACTGTACTGCTTTGATTACTATAGCTTTGCAGGATAGTTTGAGGTCAGGGAGCATGCAGTTTTGCTCTTTCTCAAGCATGCAAGTTCTCAAAAAAATCCTTCCCAGATCATTTTCAGAAACTACTCATGGAAGTGATATGATAACACAAGGCAGGAAGCAAAAAAAAAAAAAGGTATAATGCCAGAATTGGAACAATCCAGCGAGGAAAGTAAGGAATATTTCCAAGATAATGAGAAAGGGAAGCCTCAAGGATAAAACCAAGTGATAAGAGGAGAATGAATTCAGAATGCACCAAAAAGATTGATTTCAGGAGAAACACTTCCATATTCAGACTGAAATGAATCTGACATTACCTGATTCCATTTTCTATGCTGAAATATAATTTTTAATTATTTTGTGCTTATATGGATTCATTCAAATGAAAAAGGTAGTCAAAATTTAAATTCCAAAGTCTCAATCACATGTTATGTAAAAGAGATAATCTAACCATATCACACTAACAAAACTTACAAAGATATAAAACTTAAACACTATTTACGAAAAAGTTATATACTATACACAGAGGATGGAATATGAAGGTGTTTGGGGGTGGGGTTGAGAGGGATTATGTGTTGACTAAATAATTTTTCAAAATAAGAATCAACAGATAATGTCTACAATTAAAGAATCAGGAAATAACAGTACATTCTGGGAGATAAAAGTGTAAAATACAAAACAAGTAATAGGCCTGCAAAGGTCAATTCTACCGTGGAGAGAGGCGAATGACTACAATTTTTAAATTAGCATTATAAATATTATGCACTTTTAATAGCATGGCATTTCAATGGATACAATAAAAATGGAATTTAATTTTTGGAGAAAATGATGATAGGACATTCTTATTGGGAAAAGTTTCCATATAAATGAAAGTAAATAGTGCATTATTTGGTAGATATATTTATTATAATTTTGTCATATGAAATGTCCTAAGAAATAGAATAAATGATCTGTTTCCAAGGCAATAAGGCAATACTCAATTGTTTGGGAAGAAATGAAATCTTATAAGAACATTATAATGAGGCTCCCAGCTTGATCAGATATAGGTTTTGCTTTGCATGTTGGCCAGACGGAAAGCTGACTGGAAATTTACCCAAGTTTTTGTTGCCCTGAATCTAACCTACTCTTTTATTTGGGCAAAACACTCAGTACACCTACCAGAATGTGCCCTGTGTGGGGTGGAAGGTTGAGGATTAAGGGTTGTCATATAGGGGAAATGGAAAGAGAATTCTACAGTTGGCAAATATGCAGAGGTAGATGTGAAAACATTCACATTTATTTTATTTCTTAGAAACTTAATGGCAGTGGATGGGGAAATGAAAATGGAATAGTATTTTTGTTTAATTCTGATCAAAAGTTACTAAGAAAGATAAGATATTATGAAAGACATTTACAAGAATGTCTATGTGCTTTTAAATTTCTAATTTCTTCTTTTATACTCTTTTCATTATATAAAGAGGAACATGCTTCCCAGTGTCTAATTCACTACCTGATAAAAAAGCTGAAAAGATAAAATGTTACATTAAAATTTTCAGCTTTTATAACACATTTGATTAAAAGTAACAGATTCAAGTGGCCTGTTACTTTGCCTTTTAAATATGTCTGGGGGTAGGGGGGAATTCATTAGAAATCTCACTGGAAATAAACTGTTGAAATTTGTTACTGACTTCTGCCACCCATGCAATTGCTTACATGACATGGCAATGAAAACATATGAGAGAATAAAATAAAATATCTGACATCTTGTAGGAAATTGGGAGTTGAATGCAGCATACATATGTCATAATAAATTTTCACAGTGCATAACAACAGTTTACAATGTAGTTTCCCTAGTTTGTTTCCCACAATCCAAACCACAAATAAGACATTATTTTCCTAAAAATGTTAATCTGTTTATTTTTTTTTTAATTAGGAGAGTGAAGCTTGACCAAGTCAAATAATCCCAAGATCTCAGAAATTACAGCATCAAATTCTGTGACATCAAACTAGTGGTCAAACAAGTAATTACACACAACATGTATTTTAATAGAAGCAATGTTTCTGGCAAAATTACTTTGTAGATTCTAGATAATTTTTTAGATGCTTGTTAAAGAGAATGTGGGTGTTCTATTTGTAAAATGAAAATTAATGCAGCTTTTATATAACATCATCTATGAAAAATTTGTTGAATAAAATAGTACTGCTTCAATATGTTAGATAACTGTTATATATTTGGGGTTTCATGAGCTGTCACACTTGCTGAATCAGTGTGACATCTAAGTTGAACATGAGTATCAAGAGTAGAACATGTAAGTTCCCTAAAATGAGTGTGACACCTGCCATGAGGTTTTGTTTTAAGGGATTTTTGTAGATAGCACATTAACCAAACAACTATGAAGCAGTCACAGTGCTCAGACTGGAATGGCAATATGACACATAAATGTTGTTATCTGTTTTACTTGTCAAACTAAAAGTTCACATTCTGTGATGTAGCTTGAGGTTATGGGAGCAGAGATAATTTGGGGGATTTTCTTGTTTGTTTTAATTGTGAATGCAAATAAACCAAAAAGGGCATATAACCAACATAATAGGCAAGATATTAAGTAAAAGAGTATTAAATCACTAGAAAATGCCTAAATAATATTGTCTGTCAAAAATAAATCCTAAAAATGCAGGGATATTGAATCTGAAAGAATGGGAGATATGTTTCAGACACAAAACAAAAACATTTTCTCTCTGAAAACCAAATGATTTTTAAAGTATTAGATTCTTATTAGAACTGTAATTCTTAAGATAAATAATTAGGATAATTAAGTGTTAAGTACAGCCAAATATTTTGATACACTAAGACAGAGAGCCCAGACAGACCCATATATAATATATATCCTCATATTTATATGGGAAGATTAAATATGAAATACATTTACTGTCACAAAACAAGACCCCTGCTTATCTGGAAATCTACTTCCAATATTGCTAAAATTAATATAATTGTATTCAATTTTAAATGTCCTTGAGAAACTTAGGGATTTGAGTAAAATACAGAGCTGATTTTCTTCTTTATGTATTATAAATTTCTCAGTTTTACATGTTAGAATGAACACACAAGGATAACACTGATTAGCTGTACTTCTTTTGAGAATATAAGAAAAATATATGATGGTATATAATTTTTATATCTATTTGTAGAATGTTCCCTGTGGATGAGATGGTAAAGAATCTGCCTGCAATGCAGAAGACCCTGGAGAAGGGAATGGCTACCTACTTCAGTATTCTTGAATGGAGACAGAGGAGCCTGGTGGGTTACAGTCCTTAGGTCACAAAGAATCAGACACGACTGAGGGACTAATAATTTTTAGCTTTTTATATTTCTTAAGACAAATAGTCTACCAAGGTATGAGAAACATATTTGCCTCACATCAAATATGGGTGGTGGAGGTAGGCAGAGACATAGCCATGATAACAGAATCAGTGCACTTTTAACAAGATGAAATCCAGAATCACACAGGCCAGCGAAGCCTTTGTGGGAAAGAATGTCTGGGCTCACCTCTGGGGTTAGAAGTCTCAGTGGGAACCTGTCTTGGATGGATTGGATTTCGAGAAGCCCAGTGTGCTTGTGAATGTCATCAAACCAAATCTCCTCTGTCCCTGAAGAAGTAACTTGCCCTTGAACATATGCCTATGGTACCAGAACCAAAGACAATTGTGTGGAATCTGGGATTTTCTAAGGAAAGTCTAGAAATGTCAGATAGCTTGCTTCCTAAGTACAAATGCTGAAGAGTTGATAGTGACTGCCTTAGACAGTGTGTCAAGAAGAATTCTTCAGTTAATTCTCTACACAAGTGAGAAAATGCAATTACCAGTTAGGCCGCATGCATGCTGTTTACTTGCCAACCTTGAACTGTATTATCTGAAACTAGAAATCCTTAGAAACTTTACTAGCTGGATGGGCAATATCAAAAAAGCATAGCCGTGGACAATACAGAGGAAACCAAAATTTCCCTGTTCTGTGAATTTCAACTCACTGTACTTGCACCATTTATCGTTTCAAGAAGATAAGTATACAAGGCTTCCCCTATTAGGCAAATAATATTTGGGATGGTTAACATAGGAAGGCATCAGAGTTATCTTTATAGCAAATTTGCTTTATATATGCTCTTAGCAGACTCCAGCAGTACCAGGGTCATGAATTGCTTTGCTCTCTGTGCTGTTTTATCACAGATGAGACTGTGTCAGGTATGCAGTGTGGATGACAGCTGGACAGCATTGGGGGAGACACAAATGAAAATAATCCACAGGTTTAAGCCACAGGAAATTCACCCTCAGGTTGATCTCAAGTACTTGGATGGACATCAGTGGAGCTCAACTTTCTTTGGAACTCTTTTTATCTCTAAAATAATCAATTGGACGTTTATACTATTTGATCGCAAACTTCTAACACCAGAACTCTATGTATCTTTAACATGTTTCTTATTTTATCTCATTTTGACTTTGTTCTTTTCATCCTTCTTCTACCTCATTTTCTATATTTCTCTTCTGTTTTGCCCTTCTTTTCAATGTATGGAATAACACTTACATCATCTGTTAACCAGTACTGCCGATTTGTTTGGCCTTTTACTTTTCATTTATCCAGCAAAACCGCCACTCTGCACTGACATAATCATTATTAGTGATACTGGTACAGGCTGGAGTAAGCGAAGTTCACCAGTAATGAGGATTGGTGAGTTATTGTCTCTGTGTTTCTACTCACATTCAGGATCCTAGTCCTGCCGTGTAATAACTTCTCCCATTTCCAGACCATTTATTTGGGCATTGTTTTCCTTCAACTTTTGCCACCTTTCTTTCCCAGGAACATGAAAAAGCCATTAGAGGAGAGCTCACTCAATTTTTCTATTACCCAAGCTACAAACCTACCATCTTGTAGGAACCTGACTAGGATTTTCTGCAGACCTGGGTGCCAACTAGTGAAGGAAATATCATGTGGAAGAGGGGTGGCGGTCTTGGGTACTAGAACACAGCCCATCTTAGCCATATTATCACATTGTGCTGTGTCCCAGTCAGAAAGTTGATGACATTTAACCATTGTTAATAAACTGCTTTCGATCCCAAACTATCCTAACAACCTCAATATGCTCACTTCTGCATTGTGAGTGCAAGAGAAAGGGAGGGTTATAGTTAGGTCCCAGGATGCATTGAACCCACCCGTGGCTTCTCTGACCCATGCTCCAGCTTCGCTTGCTCTCGCTTCTAGTACCCACAGTTACTAAAATAGTGCCTCTAGTATATTAAATAGACAGTTACTCTTTGAACACAAATTGAAAACAAATTAATCTGACCACAAACTAATGGAGGTATTCACAATTATAGGTCGTCATCTAAATGTTTAGGGCACTAATATAAATGAGGCATAAGCGTATGTAAAATTGAACAATTTTGAGATTAGAAATATGAAATTATTTTAATCACCATTATGAATATTTGCTCTCAAACAAATGGTGCATAAAGCACATTATAGCTTTTCCATAAATGTTAAATCTAAGCACAAGTCAGATCTAAATTTTTAGTTATAAAACGTATATTTTATGTAATGTCCATATTTTCCCCATGTTTCAGAAACATTGTCATAGAGGATGGGTTCACTTTGTACTTCATTAATCTGAATTATTTTAAACACTTAAGTATATATATTTGAGTGGCTGGGTGGATAGGAGAATAAAATTACAAAAATATCTTTTGAAAAATTAAGTGCCTTACATTTTTACTCAGTACTGAATTGTCACTCAATCAATATTCATTATTCACTATTTTATTTCTACATGCATATTAAGATCATAATGAATAAATATTAATGTCAAACAATGTTAGAGGAATAGCAAGTTTAATTTTCTTTTAAATGCAAGGTTTATTGGAAAAATGATACATTTTAATCTTTATATTTTAAACTATCTAAAACCTGTTGATTTCTTATTTATATATAAATGACATAATTTACATTGTATTTGTTAATTTTAGGTACTTATGAAAGTTGTTTCTTATTGCACAGAACAATTGATAGTAAATATGTACAAGATGTCTGTCAGTATATAGAAGTTGTCCCTAAAAAATTTTAAATATATATTTAAATGTTTAAATATTCATAGATGTTACCTATAATTTTTACTTCTAGAAAGAAAAAAATATTCTAATCAATGAGCTGATTACTTATGCTTTCATTATTTAAAATTTTACTGCATTCTCATTTAGCAACCTGTTACAGATTTTTCTATAATCTGCTACATATACCAAATATTGAAATGTATGTCAGCTACTGACAACTGATTTTATGGCCTCATGCCTGACATATTGACTACTCACTTGGATTTCTCCACTAACTAAATTATCCTTTGCCAAACTATTTCCTGGAATTTAATTCTATACTGAGACTTGAAAATAGGTTTAGGCATTTATAGAAAAGAACAAAGTGTACTACATAAATTGTAATGTTAACTTGTAGTGCTACATATGGGCTTTCCTGGTAGCTCAACTGGTAACAAATCCTCCTGCAAAGCAGGGGACCCCGGTTCAATTCCTGAGTCAGAAAGATATCCTGGAGAAGGGATAGGTTACCCACTCCAGTGATCTTGGGCTTCCCTGATGGCTCAGACAGTAAAGATTCCACCTCCAACGATAAAGACCTCAGGTTCAATCCCTCGGTTGGGAAGATTCCCTGGAGAAGGGCATGGCAACCCAATCCACTATTCTTTCCTGAAGAATTCCCATGGACAGAGGAGTCTGGTGGAGTCAGACATGACTGAGTGACTAAGAACAGTGCTACATATATTTTGACCCCATTCTTTCTTTTTACCCAAAGCATCTTTGAAACACTTGTGTTTTCTTGACACTGACAATCCTACCTTAGCTGCTGTTCATGTGGATTCCTAATTCTGTGGTATATAGACTCATATGAGTCACAAAGCATTAAAAGGTATGTATTATTAATATGGCTTCATGTATCAATTGACTTAATTCTTTATGTTAACTAATTCATTTTATCTCTGACATTAAGTATGCAGTTTGCTCTTCTTTCATTGACCTGATTTTAAAACAGGTCAGAGAGAAGAATTAGAGAAATAGTTTGGCAATTTGAAAATACAGTATTGAAAGAGTAAAAACAAAAGAAAACTAAAAAAAAAAAAACAACTTTGCATTTTATCATTTCAAATAATAGTAAAGTGACAATATTTAATCATGGATATTACATATAATAGATTTCTCTTTCTGTTAGTATGGGACATTTCATTATACTACTTACAATGAAGATGTTTTACCAAAATAACCACAGATTAAACTAAACATAGGCCCAGATACGTTTATAGGCTAGGTATTAATCACAGACAAGACCCACTCAGAAATACATGAAACAAAAAAGCTAACTGACGAAAGTAGTCAGAAAAAAAAAACCCTGGGAAATATTGGTACTAGGAAGAAAAGGATCTTGAACATCAGTCTATATTTAATGCTCTTCTTGCTTAATTTCTTTTTATGTATACTAGTGTTTAATGAGAATGCCCTAAGTTAGGATTAGATGTGTTTTATCAGAGTCTGGTGGTATTTAAGCAATGATATACATGTATAAATATGAACTTAGAGTTTTTGTAAATTATATTTCTATGTGATAAAAACAAATTTATTGCAGTAATTATTAAATGTCTTTGAGTTTTTATACTTTCATGTAGTTCTAGATCAATCAGGTTTTTCCAGAAAAACAGAAGCAGTTGACTCTATCTATCTATCATTTATCAATCATCAAGCTATCATCCTAAAACTCGTATTCAAAAAACTAAGATCATAGCATCTAAGCCCATCATTTCATGGCAAATAGATGAGGAAACAATGGAAATAGTGAGACACTTTATTTTCTTGAACTCCAAAATCACTGCAGATAGTGAATGCAGCCATGAAATTAAAAGACACTTCCTCCTTGGAAGAAAAACTATGACAAATCTAGACAGCATATTTAAAAGCAGAGACATTACTTAGCCGACAAAGGTCCTTCTAGTGAAAGCTATGGCTTTTCCATATAGTTTTTTTTTTTCTGTTTTTTCCAGCACTCACGTATGTGTGTGAGAGATGGACAATAAAGAAAGCTGAGTGGCAAAAAATTGATGCTTTTGAACTGTGGTGTTGGGGAAGGCTCTTGGAAGTCACTTGGACAGCAAAGAGATCAAAACCATTCAATCCTAAAGGAAATCAGTCCTGAATTTTATTGGAAGGACTGATACTGAAACTGAACCTCCAATCTTTTGGCCACCTGATATGAAGAACGGCTCATTGGAAAAGACCCTGATGCTGGGAAAGATTGAAGGCAGGAGGAAAAGGGGACAACAGAGAACAAGATGGTTGGATGTCACATCACTGACTCGAAATACATGAGTTCAAGCAAGCTCTAGGAGCTGGTGATGGACAGGGAAGCCTGGTATGCTGCAGTCCATGGGGCAGCAAAGAGTCAGACATGACTGAGAGGCTGAACTGCACTGAAACTATCATTTATCTATATGTAAAGACATTTATTATAAGGAATTGGCTCACTTTATTCTGGGGGCCAGCAGGCCTAAATTTTATAGAGGAGTCCACCAGGCTGGAAACTTTAGCAGGAATGGATGCAGCAGACTTGAGGCAGAATTTCTTTTTCTTCTTGGTGATGCCTCAGGTTTCATTAAGGTGTTTCAAATGACTGAATGAGGTCAACCCATTTTGTTCAAAGTTATCTCTCGTTCCTAATGTTAATGGATTGCACAGCTGTAAACCACATCTAACATCACAACAGCAGCTAGATTAGCGTTTGATTAAAAAACTGGGCATTATAGCCTAGAAAACTTCACAGATAAAAATAAATATCACAGAGGTTATGTATGTATGAACCATAGCAGCATGTGTCATACGAATAGACAAATTTTCTATGTTCTGTTGCTTATGACTTTTAGTAGAAACTGTTTTTATGGTATTTAGATTTTTTCCAAGGTATCACTTCTACATAAGGAGAATCCTATTGAAAAATATGAGGTAAACTTAAAACACCATTGAAATTTAATATTTTACATGTAACTTAAGCATTCTTATCATGAAGCCTTTTGAATTAAATTTAACCACTCAGTATATCTATATTTTTGTCTTATTAATGACTATTTAAAATGTAATAATTTTAGTAAATATAAAGCACATAACCACTTATGTTTAAATGATTTAATATCTAGTGATAAACTTATTTCCTACAAATATTTCCTATTTTTCTTTCATTGTATACTATATTTAATGGATTTTTTAAAAATCAAAGATTTAGAACCTTGTATCTTTAGATAAATACATTATAAAATTAGCAAATATTCCAATTTCATATCATAACAAATCATATCAGACTGACATATTTTGTTTTTTCCTGGCCTGTTTTTGCCTTTGTCCTCAATACTGGAACTAAAACTAAAAACTATTTATTTGTTCAAAAATGACCTTCTGAGTTAGGAAAAAAACATTGTTGTTATTATTATTTCAATTATAAATCCAAAGAGCAAGATTCTATTCAAGACCAAAGTATTACTCTGAATGAAATAATAGGAAATTTATTACCTTTTTTCAGATTATGGACATGCTATAGCTATAACATGAGTGTTAATATAGCTACAAAATTACAATCATCAGGAAAAATTAACATTCTTTAAAATGTGCTCTTATTTCATCATTGTATCTACTAGAATTATCTGTAATTCTAAGTTTTAAAAAATATTTTACATTTTAAATCTTTTATTATTTTCTTTAGTGAACTGTCTTTATCTTCCATCATTTTCAGGTCAGGATGTCTTCATATTTTAAATCACCAGTTCAAAATATTATGTAAGTTATTTGTTGGCATTGTCACAGAAGAAATTTAGATTCTTCTATGTATTTTTTTTTCAATTTACTTTTCCATCAGTGCCTACAGGGAAAACCAAGAGATGACCTTGGAATCTAGGCAACTAGATAGGGAACATGAAAAGAAAATCAGTTTGAAATTGCAATGGCAAGGTTGTATGCTCTTAGCAATATTCTGAAACACAGAAAAGCATGACAGTTGTGATAAGCAATGAGGCAGATGCAGAAAGATTTCTGCTGTTATATATCCGGAAATGGTAACAATTTATTGAGCCTCACTTGGGAATTTAAATGAGTAAATTTAAAAGAGGACTTTGAAATAATATATTTTTTCCTATTTGAAAAATTGCTTCTTTAATATATTAAAAAAATAAACTCAGATGTAATCTAACAAAGTTATTTCTTTTAAATCATACATACAGATGGCAGAGTACTATAAATTACTTTCTACTATACTTTAGGCCTCCATAAAGACTTATCTAATAATTGACTGACTGGATGATTGATGAGTAGTAAAAAAGTCTCCATTCTTGCCCACAATAATAACAGATTTAAATCTAAATTGAAAAATGTTTTACTTTGGTTATTTGCTCTTGGCACTTGGCCACTTCCCAATCTGCCAATTTTATCTTGTGTACCGTATCTTACAAAAATGATATTATAAAAATCTGTCATCAGTATCTGTTACATTTCTACCAACACACTCGTTAAAAATCTACATGGAAATGCCATCAGAGTTTTGAAATAGGACTTATCCATCATTTGGGCAGACAAAATATGCCTAGGCACACAAACAATGAAGGGTGAATGGCCAGGTGGTTTGCATGAAGTAAGACCAGTAGTTTCAATGATTATTTGTGTTTTCTGTTGTCACTGCCATTGTCCCCAAAGAATTTGAACCGTTCAAAGTGGACCTGCAGAAGTGCACAGCTTTGTAATCATAGCTGGAGTCAAATATCCATTACAAAAGCTGCCCTTTAAGTTTTTCTTCTTATGGTTGCTTAAATCTCTAGCTGAAATGAGTTGAAAAAATGTTTTCATAAGTCAGGTCAGTTGAGCAGCTTAACTGCTAACAGCCCCGACTGAGAAGAGGTTTAGGTATGAGTCTTGGAATGGAGGTTTTCTGAGAAGACTTGACCCTGCTTTCCAGGTTTTCTACATCAGCATGTTTCAATGGTAGCACGAGCAACTGGGCCTAGATATGCTTATCTTCCCTAACTTCACATATGGAAGAAAATTGAAACATACTGTATCCATGCTTATACTAAAAATTGTTTTAATAGCATGTGTGGGGACATGAATTTTTTTCATCCTTCATATCGATCATAATAGAACTTATATGAGTGAAGTGAAGTGACGTCGCTCAGTCGTGTCCGACTCTTTGCGACCCCACGTACTGTAGCCTACCAGGCTTCTCAGTCCATGAGATTTTCCAGGCAAGAGTACTGGAGTGGGTTGCCATTTCTTTCTCCAGGGGATCTTCCCACCCAGGGATCGAACCCAGGTCTCCCACATTGAAGGCAGACACATTACCCACTGAGCCACCAGGGAAGCCCAGAACTTATATACACTCTAATAATGTCCTTGAGGATATTTCATACTCTTTAGCCATTTAACACTGATTCTTAAATTGAAACACTTCTCTACACTGCTGTATTACTGTTCTATTGCTTTAGCAAATTGCCACAATATATTAGCTTAAAACAACACACATTTACAGACTAACCTTTGTAGATCAGGCAAGTCAGAAATCCAGGTGGGCTCAGCTGCTCCTCTGCTTAGGCTCTCAGAAGGCCAGAATTGGTGACGCTCAAGTTCTGTCCCTTTCAGGAGGCTCTGGGAAGGAATGAATGTGTTTCCAAAACTCCCGCTTGTGAAGGCATTCAATTCCTGAGACTGACGTCCTTGCAGGTTTTCAGTTAGTGAGCAGTCTTTAGTCCTGAGAACTTGCCCTCATTTATTCTCATAATCTCCAGGCACCTCCAATACCTTTTGGACCACTGTTTCTTCCACAAAATGATAGGTAGACTCCTTCTCAGACTCTCCCTTTTGCTTCTGCTGTTTCTCACTACCGTCCTCTTCTTCTTCCTTCAGCTGGAGATGCTTCTGTGCTTTTAAGCACTGATGTGATTAGATTGGCCCCAGCTGGGTGTTTCAGACTACCTGCACTCGCTTAAGGGCCATGCCTTATAACAGTCAAGCTCTTTTTATGCAAGGTAATATTCAGAGGTTTCGGGGATGTGGTCATTGCACAGCCGTTGGAGGGGCATTATTCTACCACAGCCGAAGAGTCACAAGAACTGATTTACCTTCTCATTCACCTTAGCATTTGTTTGTCACATGTTCCAAACTATGATCATAAATACGTTGCTTGTTGTGGTTTAGCCGCTAAGTCATGGTGTCCCACACTTCTGTGATGCCATGAACTGTAGCCCGCCAGGCTCCTCTATTCATGGGAATTCTCAGGCAAGAATACTGGAGTGGGTTGCCGTTTCTTTCTTCAGGGGCTTCCCTGATTCAGGGATCAAACCTGATTCTCCTGCATTGGCAGGTGGATTCTTTACTGTCTGAGCCACCAGGAAAACACAAAATGCATTGTTTACTATTACTTAATATAGCTATCCTAAAGTGAAGAAATATTTTGATGTTGTTCTGTCTTAACAATAGACTAAGTAACATAGACAAAGTTTTAATTGTAAAACAACTTGAACCAGCTAAAGAAGCAAGTACCTATGATCCACCCAAATAATAGCATTTTAGATGTTATGGTAAGAAAAGTAATAAACTGAATATTAAAATATGACACAGTTTCTATTCAATTTTTCCAGTCACCAGGGAAAAACAATTATAGGATCTGAAATTTTCCTTTTTTGTATTTTATTTAAAATTGCTAAAATTTTATGTGTTTTAAAAATTAATTACAATTATCATTATTTCTTAAAAATCTTATTGGAGCATAGTTGATTTGTAATGTTGTGCTTGTTTCAGGGCTACAGCAAAATGACTTAGCTATACTTATATCCACTATTTTTTTAGATTCTTGTCCCATATAGGTCATTACAAAGCAATGAATAGAGTTCTGTGTGGTATACTGTAGTTCTTTTCAATTATCTCTTTTATATATAGTAGGGTATATGTATCAATCCCAATTTCTCAATTTATCCCTCACTCCCATACCCCTGGTAACTGTAACTTTATTTTCTACAACTGTAACTGTATTTCTATTTTGTAGTTAAGTTCATTTGCACCCATTTTTTTTTAAGTTTCCACATATAAGCAAAATCATATGATATTTGTCTTTGACTTCATTCAGTATGACAGTCTCTAGCTCCATCCACACCTCTGAAAATGGCATTATTTCATTTTTTATATGTCTGAATAATATTCCATTGTATTCAGGTACCACACCTTCTTTATCCATTCCTCCGTTCATTGATAGACATTTAAGTTACTTCCATGTTCTGGCTATTGTAAATAGTGCCGCAATGAAGACTGGGGTGCATGTATCTTTGTGAGTTTCTACCTCATCACGAACCCAGTAATCATAAGACTTTTATGTTTTAAACAATAAAGAGTTTACATTTGTTTACTTAGTAGTGGTTAAAAATAGAGTAAGAATGGAGTAAAATTAATAGAAAAAAAAACTGAAACATGAACAAGTGGTGGCTCTATCATGTCACTAATTTTCTTGATGTCTTGTCCTTTTTACTGCTCAGTTGCTCAGTAGAGTCCAACACTTTGAGACCCCATGAACTGTAGCTCACCTAACTCCTATGTCCATGGAATTTTCCAGGCAATACTGGAGAGGGTTGGCATTTCCTACTCCAGAGGATCTTCCCAACCTAGGGATTGATCTTGTATCTCTTGTGTCTCCTTCATTGGCAAGCATATTCTTTATCACTTGCCAATTTGGAAGCCTCAGATCTCTTCCCACCATTCCTGGGTGGACTTTTTATATCCTCAACAGTAGACCTTATATTGATGCTGACTGAAATCAGTGAGTATGTGATGTAATATTCTTTTCATACTTAATTAATATTCTGAATGGGCATCACATTTAAATAGTTGAGTCCCTATTTCCCATTTATCTCCTTAGGGAACTTAAAATTCTTAGACCAGAATAAGACATTATAATTTATGCTTTTCAATTTGTTCCTTTGCCTCTGCAACTTAAACAGTATTTGCAGTTTTATGTTACATGATATAGGTTCTGAAATGAAAAATGCCTTGACTGTTCCTCATTCCAACCGTGTTCTTTAAAAATAATGTTTATTAGTCTTAAAGATGATTTTTAATAAACTCTTTGAGGTTTTTTTTAAATTAAAGTTTATACTTCCTAAAATGTGTGAAGTAATATCTTTTGTTCATGTTTCAGTTTTTTTCTATTAATTTTACTCTACTCCATTCTTACTCTATTTTTAACCACTACTAAGTAAACAAACATAAACTCTTTATTGTTTAACGCATAAAACTCTGATGATTACTGGGTTCGTAGATGAGGTAGAAACTCACAAAGATAACATTAATACTTTGTAACTAATATTAAGAGTAAAATTGCCTACCTCTATTTTGGGATTTAATTTCTTATATAGTCTGTGCTTTCAGTTCTCAGGACATTTCAGCAATGATGGATGTTCTAGGAGGAAGGCAATGTCAAACCTGCAGACATGCTTGAACACACTGTGGTAATTTACGGCCTGCTTTCTTGGTGCTAATGTAACGAGCTACATCATATTTGAGGTTCAAGAAGATAAAGAATTTGTCATTCAACATCTTGACATGTATTACTATTAGAAAAATAAGCCATTTTCCAAAAGATAAAAGTTATATACATTTTTTCTGTTATTACACATAAATATAACTTGAACTAAACTAATTATGCAAACATTATTTTCTAGCACATTATTATTTAAAACTAATAATAAAATATTTATGGAAATCAAGAGCCAAGTGAACACTGATATTTTCTTTCTTTCTTATAACTACTGAATATTAACTATGTTTAAAAACATCAAATATAAAGTATTAGTAATACCTGAAATTTTATGTGTGTATATATATATAGATACATACACCTATGTGTATGTATCTATATACATACACACATAGATTCATAGAAACAATGAAGAGATCACATTAGGAATTATTTTTCCAGAAAAGAACAGAAGTATAAGGCAGGAATGCTAGGGAATTATATTTCAGAAGAATATACATCTTCCCTGATGGAATTATACATATGCCTTTATAAATTTGTTGAATTTATCTTTATAGTGATTTCTACAGTTAAGCATGTGGTGATGAATAAATGTTTTTCTTCATCTGCCAAGTATAAAAACTTTTATGTATGTTTCAAGCCAAATATCATTTTCCTAGTGCCCAGTTAAAATTTTAATTATCAGTAAGAAGCATGGACATAACACATTTTTCACAGTTGCTTGAATACTTAAATACATCTTGCTATTTTCTACCCAGGCTAAGTAATCTCAATTGATACATCACTGTCTTAAGATTTTAATAGAAGATGGTTTTCTGTTAAAGACAAGTCTAGTTATACCTAAAAAATGCTTGAGATAATAGAAATTTTACTTATTTAATTTTTCCAAAGAGTACAATCGTAGTTCAAATACAGCTGCTATCTAGAAGTCTACTCATTTTAGAGTTTGAGAAGCCCCAGGACACAAACCAGTAGGTATTTGTTTAATGTTGAATGAAGACTTGTTATATTGTATACATTTGTTAAGTGAGCCATGTGAAAAGATTGATTAAAAAATTCATTTTTACATTAGATTTTGACTTTACTTTTTATTGCATATTTTCTCATAGTTTTTGATATCTAAATACTTCCCATCACGTTCTCAATTTCTAGAATCTTCTTCATGAGATACAGGTGAACCTTTTCAACTAAAGTCAAATTTAGTTACCTTTTCCTTTCAAAAGCCACCTAAATCTGTGAGAACTACAAATTCCTATGTTACTAGTCTGAATTTCCTATGTGACTAGTATAAATCACTAGTATAAAATACAATTACATTCACCTAACTTTCAGTTTGTGATATATGTAATCTCTGCACCTCAAGTTTTAAAAAGTAGTGGATGATTCTCTATGTTAAACAATTTACTTTACAGATTAACTAAATCTGGCTTAATCTCATTGACTGCACTGTCTCGCTGCTGTTCAGTTATTCCATTCTTTACTGCTTCCCAGCTAAACAGAAGCTTAAAGTCTTGTAGATTACATGATGGAGTTCTCTCTCCTGGGGCATAGTAATATGTGTACCTCAGGTAAAAAAACATGGAATTGAAGAAAAAATTTTACAAAGATATTGGCTGTTCATAACTCTAGTTGAAAATACTTCTTTCCAATAAGAAAATATTTCTGTGACTTAGCTTTCTCATCAGTAAAACACTGATAATAATAGTAGTACCTACCCTATAATATGCTTACATGGATTAAATGTCTCAAATGTCTTAATAATGCCAGTGTCTAGCAGTTATTAAAGGTTCCATGAGTGCTCTCTGCTAAATCTCACTCTCCATCATTTCTTAGACATGGATATAACCCCTTTCAGGTTCATTTTCTTTTACTTTCAGCAAAAGAACTAGTAATATTCATTCAATCATCTTCACTGAAATTTCATAATGGCTCTTACCGTTATTTCCAAAGGATCTTTCTAAGAACAATGAGATCCTTGTGCAAACTGAGGACCAGGACAGCACAGGAAGGAGAAATCTACTATTCCATATACAGGGGATTCTTTAGACAACTGCAATTAACTTAATGATGTTGTTAAATTTAAAACAAAGATAATTTTTCAATTTTGCATACACTAATACTATAACTAATGATAAAAATAATTAATGTTAAGTTTACTACACTGAAGAATGAAATTTTAAAGTAAATTGCATCAACATCTGTATTTATACATTTTAAACTACTTTTTGTACTTAATTTTATGTTTCTTATTGTTTAGACCCTGAATTAAAGTCTGTCTTAATCATATTAAGGAAATTGAAATCACCAAAAAGTTAATGTTCTATCAAAACGGATATTACTCATACACTTACTAAATTGAAATACCTGTGTTGCAATAATATTTTACAATTATATGAAATTAAAAGGTGCTTACTCCTTGGAAGAAAAGTTATGACCAACCTAGATAGTATATTCAAAAGCAGAGACATTACTTTGCCGACTAAGGTCCGTCTAGTCAAGGCTATGGTTTTTCCTGTGGTCATGTATGGATGTGAGAGTTGGACTGTGAAGAAGGCTGAGTGCCGAAGAATTGATGCTTTTGAACTGTGGTGTTGGAGAAGACTCTTGAGAGTCCCTTGGACTGCAAGGAGAACCAACCAGTCCATTCTGAAGGAGATCAACCCTGGGATTTCTTTGGAAGGAATCATGCTAAAACTGAAGCTCCACTACTTTGGGCACCTTATGTGAAGAGTTGACTCATTGGAAAAGACCCTGATGCTGGGAGGGATTGGGGGCAGGAGGAGAAAGGGACGACCGAGGATGAGATGGCTGGATGGCATCACAGACTCGATGGACGTGAGTCTGAGTGAACTCCGGGAGTTGGTGATGGACAGGGAGGCCGGGCGTGCTGCGAGTCATGGGGTGCAAAGAATCGGACACGACTGCGCGACTGAACTGAACTGAACTGAACTGATTGTCTTTCTTGTGTCAGATGTTTTACAGTTTCTTATGTGTCTACACAGAGGTCATATTATCTTTCATTACAATGTTTTCCCCTTAGTTAAACCCACATTTAAGCGAAAGAACAGTGGCCTCATATTTAGTTAATTGTCAGTTCAGTTCAGCCTGTTGGGCTGCAGTCCATGGGGTCGCTAGGAGTTGGACACAACTGAGCAATTTCATTTTCCCTTTTCACTTTCATGCATTGGAGAAGGAAATGGCAACCCACTTCAGTGTTCTTGCCTGGACAATCCCAGGGATGGGGGAGTCTGGTGAGCTGCCATCTGTGGGGTCGCACAGAGTTGGACACGAATGAAGTGACTTAGCAGCAGCAGCAATTAAAATTATCCTTTCTATATCTTTTGAAAATGTCTGGGGTACTTACTTTCATAGAATATGGCTATTTCCAACCAGTCAATCCTAAAGGAAATCAACGCTAAATATTCATTGGAAGGACTGATGCTGAAGCTCCAATACTTTGGCCACCTGCTGGGAAGAGCCTACTCATTGGAAAAGATCCTGATGCTGGGCAAGATTGAGGATGGGAGAAGGGGGTGACCGATGATGAGATGGTTGGATGGTTGGATGGCATCATCAACTCAATGGATATGAATATGTGCAAACTCTGAGAGACAGTGAAGGACAGGGAAGCCTGTTGTGCTGTAGTCCATGAGGTCACAGAGTCAGACACAACTGAGTGACTGAACAACAACTATGAAGTTAATATTAAACCAAGAAACCATAACTAACAGTCAAACTTCCAAACCCAATCAGAGAAAAGCAGAAGGTGATATAAATGTAACTTGCTCTATTACCAAGGTATTAAAAAAGTGAAGGTGTTAGTCATTCAGTTATGTCCAACTCTTTGGGACCCCATAGACTGTAGCCCAACAGGCTCTTTTAGCCATGGGATTTTCCAGGCGAGAATTCTGGAGTGGGTTGCCATTCCTTCTCCAGGGGATCTTCCTGACCCACTGATCAAACCCAGGTATCCTGCATTGTGCACAGACTCTTTACCATTTGAGCCACCAGGGAAGAGCATTACCAAGGTATATACCATCTCAAAGGCTGTCTGATTTAAGGAGCTGATAAACTTTCAAAACCTGTTAAGTTAACCCTCAGACCATTGATAATTTTTTGTTCCCAGTTACATTTGTACAATCCACTTGGTTTGGAGGACAGTCTTCTGGTAATTATTTATGGCCAGCTCTGACAATTTTTCAGATCCTACAGGGACCGGAGTCACCAGTGATTCTCTTCTCTTCTCAGTGTGTGCTGATAAAAGCCTCTCTCAGATTGCACCAGTGGCTTTAATTAAGCTGTCAATGGGTATCAGTAACTCTGCCATTTTGCTACCCTCTCAACATCTATGTGATGTCATAATCAGGTTTCAAATTCATTGTTTTCATATGAAATTAGGACTGTACTGCTATGTCTCCTGAAGTTTAATCATGTTTTTCAGGTTTATATTTGTTTTAGCTCATGATAATAACAATCACCAGGCTTCTATCGTGTTTTTGGCTTACACTGATGTCAAGGGTAATGAGATACATATGGTCTGACTTTAAGAATTTACCTTTATCTGAAAAAAAATAATTTCCTTGACCCTTCTTCAATTTATATTTCTAGATTTGTCAGGTAAACAATTCTAATCATATAGACAATTTTCTTTTAATGTACCCATCATCATCATTATTAAAGCCTTCCTAACAAGAGTATGGTTAAACCAGCAGTCATACAATGTTGTTGCAATATGAATATGAAAAGTATCCTATGGGCAGCTTTTGGAAATTGTTATTAAAATGATAAGTGTCATTCTCTTAAACCAAGCTGTTTTACTTATAGAACTTTTACTATATAAATATACCTCCTCATGTAAGAAATATATGATTATTTACTGTAGTATTTTCTTATGACTGGAAATTTGGAAATAATGTGAATTTCCCTAAATGATACATCAAATAAATTCAGTGTATGTACCTGTGTCTAAATTTATACACACACTTATGTACAAAGTATAATATGATCTCATGAGAATCCTTTTTTATATATTATTGTGGAAAAATCTCCATAATATATGGCCAAGCGAGAAAGCAAGATGTAGAACAATGTATTTAGTGTGCAGCTATCTGTGTTTAGAAAGGGGTCAGGGAGAAGAATATGTATACATATTCACTTAAACATCTAGTTAACTATACAAGGGATAAACTGGAACCTGTTATATCCTTGCTCCCTGGGAAATGAATTGGGTGTCTGTTAGGAAGGGAAGGCATTCTTACTTTATATTTTCTCAGCCTTTTGAAAGTTAAATAATAAGATGGTTTAGCTTAACCAAAAAACAAACAAAAAATGATAATTTGAAAAATGTTAATCTAACTTCTTTCTATCTGAGTGTCTCCTAAGTTTCTAATATGATTAAAACCTGTTTCCCCCAAAAGATTCTGGGGCAAATAGATTGCTGACTTCACTAACTTCAAGCAGTGTCTATATCATTAATTCAAACAGATAGGCATTATATCTTCAGTATTTAAGATTCAAGGAATTTAAAACTGAAGATATTTATTATATTTCAGTTTAGCTTCACCTTGGGAATTTTATATTTTACCATCATTTGGAAATTAAAAAATGACACATTTGACAATTAAATAAAATTTAAATAACACCTGACCATAAAAACATAAAAGAGAAACAAAGGCCAGTCTTATTTTCTTGGAAACACTAAATGAAAGTGAAATTGTTCAGTTTAGTTCAGTCGCTCAGTCGTGTCCGACCCTTTGCGACTCCATGAACTGCAGCACGCCAGGCCTCCCTGTCCATCACCAACTCCCAGAGTTCACTCAGACTCACAGCCATTGAGTCCGTGATGCCATCCAGCCATCTCATCCTCGGTCATCCCCTTCTTCTCCTGCCCCCAATCCCTCCCAGCATCAGAGTCTTTTCCAATGAGTCAACTCTTTGCATGAGGTGGCCAAAGCTGGAGTTTCAGCTTTGCATCATTCTTCCAAAGAAATCCCAGGGCTGATCTCCTTCAGAATGGACTGGTTGCATCTCCTTGCAGTCCAAGGGACTCTCAAGAGTCTTCTCCAACAGTAATGTCCAATTCTTTGGGACACCATGGACAGTAGCCTGCCAGGTTCCTGCTACTGTCCATGGTATTTTCCAGGCAAGAATACTCGAGTGGGTTGCCATTCCCTTCTTTAGGGGATTTTCCCGACATGGGGTTAAAACTCGGCTCTTCCCAACTGCAGGCAGATTTCTTACTGTCTGAGCCACCAGGGGAGCCCAGAGAGAATACTTAAATGATGGGGCTTATTTAGGATGAGGGTGGGACATTGTTTTAAAGTTATTTTTGCTGAACAATTATTTTGAGAAATATTTCAGATATTTTGTTTATGGATCTTTTGTTTACTTATTCAGCAAATATTAATAAATACCTACAAATATGCATCAGAATTCTGGGAATAAATAAAACAAGCAAACAAATCCATGTCTTCATGCAGTTTAGAATCTAGTAGTAAAATAATGGCACTAAAATGCAATTAAGAAATAGCATCATAAATGGCCTTAAGAAATCTCATATATAATATATTATATTCTGAATATATCTATGAAAATAGATATATAGATATATCTGAAAAGTACAGTAGGAAGAGGAGATTGGTAAGAATTGATCTGAGCCAATTTTTAATAAGGTAGTCAGGGTAGACCTCATTGAGAGGAGTAGTAAAAGCAGCAAGTGCAAAAGTATGATATCCTTAGTGGAAGAGAAAACTGATTGTTTTAGATATACTTTGAAAGTAGAGTCACCAATATTGTCTGAGAGATTACATGTGGGATGTAAGAAAAAGAGTAAAGAATAATCCCAAAGTTTTTAAGCTGTGCAACTGTAAAGGAAGGAATATCTACTAACTGATATGAAAAACTTGAAATTAGTGTTAGTAAGGAGGAGAAAGTTAAGAGCTCAATTTTATGCATGATTTGGGGATATCTAGAAAATAACCAGTGGAAACCTTTGAAAATTGTCCAACAATTTCCTGTAGAATTCTATACTGGAAGTGTAATTTGAGAATCATTAACATACACATTATTATCATACACATCAATCCTAAAGGAAATTAATCCTGAATATTCATTGGAAAGACTGATGCTTAAGCTGAAGCTCCAATACTTTAGCCACCTGATGGGAAGAACTGACTCACTGGAAAAGACACTGATGCTGGGAAAGATTGAGGGAAGGAGGAGAAGGGGGAGACAGAGGATGAGATCATTGGATGGCATTATCAAATCAATATACATGAGTTTGAGCAAACTCTGAGAGATAGTGAAGGACAGAGAAGCCTGGTGTGCTGCAGTCCGTGGGGTTGCAGAGTGGGACATGACTGAGCAACTATGCATGCATGCACACAAATTAAAAGTGATGTATCCAAAGGTTATTAAACAAGTAAATACTGATTTGGGATTTAAAATCAAGTCAGAAAGTTGTTACCACTAGACTCTAGTGAAACTCAATAAAAATTCTATTTAATAATACTTTGCATTTTGTTTTTAAAATCTTGTATTTATTCTAAATTGCTTTCAGTTGACACCTAAAACTGAAATGGGTAAATTTTGAAATATTTTTATATATGCATTTAGGATATTTATGTGTATATATTTCAATTTTAGTAAACTTTAAGTGTTTTCCAAGATTTTTCAAAATGAACCTGTTGACCTGACAGTGATTAATTGCAAGACTGGAAAATTCTAGTTACTGGCCAGCTCAGTCTGTCACCTAGATATTTCAGTAAGGCCTGGAAAAAAAGTAGGTCAGTTTTTCTTCTCCTTGTCTCAGCCTTTCTTCATTTTTTTTTTTTTTTCTCCCTCTGTGATTTGTGTGTGTGTGTGTTCATGAATGTGTGTGCATGCTCACACATTCAGGTATGTTTGTTTGAATGCTTAAACTAGATAACAATAAAAAGGAAAATGTTGAAAAAATGCAGCCTGTATGAAGGCCAAGCATAACTGAAGCAATGTTTCTGCTGCTGCTGCTGCTGCAAGTCGCTTCAGTCGTGTCCGACTCTGTGCGACCCCATAGACGGTAGCCCACCAGGCTCCCCTGTCCCTGGGATTCTCCAGGCAAGAACACTGGAGTGGGTTGCCATTTCCTTCTCCAATGCATGAAAGTGAGAAGTGAAAGTCAAGTCGCTCAGTCGAGTCCGACTCTTAGCGACCCCACGGACTGCAGCCCACCAGGCTCCTCCACCCATGGGATTTTCCAGGCAAGAATACTGGGAGTGGGGTACCATTGCCTTCTCCGGAAGCAATATTTCTAAGGATGTTAACTGTATCACATTTCTGTGATTGTTAGGTCCTTTTTGGCTCTTATGAATTCTATAGTCTTGTCATACATATTTAGGATTCCCTGATAGTTCAGATGGTAAAGAGTCTGCCTACAATGTGGGAGACCTGGGTTCGATCCTTATATCAGGATGATCCCCTGGAGAAGGAAATGGCAACCCACTCCAGTATTCTTGCCTGGAAAATCCCATGGATGGAGCATCTTTTTGGCTCTTACTATGAATTCTATACTCTTGTCATACCTATTTAATGCTTTAGAGAAGCAAAAATCTCATTTTAACTCTGGGAAAAAAGCTAATCCAAAGCATATTGTTTACTGATGAGAAATGATTATATGTATATACTACAAATGAAGGTAAAGATAATGGCATGAGGGGGTGGAAGGAATAGAGAGTTTGGGATTGACATATTTACAGTATTGATAATATGTATAAAATAGATAACAAATGAGAAGATACTGTATATCTAAGGGAACTCTTCTCTGTGGTGACCTAAATGGGAAGGAAATCCAAAAAAGAGGGGACATATGTATATGTATATCTGATTCATTTTGCTGTATAGTAGCAACCAATACAACATTGTAAAGCAATTCTAATAAAAATTAATTTTAAAAGATAATGGCTTAGATAGGATTTAGAATAAAAATGAATCCTGAAAAGAGGCATACAATTAAATGGACCCTCTGCAATTAAGATAAAAATAAAATTTTATAATTTTATTGAGGTATAATACTATAAACAATATTATTAAGTCAAACCATATGAAGCTGATAGATTCATAGGTAAAAAGTCAGGTATTGACAATGGCATATAATTTAAACTTATCCTAATAATAATAGCTCATATTTACCTGGGATATCATACATAGAACATTCCATACGCCATTCTTACAAAACCCTGTGCTATACTTGGGGATTAGCAATGCTAGTGACGATTGAATTGACACTCAGAAAAGGTAAGTAACTGAAGTTTGAAAGCTATTAAACATCAAACTAGATTTTTTGAGTCCTAATTTGTTTTCTACTAAATATGAAGGTGGTTATGGGCCTATGTTCTATTACTCATTCCGCCAGCAATTTTGAAAATTCTTAAATTTTAATATCTTTATCTATAAAATGAAAAAGTTGAACTACTTGACCTGGTTTATAATTCTTAGAAATCTGTCAAAGATCTTCAAGTCTATTTTTGTCCTTTTAATAAAAGTCTTCTCATTCTTATTTTTTGCATTTAACTCTGGGAGTATGAACATACTTCCTCACACATTACACCGCTAATTAGAAGACAGAGTCACTGAGACTTTGGCTAAACCACTTTCAGAAGCTTCAGTATAACTGTAAAGATCTGTTTAGGCTAAAACATAAGGAGGTCAATCTACAGTAAATTCTGACAGTGTTACTGTTTTCTTCATTCAGTGATCTTGTTCAATAATCGATAACAGTAGCATTCACACAGTTCTAGATGGTAAAGTTTTGATTTCTCAAATGAAATATTATATAGAATCTAATATTAAACAGTGTTTTTTAAGGATGTGTTCTTACTAAGGTGGCAGAGATGAACATGAGCCATTGCACCTATATGATTATATATATAAACATCCCTGAATACCTGTGTATGTATGGCTGGGTATCTTCACCATTCACCTGAAACTGTCACAACATTGCTTGTTTTTTTTTTTTTTTTAAATTTTTATTTTTTAGTTTGTTTTGCTTTACAATACTGTATTCATTTTGCTACACATCGACTGAATCAGCCATGAGTGTACATGAACTCCCAATCCCGTCCCCCACCTCCCCACTCCCGCCCCACACCCTCTTTCTGGATTATCCCCGTGCATCAGTCCCAAGCATCCTGCATCCTGCATCAAACCTGGACTGGCAATTCGTTTCACTTATGATATCACACATGTTACACTGCCACTCTGCCATCCCATCCCACCCTCTCCCTCTCCCACAGAGTCCAAAAGGCCGTTCTATACATCTGTGTCTCTTTTGCTGTCTTGCGTACAGGTTTATCATTACCATCATTCTAAATTCCATATATATGTGTACATATACTGTATTGATGTTTTTCTTTCTGGCTTACTTCACTCTGTATAATCAGCTCCAGCATCATCCACCTCATTAGTACTGATTCAAATGTATTCTTTTTAATAGCTGAGTAATACTAAACCTAACATTGTTTGTTAACTGGCCATACCTCAATACATAATTAAAAAGTTTTAAAAAATTAAAAATAATTTCCAATATCCTTGTGTTCCAGAAAATCTGGTTCAACAATCATTGTCCAATATTTGTATATTCTGTTACTCTGTATGTATAAGAAGGCTAAATCAATCTCCATCTCCCAGTTTATCTCCTTTAATTTTCAAGATTCAACACGTCATTTCCAAATGGGCTCTCTGATCCATCATCTATAAACAATGTTTTTTTTTTTTTTTAAAAAAAAAGCATAAATTTCTACCATTTGAGTATTCTATGATGTTCTGAATTGAGTCTGATTAGGGAAGTACCAAACAAATATTTAATGCATATGACAATCCTTTTATGTATTTAATTCTCTGAAAATGCATTGTGAAAGTCTGTTTGAGACAAAATAACTGTTGATTATCACTGACATTTCATATATAGACATCAGAGTTTGTAATTCCTGTATGATATTGTTACTATCCCACATGGTGGGCCCTTCTCACAGTGAACACTGACACCAGTGTGGAAACATAAGGGAAAAAATCATCTACTTACTATTCATTATTGCAGAGTATCCTAGGGAAGCAAAAAATTTTAGCACGAATATAAAAAGAAAAGAATGTTTTCATAAGGCACAAACTGTTTGTCATATTCGCAAAGAATATAGTGATTCCAGGTTAATTATGTTTTCAATAAACTGTTTTATTTTGTTAGGAAACGTGCCTTATTCTGGGAGTGTTTTCCCTAGCATCTCGCAACATGTTGGATCATGTAAGTCATTTTGTCTTTTCTGATTCATCTAAGAAACAATTCAAAAATTAAATTATAAAAGATAAAGCTACAAAAAGAATATTTTCTCACTCAATGGAAAATGCTCTAGACCTCCTAAAAGCCAACCTCTTTCTCTCCTTTTGAAACTTCACTTGTTTTTGGTAGTTGAACAATTGTATGCATCTGGCACTATTTTATCCCATCCAATTCCACAAACATTGATGTGTTTCAATGAAGCTTTATTAAAAAGACAGATAGCAGGTTGAATTTTGTCCATGAAATGTCACTTACTAATTCCTAAGGAGTAAAGAATCTGCCTGCAGTGCAGGAGATACAGGAGACTTGGTTTTGATCCCAGGATCAGAAAGATCCCCTGGGAGAGGCATGGAAACCCACTTCAGTACTTTTGCCTGGAGAAATCCATGAACAAAGGAGCCTGGCAGGCTACAGTCAATAGGATCACAAAAAGTTGGACATGACTGAAGTGACTAAGCACACACTTGGAGATAACTTTTTAAAATCTATTTTACATCCTTATTATTATTCGGTTATTACAGTTATTAGTTTATTATCAGTTTACATTATTATTATTAATTTATGTATATTCTTATTTTATATATTCATTCAGAGGCATAGAGGAGGAAAAGGGCAAAAGAAACAATAATGTGTAGTCTAAATAAATAATATAGTATAAATTGCATGTTATAGTAAGTAATAGTTCATTAGAGATATGTAAAACAGTAAGAGACTGAAGGAAATACATGCATGGAAAATAAATTTACCTATTTCAGTCATATAAAGATAGAAATGGGTTAAAAATCTATAAACTACCAGCTTTTTCCTCACAATTTTCTTAATATATTATTGTATGAGAGAGATGGCTCCCTTCTCAATGGAAATCTATAGGGAGCACAATGGCACTGCCCCTGGTTGCCAAGCTGCCTGCCACAAAGCATACTATATTTGTTCTCTGTTTTCTGTTGGCACTTGTTCTAGAATCTGGCAATCACTTCATTTCTCTGGGCTGCAATTTTCTCACCTATGAAAGGAACAGACCAGTTTAGATGGCATCTACAATTCCTTTCATTTTTAAAATGATGTTACATTGCAACCCATTTCTCACCTGATATCATCAGAGATCACAATGGAAATTCTAGGTCCCTTTTTATTTTTGTAATAGCAAATCCCATATAACATTTTGTCTCATGTCCAGTGTTGCCTACTCACCAATCCTAGGCTGGCTACTCATCTCCAATTTAACAATGTTTCTATGTTTGAATGTCTTTTATTTTTCTGTTGCCAATGAAAAACCAAAAAGAATTAACCTTCACTTATCAACAAAGAAAACTAAGCTTTTATATAATGCAGCCTGGAAATTTTTCCTCTCAAAAAACACTCTATGAATGAAAATTTCATTTTTTTTCAGGTTTTCTGTTTTGTTGAACTACTTTTTGAATTTGTGGAAGAACATCAACAAAGGAGGCAGTCCTTGAAGCAAACAACTGACAAATAGCTCCTCTTAGCAGCTGACAAAGACACTCTTGTGCCACCATACAGCAGTTGGAAAGTTTAATGAAGAAGAGAAGTGGAGAGCCAAATAATTGACTTTTGAAGAAAAAAATCGCTTGAAAATTATAATAGATTAACGTTATTAACCTATTAGTGACTAAAACCAACTTCTTAACAAACAGAAATCTTTTTTTCAGGATTTTAAGCACAGGTAAGATGCTTGCCCAGCTTCTCAAGGGTCAATCTATAAAAAGGGGGAAGATACAAATTAAAAAAGTAAATTAAAGAATTAAATCTACATTCATGAGATCATGTTCCTTTCTCACGTGTTCAGCTGTATAATTCTAGTTGTGATAAACAATGTAGACTACTACAAATTAAAATTTTCATATTCTATTTTATTTACAAACTAATTAAAATAAATGTTTTTTATCTACATCTTTATAACTAAAATTTAAATTTATTCACATATTTCAAGTCAAAGGAAAGGGACTGTGTATAGAATGAACTTGAATAAAAACACACCTACAATGAAAACTCCAGTCCTCTTTTCTTTCAAATCCTGGGATGGCAGATGTGACCCAAGAGATACATGAGTAAACTGAAGAATGTTTTTATGTGACTGATGATGTGGAAAGAGTGCCAGGAGTGTCTGTAGAAAACGTCAGTTCAAATTTTGGCTCTGTCAGTTGCCAAACACTCAACTTTGGTCAAAGTTACTGAAACTTGTATTAGCTATAAAGTTGGAATAACCATCTGCCCTTCATACTTAACATTTGTTGTGAAGTTCAAAATAGGTCTTGTGTATTTAAGAATTCAGAGAATAGTAAAATGCTAAAAAACTGGAAGTTAAGCTTATCTGGAAGCACAGGGGAAAAAAAAGGAAAAGAACTAAAAATCTACAGAATTGCACTGCTGGCTTATCCTGGTTCTGCCTCTGATTAACTGACTTTTGATAAGTCATTCTCTCTGGATCTTCAAATTCATGTTGGAAAACAAGAGTTATTGCTTGAGATGGTCTCTATGTCCACTTTGGCTCAAACTTCTATTATTTACACCAGAAAACCTTTCCTCGGGGTCTGGTTTCTCTTATTAACATGTGTTCTCACTGAGTGAACTCATTGACTTCTGAACTGGCTTAACTGTCCATATTATAATTTACTTGCAAACTATAATCTTTGACTACTACTGTGCTATAAGTTACTGAGCCCTTGCCTATATCCATTCCAAATTCCTTTGAAAGGTCAGAATTTTTCCACTGCATATGCTTCAAATATATTAAATACATAATGTAAAAAATACTATCTCCCCCCTTCTAGAAATCATACTAACAAAACACTCTTCTTTGCAATTCCCCATCAATTATGGCATTAAAAACCATCTTAATAGCTCAGTTTTTTAAAAGATCAAGAGAGAGAGGATCAATCTTGACACTCCCTTGTCTATCATTTCCTAAATCAATTATTCACAAGTCCTACAAAGTTTTGTCCTTTAAATGTCTATTCTACACAACCTATGTTATCTAAAAGATAATATCAAAGCAAGCCATTTATAAAAAAAATAGAAATAAATAATATAAAGAGAAATATATCTATAATCTTATCTGTCAAAAGCTAAACATCCAGTTTATAATATATCCTTATTTTCATTTCCCAAATATTTGTAAATATACAAATATTATTTTATGAAACTCAACATTTATAATGCCCAGAAAATTTCATTTTTCATATATGATTAAAATGCAAATCTTTATGTGACATGTTTTTGTATATTACCAAATCATTGCTTTAAAAATTCACATAGTAAATTCATCCCATGAATGGGTATTTAAGCTGCTTAACAATTTTATAACATTCAAACTTATTACAGTGACTATAACAGTTAGAACTGGACATGGAACAACAGACTGGTTCCAAATAGGAAAAGGAGTACATCAAGGCTGTCTATTGTCACCCTGCTTGTTTAACTTATATGCAGAATACATCATGAGAAATGCTGGGCTGGAAGAAACACAAGCTGGAATCAAGATTGCTGGGAGAAATATCAATAACCTCAGATATGCAGATGACACCACTCTTATGGCAGAAAGCAAAGAGGAATTAAAAAGCCTCTTGATGAAAGTGAAAGAGGAGAGTGAAAAAGTTGGCTTGAAGCTCAAAATTCTAGATGATGGTATCTGGTCCCATCACTTCATGGGAAATAGATGGGAAAACAGTGTCAGATTTTATTTTGGGGGGGCTCCAAAATCATTGCAGATGGTGACTGCAGCAATGAAATTAAAGGATGCTTACTCCTTGGAAGGAAAGTTATGACCAACCCAGATAGCATATTCAGAAAGCATATTCAGCAACCCAGAAGCAGAGACATTACTTTGCCAACAAAGGTCATCTAGTCAAGGCTATGGTTTTTCCAGTGGTCATGTATGGATGTGAGAGTTGGACTGTGAAGAAAGCTGAGTGCCGAAGAATTGATACTTCTAAACTGTGGTGTTGGAGAAGACTCTTGAGAGACCCTTGGACTGCAAGGAGATCCAACCAGTCCATTCTAAAGGAGATCAGCCCTGAGTGTTCTTTGGAAGGAATGATGCTAAAGCTGAAACTTCAATACTTTGGCCACCTCATGCGAAGAGTCGACTCATTGAAAAGACCCTGATGTTGGGAGGGATTGGTAGCAGGAGGAGAAGGGGATGACTGAGGATGAGATGGCTGGATGGCATCACCAACTCGATGCACATGAGTCTGAGTAAACTCCAGGAGTTGGTGATGGACAGGGAGGCCTGGCTTGCTGCAACTCATGGTGTCGCAGAGTCGGACACGGCTGAGTGACTAAACTGACTGACTGACTGATATACTTTTACATATTGAGAAAGAAAATATGTCTTCAGATATATGATTCAGTTCAGTCAAGTATTTTATTTAAAATAGAAGTGAAAACATGATGGTCTCTACTGAAATGATTTAATGTCTTCCAGACCCAAAAAAGATAAAGCCAATCTTCACCAATGCCTATGAACTCTCTATGATCTTGCCATGATCTTGTCCTCTACAGTACTAGCAATCTCATCTCTCTTGCTATTCTCTGACACCAAATCCAATTATAACATTACTACATTACATCAATTTGGGCCAGAGGGAATACATTTTCCTACAATATCTTACAATACCTTATCTACATTTTTGACTGCCTTACATTCATTTATCCTCTAAGGCCTAGTTCAGATATTACATTCACCAGAAGGCTTTTGGTAACTCTCCCACTGGGTTACATAATCACTTTATGCACGTCACTTCCAAAGTCCTGTCACCATGTTATCTTTCCACATCAATATTCTTAAGAGACAGGGAATACCAGTTCAGGGCAGTTCAATTGCTCAGTTGTGTCTGACTATTTGGGACCCCATGGACTGCACATGCCAGACTTCCCTGTCCACCACCAACACTTGGAGCCTGCTCAAACTCATGTCATTTGAGTCCATGATGCCATCCAACCATCTCATCCTCTGTGGTCCCCTTCTCCTCCTGCCTTCAATCTTTCCCAGCATCAAGGTCTTTTCCAGTAAGTTCTTCACATCAGGTGGCAAAAGTATTGGAGCTTCAGCTTCAGCATCAGTCCTTTCAATGAATACTCAGGGTTGATTTCATTTAGGATTGGCTGATTTGATCTGCTTATAGTCATGGGACTCTCAAGAGTCCTTTCCAAAACAACAGTTCAAAGCACCAATTCTTCAGAACTCAACATTCTTTAGGGTCCAACTCTCACATCCATTCATGACTAATGGAAAAACCATAGCTTTGACTTTATAGACCTTTGTTGGCAAAGTAATGTCTGCTTTTTAATATGGTGTCTAATTGGTCATAGTTTTTTTTCCTTCCTCCTCCCCACTCCAAGGAGCAGTCATGGTTGCAGTCACCATCTGCAGTGATTTTGGAGCCCAAGAATATAAAGTCTGTCATGGTTTCTTTGTTTCCACATCTATTTGCCATAAAGGGATGGGACCAGATGCCATGATCCTCATTTTTTTAATGTTGAGTTTTAAGCCAACTTTTTCACTCTCCTCTTTCACTTTCATCAAGAGGCACTTCAGTTTTTCTTTGCTTTCTCTCATAAGCATGGTATCATCTGTGTTTTTGAGATTATTGATATTCCTCTTGGCAAACTTGATTCCATCTTGTGCTTCATCCAGCCCAGCATTTCACATTTCTCTGGTTTCTCTGTCTTTTCTAAATCCAGCTTGAACATCTGTAAGTTCTCAGTTCATGTACTGTTGAATACTTGCTTGAAGAGTTTTGAGCATTACTTTGCTAGCATGTGAAGGTGAAGGTGAAGTTGCTCAGTCGTGTTCGACTCTTTGCGACCCCGTGGACTGTAACCTACTAGGCTTCTCCGTCCATGGGATTCTACAGGCAAGAATACTGGAGTAGATTGCCACTCCTTCTCCAGGGGATCTTCCTGACCCAGGGATCGAACCCTGGTCTCCCACATTGGAGGCAGACGCTTTAACCACTGAGCCACCAGGGAAGCCCAGCATGTGAAATGAGTGCAATTATAATGTGAGGTAGTTAGAACAATCTTTGTCACTGCTTTTCTTTGGGATCAGAATGAAAACTAACCTTTTCCAGTCCTGTGGCCACTGCTCAGTTTTCCAAATTTGCTGGAATATTGAGTGCAGCACTTTCACAGCATCATCTTTTAGAATTTGAAATAGCTCAACTGGCATTCCATCACCACCGTTAGCTTTGTTCATAGTGATGCTTCCTAAGGCCCACTTGAATTAACATTCCAGGATGTCTGGCTCTAAGTGAGTGATCACATCATTGTTATTATGTGGGTCATGAAGATCTTTTTTGTATAGTTCTTCTGTGTATTCTTGCCATCTCTTCTTAATATCTTCTGCTTCTGTTAGGTCCATACCATTTCTATCCTTTATTGTTCCCATCTTTTCATGAAACATTCCCTTTGTATCTCTAATATCCTTGAAGAGATCTCTTGTCTTTCCCATTCTATTGTTTTTTCCTCTATTTCTTTGCATTGATCACTTAGGAAGGCTTTCTTATCTCTCTTTGCTGTTCTTTGGAACTTTGCATTCAAATGGATAAATCTTTCCTTTTTTCCTTTCTTATTTTCTCAGCTATTTGTAAGGCCTCCTCAGACAATCATTTTGCCCTTTTTGCATTTCTTTTTCTTGGGTATGTTTTCTTGATCACTGCTTCCTGTACAATGTCAAGTACTCTGTCCATAATTCTTCAGGCACTCCATCAAATCTAATCCCTTAAATCTATTTGTCACTTCCACTATATAATTGTAAGGGATTTGATTTAGGTCATACCTGAATGGTCTGGTGGTTTTCCCTACTTTCTTCAATTTAAGTCTGAATTTGGCAATAAGGGGTTCATGATCTGAGCCACTGGAGATTGTAAGGCCTCCTCAGACAATCATTTTGCCCTTTTTGCATTTCTTTTTCTTGGGTATGTTTTCTTGATCACTGCTTCCTGTACAATGTCAAGTACTCTGTCCATAATTCTTCAGGCACTCCATCAAATCTAATCCCTTAAATCTATTTGTCACTTCCACTATATAATTGTAAGGGATTTGATTTAGGTCATACCTGAATGGTCTGGTGGTTTTCCCTACTTTCTTCAATTTAAGTCTGAATTTGGCAATAAGGGGTTCATGATCTGAGCCACTGGAGAAGGAAATGGCAACCCACTCCAGTACTCTTGCCTGGATAATCCTGTGGATGGAGGAGCCCGGTGGGCTGCTGTCCATAGGGTTGCACAGAGTCAGACAAGACTGAAGTGACTTAGCATGCATGCATGCACTGGAGAAAGAAATGACAACCCACTCCAGTGTTCTTGGCTGGAGACTCCCAGGGACAGAGAAGCTGTTGGGCTGCTGCCTATGGGGTCACACGGAGTCGGACATGACTGAAGCGACTTAGCAGCAGCAGCAGATCTGGGCCACAGTCAGTTCGCAGTCCTGTTTTTGCTGACTGTATAGAGCCTTCTGCAGGTTTGACAGGGAATATGTGCCATGTCTAATCCCTAGCATCCTGTAAAATATCAGCAATTACTGATTAAATTTAATGGTTTTAAAATTAGTAGTAATTTACTTGAGATTAATAAACCTTTTCAATTGTCTGAAGAAAATTCCAGATTGCTACTTGTTCTATGTTCATAGTTAATGTCAATGATTGATTACTTATAGCTTTCATGTGACTTTTTCTGAGGATAAGATGTCCATAAGGGAGTGAGAGAAATAAGAATGACCTCATGACATGAAACTTTATGATCTTTACCAAGTAGGCCAGTGCAAAACTTATATGATAGTAGGAAACCTATTAAATGTCTTAATAGATAAGTAAATCATTAGAGGAAAAATATAAATTTTAAACATTCAAAATTAAAGCATTTGTGACAAAATTTGGCATTTTCCCTTCAACTATCTAGGAAGAAGAATCCTTAACTCTGGGCTTTCATATTCATGCGTAATTAAATTTCTCAACCAATTTTATTATTCTGATTGCCTACTCACAATATGAATAAATTTTCAAAATAATGAATAAGCAGTATAGATTAGACCCCAGCCAATGAGTGCTACACTTAATCTGAATAAAACCAGCTACAGATAACAGCTGTGTTCATGCTGAGGGACACTGGCTGGAGCTCAGCTTTATTACTGTGTTAGTTTCTAGGGATGCTGTGACAAAATGCCATAAACTGGTGGTTTAAAAAAAATTCAGAAAGAGACTCACGGACCTAGAGAACTAATTTATGGTTGCCAGTAGGAAGGGATAGTTATGGAGTTTGGGATGGACAGGTATACACTGCTATATTTTAAGCAGATAATCAATAATAACCTACTGTATAGACATGGTAATCTGCTCAATGTTATGTGGCAACTGGATGATAGGGTAGTTTGGGAGGAGAATGGATACATGTATATGTATGACTGAGCCCCCTCATTACTCATCTAAAACTATCATAACAAGCATTGTTAATCAGCAATGCTCTAATAAAAAACNATGGCTAATTCATGTCAATGTGTAACAAAACGAATACAGTATTGTAAAGCAAAACAAACTAAAAAATAAAAATTAATTAAAAAAAATAAAATTAAAAAAAAAACTAAAAGTTTAAAGAAAAAAATAATAAATTAGCTTGCAATAAAAAATATTTTTTAAAAATTATTCTCACACAATGTAGAGACTAGAAACCAGAAATCAAGGTGTTAGCAGGCTTGGTCCCTCTGAGACTGGGTAGAATATTTCTTTGCCACTCGCTAGCTTCTGGTGGTAACAAACCTTTTTCCTCATCTTAAAGTGGCATCACTACAATCTCTGAATCTGTCATTACATTGATGTTCTTCTTGTGTGTATCTCTCACTTCTTTTTATAAAGACAACCATCATATTGGATTAAAGGCCACTCTACTCCTGTATAGTGACTAGTGAAGTAGTTCAGTCATGTCCGACTCTTTGCGACCCCATGGACTGTAGCCTACCAAGCTCTTCCCTCCATGGGATTCTCCAGGCAAGAGTACTGGAGTGGGTTGCCATTTCCTACTCCTGTATGACCTCATCTTAAGTTATAGCTGCAATGACCCTATTTCCAAATAAAGTCATATAAAGAGCATAGACTTCAATGTATCTTCTGCAGAACAAAATCCAACTCATAATGGTTACCAAGCAACTGCTTTGTTTCAATGTCATTTTCAGTACAACTTCCTCTTGGAATGTCTTATCACATGGAATTCCTGAATTATTACTGAGGACATATCTGTAAGTCACTTTAAAAAGGGAAGTTTTTCTGAGAAAATAACCAGTACAGATAGGCCATTATAACATTAGTAGCCAACAGAACATATCTTAGATTACAAGGTTCAAGACAGACCTTAGATCTTGGAATGTTCATCTGTTCATTCAGGTAACAAATGTTCTATTTAGAAGTCCATCGGAAAATAGGAGAAGCTTGTTAAATCTTTGTGCTATAAAACACAAAAAGATAGGACACTGAAACATGAACTCCTCAGGTCAGTGGGTGCCCAATATGCTACTGGAGATCAGTGGAGAAATAACTTCAGAAAGAATGCAGAGATGGAGCCAAAGCAAAAACAACACCCAGTTGTGGATTAGCTGGTGATAGAAGCAAGGTCTGATTCTGTAAAGAACAATATTGCATAGTAACGTGGACTGTTATGTCCATGAATCAAGGCAAATTGGAAGTGGTCAAACAGGAGATGGCAAGAATGAACATTGATATTTTAGGAATCAGTGAACTAAAATGGACTGGAATGGGTGAATTTAACTCAGATGACCATTATATCTACTACTGTGGGCAAGAATCCCTTAGAAGATGGAGAAGCCACCATAGTCAACAAAAGAGTCTGAAATGCAGTACTTGGATGCAATCTCAAAAATGAAAGAGTGATCTCTGGACATTTCCAAGGTAAACCATTCAATATTGTGGTAATCCAAGCCTATGCTCCAACCAGTAATGCCGAAGAAGCTGAAGTTGAATGGTTCTGTGAAGACCTACAAGACCTTCTAGAACCAACACCCAAAAAAGATGTCCTCTTCATTATAGGGGACTGGAATGCGAAAGTAGGAAGTCAAGAAACACCTGGAGTAACAGGCAAATTCGGCTTTGGAGTACAGAACGGAATAGGGCAAAGGCTAATAGAGTTTTGACAAGAAATCACACTGGACATAGCAAACACACCCTTCCAACAACACAAGAGAAGACTCTACACATGGACATCACCAGATGGTCAACACCGGAATCAGATTGATTATATTCTTTGCAGCCAAAGATGGAAGCAGCTCTGCACAATCAGAGAAAACAAGACCGGGAGCTGACTGTGTGATCATGAATTCCTTATTGCCAAATTCAGAGTTAAATTGAAGAAAGTAGAGAAAACCACTAGACCATTCAGGTATGACCTAAGTCAAATCCCTTACAATTATAGAGCAGAAGTGACAAATAGATTTAAGGGACTAGATCTGATAGACAGAGTGCCTGATGAACTATGGATGGAGGTTCATGACACTGTACAGGAGACAGGGATCAAGACCATCTTCAAGATAAAGAAATGCAAAAAAAAAAAAAAAAAAAAAAGGCTGTCTGAGGAGACCTTACAAATAGCTGTGAAAAGAGAGCAGAGAAAAAACAAAGAAGAAAAGGAAAGATATACTCATTTGAACGCAGAATTCCAAAGAATAGAAAAAAGAGGTAAGAAAGCCTTCTTCAGTGATCAGTGCAAAGAAATAGAGGAAAACAATAGAATGGGAAAAACTAGAGATCTTCTTAAGAAAATTAGAGATACAAAGGGAACATTTCATGCAAATATAGGTGCAATAAAGGACAAAAATGGTATGGACCTAACAGAAACAGAAGATATTAAGAAGAGATGGCAAGAATACACAGAAGAACTATATAAAAAAGATCTTCATGACCCAGATAATGACAATGGTGTGATCACTTACCTAGAGCCAGACATCTTGGAATGTGAATTCAAGCTGGCCTTAGGAAGCATCACTATGAACAAAGCTAGTGGTGGTGATGGAATGCCAGTTGAGCTATTTCAAATTCTAAAAGATGATGCTGTGAAAGTGCTGCACTCAATATTCCAGCAAATTTGGAAAACTGAGCAGTGGCCACAGGACTGGAAAAGGTTAGTTTTCATTCTAATCCCAAAGAAAGGCAATGCCAAAGAATGCTCAAACTACTGCACAATTGTACTCATCTCACACCCTAATGAAGTAATGCTCAAAATTCTCAAAGCCAGGCTTCATCAGTATGTGAACCATGAACTTCCAGATGTTCAAGCTGATTTTAGAAAAGGCAGAGGAATCAGAGATCAAATTACCAACATCCATTGAATCATCAAAAAACCAAGAGAATTCCAGAAAAACATATATTTCTGCTTTATTGACTATGCCAAAGCCTTTGTCTGTGTGAATCACAACAAACTGTGGAAAATTCTGAAAGAGATGGGAATACCAGACCACTTGACCTGCCTCTGGGACATCTGTGTGCAAGTCAGGAAACAACAGTTAAAACTGGACATGGAACAACAGACTGGTTCCAAATAGGGAAAGCAGTACATCAAGGCTGTATATTGTCAGCCTGCTTGTTTAACTTATATGCAGAGTACTTCATGAGAAACGCTGGGATGATGAAGCACAAGCTGAAATCAAGATTGCCAGGAGAAACATCAATAACCTCAGATATGCAGATGACACCACCCTGATGGCAGAAAGTGAAGAAGAACTAAACAGCCTCTTGATAAAAGTGAAAGAGAAGAGTGAAAATATTGGCTTAAAACTCAACATTAGAAAATGAAGATCATGGCATCTGGTCCCATCACTTCATGGCAAATAGATGGAGAAACAGTGGAAACAGTGTCAGATTTTATTTTTTTGGACTCCAAAACCACTGCAGATGGGTTACTGTAGCCATGAAATTAAAAGAGGCTTACTCCCTGGAAGAAAAGTTATGAGCAACCTAGACAGCATATTAAAAAGCAGAGACATTACTTTGCCAGCAAAAGACCATCTAGTCAAGGCTATGGTTTTTCCAGTAGTTAGGTATGGATGTGAGAGCTGTACTATAAAGAAAGCTGAGTGCTGAAAAATGATACTTTTGAACCATGGTGTTGGAGAAGACTCTTAAGAGTCCCTTGGACTGCAAGGAGATCCAATGAGTCCATCCTAAAGGAAATTAGCCCTGAATATTCATTGGAAGAAATGATGCTGAAGCTGAAATTCCTATACTTTGGCCACATGATGGCCAACTGAACTGACTCATTTGAAAAGACCTTGATGCTGGGAATGATTGATGGCAGGAGGAGAAGTGGACAACAGAGGGTGAGATGGTTGGATGGAATCACTGACTCAATGGACATGAGTTTGAGTAAACTCTGGGAGTTGGTGATGGATGGGAAGGCCTGGCGTGCTGCAGTCCACGGGATCACAAAGAATCAGACACAACTGAGTGACTGAACTGATATTCATAGTAGACATGTAAATGTTTATTACATATTGTCCAATGTAACAAATAGGAGAAAACGGTCGGCAATAAACAAACTTCTTGCCATAAGAAGCACTAATTCCATTAAGTACAGATCTTAAGTTTCACACACAGCCAAAAATATGCCCTTAACTTTCTCTCTAATTTTGCCCCCAAGTGTCACAGAACAGAATGAAGATCTCTCCATCTTCTCCACAATATATGAGTTTTGGTTTTTTTTTTTTTTTGGTATCATATACTATATCAGAGATGCTCAGTTAACAGGGATGAAGACAGGAACAAGAAAGGAGACAGGGTTGACTGAAGTGCCTTTTCAAATTACACTGATTCAGATTCTGAAAACACCACTCCTTCCATCTCAACTCCTGTGAAAGTAATAGTTGAAAAGTCACTATTTCTAATGATGGTTGGTGGTATTCTCAGTCACGTTCGAGTAGAAAAAGAAAAGTGAACGATGGCCAGTCTTAAGAATGATGACTCTATGTGTTAGAATGAAAGAATGAAATTCATCTGGAACAGCTGTCAGGTTGGACTATTTGCTTTTTTCTCTATGTAGACAGTGATTTTTCAGAGATGCCTAGAGAAATATTAAAGTTAAGAATAAATGCATGCAAAGTTATGATAAATGAGACAAAACAACCATAAAACCAAAGAACTACTAAGCATGCTATGGAACTCCACACATGATGGAGTAGAAGGCTCTGGGTTTAATATGATTTGGCTCCAGGCAGGCCTGTTATATTTAATCTCAGCTTTGCTTTCATTGAACTATCTTAATTCAGTCATTAAAGAGAAGTAATATCACGGTAAACTTCTGAATATTTATGTGCTTTTACATTTGGAAAAAGCTTCCAACACTAATAAACACTTATTTACAAGAAGTCTTTTGTTCAGCAGAAATGGAAAATCTAGGCCCTTGCTATTTATTGAAGGAAAGTACTGCTTTGTAAACTGAGCTTCTTGCAGCTTCAGAAGGTGATTGTACCACACATTAGGTACAATGATAGGACTCTCTTCTTCTGAAAATATTAGGGCCCACTTCTGGCATCTAACATTGCTTTGTAACAAGGAATAAAATCTTGGCAGGCATTATTTACACAACAAGCTTGGTAGAGAAAGTAATCTTTCAGGTTTAACAGAATTAAGTAGTACAAAATAATTCTTAAAAACTATGTTAAAAATTCCAGCATAACAGTGAGAAAACCACTGCAATAAGTAAAACATCTTGATTCCCAAATAGTTATAATATTAACCAGGTTTCACATTCTAAATATAAGAAGCCACACCTTATATTAATTAACCTAAATATTTCTTGTCAGGCTTGGTATCATAGCACTGAGGGCTGCCAGAACTGTAATTGTGTGTGAGTCCTGAATTTTTGCCAGTTCTGGATGCAACCTCATTAGCATATTCATAAATCACAGCCTTGTGCAGGTGCCAGCATGCTGCAAAATGTTTTGTGACTATTTGTTGCTGCAATAGAGGCAAATAGTAAATTACCCTTAAAAACTCCCATTATATACCATAAAACATAACATGTAATGCTGTAAAATAACTGCAAAATCTTCTTAACAATTAGTCTACACCAAATGAAGCAATGCTTTGTTTTCTGAGCAATGTAAATACGAAGGATTCAGAGCATAGGAAGTAAAATTGACATTATTTTTTACATTAGATGAATTAGAAATAGGTTGTCATTTGTTAAGTGATCAGTTAGCATGTTCTGAATAAATAATATTCCATGTTTAAGTGAAAACTCAGAATTCAGAAATTACATTTTCCAATAAAATTGAATTCTTAAATTCTTTATACCTTTCCCCACTAAATAAAACACTAAAATATAGTTTTAAAATAGAAATACTACCTAACACTCAATTCTTCTTCAAGTGCACATGTGCACACACACAGGCTTTGTTAATGGAAACTATTGATTAGGAAATAGTCTTACTCCTTTTATCCATCCTCTTCAGAAAAGATCTGGTCAAATTAAAAGAAAATTATGGTTCTATAGGTGGCCTGTATTTTTAGAACCCTGTATTTCTGGATCCTAAAAGTCTTACTTCCATGTGTGCACACACATACACATATACACAATTTTCTGTTCTTTGTAACTTAGCTACTGGGACTAAACTTACATAAGCTGGTTGGGTTTTTTAAAGGAATAATCCTATGTGAATTATTAGCTGTAACTCTGACATTTTAGTTCCCAAAATGGCATTACTATATTTCTATAACAAAGATATACAATTAACAACTGTATGTTGAATATTTGTATGTCTTTATTTGTAGATGGATTTGAGATAAATATCTATAATCTTAAATCTATATAGAGATATATATCTATACAGAAAGTCCCTTGATTACAATGGTTCAACTTAATAACTTTCTTGACTTTAGGATGCTATGAAAGTGATAAGCATTCAATAGAAATCATTTTTCAAATTTTGAGTTTTGGTCTGTTCCCAGGCTGGCCATATGTGGTTCCATACATGCTCTATTGTTTGGGGGATGAGGCAAGGAGCCTTAGCGCCCAGTCAGCCATGTGATCACAAAGATGAGCAACTCATAGACCTACAGCCTTTCTTTACTCAATCATTCTGTTTTTCACTTTCAGTTCAGTAGTCAATAAATTACAGAAGATAGTCAACATTTTATCATAAAATAGGCTTTATATTAGATATGTTTGCCCAACTGTAGGCTGAGGTAGGTATTCTGAGAACATTTAATATAAGCTAGGCTAAGCTGTGATATTCAGTAGGGTAGGTGCATTAAGTGTATTTTTGACCTAATATTTTCAAGTTACAATGAATTTGTCAGGATGTAACCTGGGTGCAAGTAGAGGAAAGTCTGTACTCTTAAATTTACATATATACCTATAATGTATACTCTATAGTATAGAATACATGTTAGATATATATCTTAAATACATTGACATACTACTATACATATACACATACAGGCACACACATGCACACATATATACACTCACACACAAACTTAGGTGACATAATTTAAGGAATCAGTTTTCCAGCTGAAGGTAATTATTTAAAAGCATTATATTTATATAAAATAATGGAATAGAATAAAATACATACTACAATCATAATTGAAAACACTTATTTTTAAAGTGTTTTAAACCTCGTTTACTATACATTTTAATTTCTAGCTATAGTTTGTATAAAGTGCAAAGATTTTAGAAATTAAATGTAGAAGCTTTAAAATTGAAATCAGCATTTCCCCATAATATATCAGCATATCATGCCTTTGTTTTGTGATCTTTTCATTTTATTTAAGAAAACATACATTAAGTACCTTCCTATGTGCAAGACATTATTAAATAATCTGGGAATAAAACATGAACAAAACACAGTCTTTTAAGGAGCTCTTGGTTTAGTGAGGGAGACAGACAAATAATTAGCAAATTTAAAAATAATATAGCATATGTAATGATAGAGTTATGCCTGGGGAACTACTGTTTTTAATTCTCACTATTCTTAGTTATAAAAATGATCTTTTTAATTTGAAATGTTCTGTTAGGAGATCAAAACTTCAGGCAGAAAAAAGTGAGCTGTGTAATTTGATCTTTCCATCTTCCTCAAGTTTGAGTCACAGGACTGCACCAGAGTACAAGCAGACAAGGGAACATCTTAAAATAAATGTCAGTTAACAGCTGCGCATTTTCTCCTGGCAACAAGCCGACTAAGTGTGAAAGATCGGAGAACCTGGGAACTGAAGGTGCAGGATCTTTGGAATCAGAAATTGTTATGTTCAGATAACCGAAACTCTACCATTTTGACAATATTACTCTGATAATTTTCAAATTGACAGAATAGTTTCCTCAATCTTAAGTACATTTTGCTGTCCATTGTTTGCTGCATTCATGGAATGAAGGCAAAAAAGGAATCTGTTAACTGTATTCTCTGATTCTTGTAATAGTCTCTTTGCCTCCCCTTCTGATCTCAGAGACACTTATCATAAAATTGGTATTGCATACTCCTGTCAGTTTCAGATATTGTCCAAGGAAGAAAGTAAATAATATTCTCACACCTTGTAACTGATTCACCATTTTATTGGATGGATTAGGAAGTATTATGTTCTCTCTCCTTCTCTCACACACAGAGGAACACACACACCCCTCAGTGAAAAACAAACGGTCACCATCTGTATGATCAACATGAATTCTTCGGTCAGCCAATAGGTACTACATAGAATTTAAAAATCCAGTTTATAATATAGATTTTGCTTGTATTCACAACAAGTTATTTACTTTCTAGACTTCATATATGTTTGGTGTCAGAACTTTAGAAATGAGATTCAAACAAAATGTCTAAATGTTTAATTTATTGAAATGGCCATTTTTTTTCTTTGAAAAAATTTCTAATGAACTGTCTAACAGAATTCAGATGGAAAGGTAAATACTCCATTTCAATAGTAAGCTTATCTTTTCAGATGGATATAATTTTATTCCATTCCTCAATGGTCATTCTAACAAACAAGATAAGTCTGCCAAATGGCATATCATGTACCTTAGCATATAGTTTGAAACTGAAATGCAAAAGTTTATCTTTGCTTTAAAAGCTGCCTAAAGCACACAGATAAACTTTTTCCTGAATTAGTTATCTCTTATCTTGACTTTTTAAACAGACTCAAAATTATGAATGTGTGTTTTAAAATTATTTTTCTATATCCTCTTATTTATGTAAATTCAACTTCAAATTGGTAATTTAACATTATCTACTCTCTCTGTGCTTTGAAGAAAATAACCTCAATATTTTCCCTTAGACAACAGAACATTAATTCAGGATCCTCCCTATTAAATATATTACCATAGTCTACAACATTTCTTTATGAGTAATATAAATGCAAAACATGATTCTGCCACATCTCACTGACTCTCTCTTACTTCTTTCTCTTGACCTCTATGTACTGCAGTATCTGCTGCCACAAATCAAAAATTTCTAGAACAAAACTTTTCTCTAAGAGTAAAATAGAATGAACCAAATAGGAGTTTCTATTTTTACCTACAGAGAATGCACACACGGGCGCACGTGTGCACACACACACAGGTGTATTTATCTGATTAGAAATTTATACTAAATAAGTATTATTTCAGAAGCCCCTAAAAATTCAGAAATAAATAACTGTAGAAAACACTTAAATCTTTTCCTGAATTGGGTGCTACCCTCCTGTGGTGATGTGGCTCTCTTGCAGGGTCTAGATTGACAGACTTTGAGGACACTGAAACTTTCTTCTTAGGATTTGGAGTAAAAGTAGCAATGATTGATAATATGATTTGCCCTGCTGAGATGCACACCTAAAATATCTTTCAGTTAAAGTAGCTTGTTTTCTTGTTTTGTTCTTATGATGAAAGTTAAGATAAAATATAGTCATTATAGACAGTGTTAAGACTATTTTTCATTAAAACATCTGTACAAATGTTCAAATAATACATGTCAAAAACCAACAAAAATTAGATTCTAATTAAAAAGCAAAAGGAAAGTGGGTATTTATGAGAGGAAAATGGCTTCCTTCCACTGCTGTCTCTCGCAAGCTTTTAATTCATACTCATCAAACATATATAGGATATCTGTTTTGTTTCCATCCTAGTACTATACTGAATAAAGAGATGAAAGAACATAGCACTAAAATAGAGGAAGATATATAATGATGCAATTATAATTAAATAATAACATCGAAAAATATTATAAATGAGGCCAAAAATTTTTTACTATTATCTACATTCTGTGTGCCAAGGACTATACAGATTGATTTATAATCTGCACATCTTTTATTTAAGCAGCTATACTCAATAGTATTGATATTATGTTGATGCTTAAGGATAAGAAGTTGAAGCTCAGAGAACTTTAAATATGAAATGTGACTGAAAATATGACTCTTGACTATCAATGGCTGAATCCAAATTGAGTCACTCCAGAGCTCATGTTTTTTTCATTATTCATGAAAGTTAAGTAGGCCTGGACTGTTTACAAAATACTTGTCAGAAAAGATGATGAGTGAGATGATGTGTGATCCAGGCCTTGAAGCTAACTAGGATTTTGCCAGATGGTTAGGATGTTGAAGGACATTCCAGGACATGGGAACAGCTTATGAAAATAAAGCGACATATTTGTGGATCAGTGAATTCTGTGTAGTTTGAGCTATGGTCTGAAGTGAATTTGTGAAGAGTTGTGTAAGGACTTGGCAGCAAATGGCAGCTGTGGTTGACATTGTTTCATTTAGTTATAGAATGAAAGAAATTTTTTAAAGAACTTCAGAATGAATAAAAACAAACATTAGGGAAGTCAAGAAGCAGTACCATCAGTTAAGCAACTATTAAAATAGACTGGAGGCGACTTAGCAGCAGCAGCAGCAGCAGCAGGGCATATATGGAAAAGTAGGATGATATAGAGTCATTAAAACACGTTTACTTCACCACAGATAGTTTGAGAAGCACTTAATCTGGAGGATTTAGTTCCTGATTGGGTGTGGGTATTGAAGGAAGAGATTTAAAACGCTGAGGTTCCTACCTGAGGGGTTTGTATGAGTCTTATTGTTGTCACAATAGGAATTTAAGAAGGAAGTGAAGGGAAGACGGACATTGAATCAGTTTGATCCATGTTCTGTAATCACCACACAGCACACGTACAAAGTAAAAAGAGAAGCAGAAGAGTAGACCCTGAAACACGTAAATGTTTAAGCTGCGGGCTAAGGAGAAGAAACCATCAAAAGACTAAAAAACGCAGGAAGAAAGGAGAGGTTTCCTCAAAACAAAGGGTACTTCCTCCTCATTTGCTCACAGCTGAAACCTTTATGTTCTCCAGTGTATACTCTTCTTCCAACTGATGGATATAAAGTTTCAGTTATATTTGATGAATAAGTTCTATATCTCTTTTCTACAATAATGTTCCTATAATTAACTGCATGATGCGTACACTTCAAAATTTGAGAGTAGGTCTTATGTTAAATATCCTTATGACAAAACAAAGAAAGGAACACAGGAAATGTGTGAGGTGCTAATATACGTCTATGATTTTGGTTGTGCCAATGGTTTCATGGGTGTTTGCCTGTGTCTAGACATATCAAATTGTACACATTAAATATGTGCACTTCTTTGTATATTGATTTTCTTTCACTAATGCTGCTGAAAAAATATTTTTCAAGAGATGGTCAATAATATCATAAAGTATAAGTCAAAAGAATGAGAATCAAAAGAGATCATTGGGTTTAGAAAAATGTAGTAAAGTTTTCTATATGAATGTGGAAAAGAGGTAAATTCAGTGAACATGTTTAAGAAAGGAGATGAATGAAGAATCTTCATATTTATGACGAAATGTCAATCAGGTTTGTGGGAATAAAGCCAGATAAAGTCAACTCTTATATCAAAAGATTTGCGTAGTAAAAAGGAAACAGCAAATAGGATGATGGGTCTAGAAAGAAGGGGAATTAATACATTAGAAAGATTTTTAACTATTTATTTTGTTTCATGCTCAGATATTTAAATAAGTTTAACATCTTCAAAGAAGGTAATGGAAAAAGGGAAAGTGGAAGGGAGGTAGAACTGCAGGAGGGAAAAGAAGAGAGGGAGGGTTGGAGACTAATGAAATATGAGAAAAATAAACTAAAAAGCAAACTCTCAGATAAGGCATGTAGGATGGGAGTCAGAATCAGGTGAAGAGATTGTTCTGGAAAGAAAGGATAGGGAAGGAAATTTCTTGCTGTTAAATTCAGAGGAAAGAACATAAATACTGAATTAATTCTGAAGGCAGGGAGAAAAGTGAGCTGAAGAAACTCTGACGATTTGTATTTTCTTCAACTCTTTGAAAGATGGTCATGAGCAAAGACAAGAGAGTTGGAGGCAGAGTAGGAAGAGAATGTAGATGAAACAGTTATGATGAAGGATGAGAGAGGGAGAGGGCCAGGGATAAATATGGTCCAGCCTTATGAACAGTCCAGGTGAAGGTAGACAGTACTAGTTCATTGGCTGTTCACACTTAGACACGGGTCAAATAGCTTTTATGTGTTAACTTAAGGGCAGTAAACTTGATCGTGAATAACTGAGTTAAATATTCACCAGAAGGAAGAGGTCACATCTTCCTCTTATTTCTCATGTGATTAATAATAAAAATGAATCTGCAGATATCAGTTGCCCATCTCTATATGGTTTTTAGGACATCTTTTGACCTACTCATGAAGAATTTAGTGTGTGCCAAAGTCATTTTATATAAGAAAATCTCTCTTACTTTTAACTCATCTTGTAGAACTGCTCACCACAGCCTATGCTCCTGCCTTTTTCCCACCTCATTTCTTTGCACACATCCCTTCCAGATGAGCCACATTGGCTTTTGGTTTTCCACTTTCCTTTCTTAGAATCTTGCTTAAAATCCTCTTCACACACAGTCAGCCATGGCATCTCCTTTTCTTCATCTTTCAGATCTCTGCCTAAAGGTCACTTTCACCAAGAAACATCTCTGAGCCTTCCAGTGAAATAGCATCATTCCTGAATATACTTCCACCTCACCTGCATTACATTCTATCATCTTATTTCATTTTAATATCTTCATATAACACTATGAAATCATGTTGTGTTAAACTACATTTGCTATTATGTTTTTAATTTTTTATTTGCCTGAAAGTTAATTTCCTGAAGACAGAGAGTTTGAAGATTCTCTTCACTTTTATATTAGTAAGTCCCTAGAATAAAGCTTCACGAATAACATAGCAAAAAAAATATTTCAATTTTCTGAGAATGTGCCCCTGACCTGACTGTAGGGTCAGCTCAATCTCAAAAGCAATAAAAAAGGAGGAAAAGGAAGAGACAGAGGAAAAGAGGAACAGTACTTAGTGACAGATTGCTGTTTAAGGTATGTTTTTGGAAGATTTCTATATATATACTGGGAATCATTATCTATAATACCAATCTCCAAAATTTTTAAGGAGATAAGTGGGTTAAAAATGGGTATATAATTGAGTGATAGAACTATTTGCATTTTATGAACTTCAATATAGACTTCCCTGGTGACTCAGCAGTAAAGAATCTGCCTGCCAATGCAGGAGATGCAGCAGGAGCTACAGGTTCAATTCCTGGGTTGGGAAGATTGCTGGAGAGGAAATAACAAGCCATTCCAGTATTCTTGCTTAGAAAATTCCACCAATATTCATTTTTCTTTTTTGTATATTACAGGGACAAAATTAATAAAAATAGGTTATAATGTTTAAAGAAAAATCATCTGCAAATACTTATTTTGAAGATTTATCCTATTTTACTTCTTATCTTACATAGGAGTCAAAAATGAATTAATTTTATGCCATTTAATTTTCAATAAATTCCACCATGAACTCTTGGAGGAAGTGGTAGAGAAGTTCAAATACCTTTGTCAAATAAAGTGTCACCTATCTATTAGGATACATCATTTCTTGAGCATTATTAATTTCTTATCTTCAAAGTAAGCTATTTATAATAAGAATAGACAAAATTTTTTCAGGCTTCAAAATAGCATATTGTAGCACTCAGATATGGAATCTAATTTTCAAAAATGATACAAATGAACTTATTCACAAAACAGGAACAGACTTAGAGATATTGAAATCAAACCAAAGGGGAAACATGGAGAGGGAAGGGATAAGTCAGGAACTTGGGATGAATATACACACACTACTATATATATGATATATAATCAACAAGCTCTACTGTATAACACAGGGGACTCTACTTAATATTTGTTACAACCTATATGAGAAGAGAACCTAAGAAAGAATGAATATATGTATAGTATAACTGAATAACTTTGCTATGCACTTGAAACTAACACAGCATTATAAACAAATAATAGGCCAATCATTTTTTTAAAATCTTACTAATTTGTCAAATTTATAAGATTTAGTGTAATTTTGTTTCTTGTCCCTTTTATTGCCACCATAAAACCAATTTCCTACATTAAAAAATAAATGAAACTTTTCTTTTTCCTTTAGCAAACTTGCACTGTCTTATATGTAATGGCAGAAGTGCAGACTATAACTTCTGGTAAGCTCTTGAAATTTGAAAAAAAAGTATCCAACTGTGCATTTTTCCTAATGTGATGACTGGGATACTTCAGCCAAACTAAGATCACATTGGCCTTGGCAGTATTACAGAAGAAAATAGCCTTTGAAAAAAGCTTGCAATGCATTTTCTATAAAACAGGTATTTGTTTCAATATCCATTTTGCATATATTGCATATTGCATATCATTCTCTATGTTCAAGAAGGAAAGTGAAATCTATTTTTTTCTAGTATTTTAAACTTAATCTAGCTGGAATCTACTGATAGCACAATGTGAAATATCCTGTATTTTCTAATGTCCTTGTAGCATAATTTTTTCTATAATTATAATATAATTTCATTATATTTATTATATTATAATTTCTATAATTATAATTTCATTTTATTTCCTAAAATAAAATGTCTCTTATTATACAGGTCATACAATAAATATATATGTACAATAATTATAAAAATTAAAATAGGTCATGTTACTAACAGATATTCCTGATCTAGGACAATAGATACTGCATTTAAACTTTGTGCTCCTTATCCAAATCATAGAAATAATCATTGCTATTATCTGGTTGAAATCTGTGAGGAAAGAGACAATAGATTAAACAAATGGATTTACAATTTAACTAATGGATCAATTTGAATTTTTAAAAGTAATATATTTTATACTACGGAAATATGGAGTAAATAGTTCCAAGGAAAAGCTATTTTGAATGTTTAAAAGGAACAAGTGCAAATAAACACATACTACAATATAGAAATTTTTAAATTACAAAAGTTATATTCATATAGTCCCTTCAAAGAAGATATTCTGAAAATCACTAATAATGTTGGCGTTTAACCTAAAATTGTGGATTTGAGATAATCTCAGAGAGGTTTTTGTGCATTTTCAACATAGCCTAAAATGTATATAAAGTTTTACAAAGATTTCTGCATTCTCCATGTCATTTGATCCTTGAAAGGGCACTGTTATTTGGGACATATTTTTAGATGGTGTTCAAGAAGTCACTTGTTCAAATAGGCAAAGGAGATAGAATTTGTATCTTAGGATAGTTAACCATTAATTCATTATTTTATTTGTATGATCATTCACATATTGAATAATTATAAATGAATATCTATTATGTACCAGGTACATTTGCTGTGTTGACCATAACATATGCTACATACAATTCTTGCTCATATACAAATTAATATACTTCATGTTTTTTTAAATGAACATATGAGGATATGCTATAAAGAAAAAGAGAAAGCTGAATATTTATTCCTCCCTCCCCAAAAAAAGCAGCATATTCTAGGTCAGCAAAGACCACACTGATGGAATGACTATGTTTATTCTATGCCTGATATCTTGGATTTCCAACAGCTTTCCGAATTCAGGTATTGTATTTAATTGTATGTCAAGATTTTCAAGCCCTAAGTCTTATTTTGGATTCAGAAAATAGTGAGATTCTTGTTACCATACTGTAAAAATAAATCTCTGTAAAAATATTTCAGAACACATCTCATTTGTGTATGGATTCCCTTTTGACTAAATAAATTCTCCTTCTAATAATAGGACTATTTGAAACATGAGCATTTGAAAGCAGGGTTAAATTACAAATAATTTGCTGAGATGTTAGTGAGGTAAATATTTCCAAGAGAGGCCACCTCAAGCTGTTTCACCATTTCTAAAATTAAGATATGTATGAGAGTAAAGTAGATGTTTGGAATAGAACAGTAGGAATGGGCCCAAATTGTATGTATTTAAAAAATAGGTACAAGTTCAAAGTGTACTGGAGGGTCCTCTGATTTTCCACACACATTGCTGGGAAGGAAGAAAATTTCTTCTACCCTTTTAGGTTCGTCTGGCTGGCATGAGAATTAAATTGGCATGAGACCAATTAACAGGAGAAAATCAAACTTAATTACATGTATACATGGAAGACACCCAGGAGAATTGAGTAACTCATGAAAATGGCCAATCTTTACCTTAAATACCATCTTCAGTGCAAAGCAAAAGAGGATGTTGGGAACAAGAATTTGAGACTTCAGAGGGGAGGAAAGCAATTGACATGGAGATGAGAGGAAGAAAATTTCTTCTACCCTTTTAGGTTCATCTGGCTGGCATGAGAATTAAATTGGCATGAGACCAATTAACAGGAGAAAATCAAACTTAATTACATGTATAAATGGAAGACACCCAGGAGAACTGAGTAACTCATGAAAATGGCCAATCTTTACCTTAAATACCATCTTCAGTGCAAAGCAAAAGAGGATGTTGGGAACAGGAATTTGAGACTTCAGAGGGGAGGAAAGCAATTGACATGGAGATGGAAAAACAAATATTTGATAAATGTTTGCTGGGTCCTTGAAGAGACGACTGAACACAGAGTGGACTCTAAGACTTTTCCCCAAGACAGAGGCTCATATTCACTGCAGATATCTCTGGTGAGAACTTCCTTCCTCCAACAGGCCCCCTTTTTTAAATTCTTCAAGCAATTGGTGGGGTGAGGACAGATCAAAGTTTTTTCCAGAGCCTTTTGTGTGTTGATTATTTTCCACTCAAAATAATCTGCATACTAAAGAGACATTTTAGAGAGCTTAGTTTTGCTCCCCTACAATGTGAACTAATAAAAGTGCGTATAATCAGATCAAAATGATATTTACAGTATTCAAAAGGACAAGACACTGCAAGTGTGGAGTCTCACCCTAGCTCTCCCATTTAATAATCAAGTATATTGGGCTTATCTGGTAGCTCAACTGGTAAAGAATCCACCTGTAACACAAGAGATCCCGGTTGGATTCCTGGGTCGGGAAGATCCTTCGGAGAAAGGAAAGGCTACCCACTCGAGTATTCTGGCCTTGAGAATTCCATGGACTATATAGTCCATTGAGTCGCAAAGATTCGGACATGATTGAGTGAATTTCACTTTCACTATTACTAATACCAATATCAGGAGCTTCCCTAGTAGCTCACGCTGTAAAGAATCCGCCTGCAATGCAGGAGACCTGAGTTCAATTCTTGGGCTGGGAAGAACACCTGGAGAAGGGCATGGCTAACCACTCCAGTATTCTTGCCCAGACAATTCCATAGACAGAAGAGCCTGGTGGGCAACAATCCTCCATGAGGTCACAAAAAATCTGACACCACTGAGGGACTAATACACACAGAATTACTAAGGCTCAGTTTCTTCATCTATAGAATAGAGGTAATAGCTCATAACATTAAGAAATTTTCATGGCACTTTGTATAAAATATGTAAAGCATTAATAGAAATATTCTTGACAGTTACTTAGATACAGGTTTTAATAAACTTTTTTGAAGACTCAAAATTAAAAATAGAAGAGGTTTTCAATCTTTTATTTCTCCAACGTATATTTTTTTTCATCGGTGGGACCTTAAAAATAGCTTAGTCTTCATTGAATTACTGGAAAAAAAAATTCCATTTGCTTGAGGATTGCCTACCAGGAATATCTCATTTAAAGGATTACAAACCGTTACTCATTTTTTTTTTTTCAAATCTCTTATATGTTGGTTGATGTGGACCATTGCCAAGTGATCTTATATGCCAAAAATTTAAAATATCTCAAGCCCCATGTAATTTCTCAAACTACACTAGTCTGATTATCCTAATGTGCAACTCTTCAGGAATCGAAACTCTGAGCTATTCAGTATGAGACTCTAGCCTGTGGCAACTATATAAAATCCAATTTAAAACTATCAGAATAGCAAATACGTGTATGGGCAGAGGATGATTTACTCCTTCCAGTGTGTAAGAAAAATTCCCCTAGCAGTCTCTTTTTGCTAATGAGCCTATTGATGATGACTGATTTTTAAGGAATAAACTATTACAAAAATCAGATGTATTAGTGTGATGAGTGTATGTATACTTCTGAAAATAAAAGAGGAAAAATAAAACATATTGGTTTCTAGTCTATTACATCATATGTCTTATCTCAAAAACTAGGCAAAATGTAATAATATACAAATGTTAAAAAACTACTTCCATATATCTATATTTCAATTGGAGGTGGAAAAAGCATATAAAGAGAGCAGGATGGACTATGAAATTAAGATAACATAGAGAAGCTTCCCTGGTGGTTCAGATGGTAAAGAGTCTGCCTGCAGTGCACGAGACCTTGGTTCAATCCCTGGGTTGGGAAGGTTCCCTGGAGAAGGGAATGGCAACCCACTTCAGTGTTCACCTGGAGGATGCCATAGACAGAGAAGCCTCGCAGACTACAGTCCATGGGGTCACATAGAGTCTGACACAACTGAATGACTAACACACATACACAGAGTTGAAACAGAAGATGGAAAATTTCATATTCCTGCTTATTTCCTCCCAAGTGTCCTTCCATGTTTTGTTCAACAAATTTTAAGTGATTGTAGTAATGCTCCTTGTGCTTGTGTGCTCTGGTGTGTCTGATTCTGCAACCCCATGGACTGTGCACACCAGGCTCCTCTGCGCATGGGATTTCCCAGGCAAGAATATTGGAGTGGGTTGCCATTTCCTAATCCAGGGGATCTTCCTGACCCAAGAATTGAACCAGAGTCTCCTGCATTGCAGGCATTTTCTTTACCATCTGAGCTGCCTGGGAAGCCTGGTAGATGCATCTTACTCAGTTCCTTTAGGTGATGATTCTATGGAATCATCATTACGATTAGGAAGGTAACATTGCAACTCAATTGGTTCTCTCTGTAATTTGAAGTACTTCTTTCTAGTTTGTTAGTTCACCCTGTGTGATGCATCTGAGCAAAGCCTGTGTCTTATGCCTGGGTTTGGTGAGTACTTGGTAAACTATTATTTGAATTGAAGGACATATATTTGATATCATGTAATGAATTTTTTAAAAAATCAGAAGCTGCATGCCAGAGGTTTCTCAGGATTCCAACAGCAACTACTCTTGTGGAATCTGTTGCTGTAACCTTTCAAATTACAGAAAAAATACCCCATCTTCATTCTCCATCAGATTCCAGAGTCGGCCCTAGGAATTTTCAGGCATCATAAAATTCTGCTGAATCACTTAACATTCTGCTTCAGTTTCAACTTACAGCACTTATTTTGTTTATTTTGCAGTCTTTGAATGCTTCTGTAGCTTTGATGCCCTTATGTCCCTATTCATCTCCAAGCCTGTCCCTGCCCAGGATACAGCCATTGCAATAAGTATCATTTCTATGCAGATGAAATAGTTGCTTCCCAGCCTCCTTTGTTCAAGACTTCACTATGTCAGTGAGTGTTGAATATTGCTTCTAGGAACTGATGATGAACTGTTTAAAAACCTGATTGCATGTCTACCTTGAATATCTATCTTGAGACTGTTTTATAACCACATGATTTATTGCACACTAATATCCCCTCCCCCCAAAAAAAAGACATGAATTGGATTCTGAACCTGATTGAGAGCACAATTATGAAATCAAGTGTCTACCTAATCGAATCTTAAATGTAAACTTTCAATTTCACTTTCACAGTGCTGACTAAGCTCCTTCCATTTGAGATTTAAGGAATTCTAGACCTCCCACCCCTCCCCCGAGAGAACTGAGATCTGAGAAGTTCATATTCTATTTCTTAGAAATAAAATGATTGTCTTGTGTTTTCTTGTGAAAAGGTAATTTCGATGGTGATTAAGCTAAGGATGGGTCTAGGACACGATGTGCTGAGGTATGTGGTTCTGAGTAAGAAAGCATTCTGGACAGTCCAACCTAGTTGGTCCTGATCCAGATGTCCCTTTGTGAGCTGGTCTCAACTAGGAAGGATCCCAGGTGCCTGTGCTGAAATCATCCAGTTTACTAAGCTAAAGGGTTTACCTAGGACCATGGTGGTACAGTTAATGAGCCATTCTCCTGCTAAAATAAAGACTGGCACTTAATACAAAGCAGGGCTGCAAAATTACCTCTTTCCTGGCAATATTAAAGTACATCTATTCCCTTTATCCAGGCTCTCAGAAACCAAACCTTAGCCTTAGTCATGGCTACCTTCCAGCTATTGACCACTTTTTATGGACCCTTTCCCTTCCTAAAAGTTTCTCTTTCTTTCATCTGTTTTAGAGTGCATAAATAAAACAACTCTTTTTTTTTTTTTGCCTTTTGTGGGTGAGTTTGGGGGTAGACTCTTTTCATTTTTTTGTCAGCATTATCTTTGAATCTTTTCATGATTATACTGTATGCAAATCATAGTTATCCTAGATTCTTTATTTCTCTGTACCAAGAAACCAGGAATCTACCTTGGTAATATGTGAATCTAACTTAGAAATATATGAGAAACTCAAATATCTTTCTATTGGCTTGAGATTTGCAGAGCCCCTTTCTTTTCAGATCTATTTCTTAATTGTAACCTCTTTATATGTTTAAGTCTTTCCTATTTCTGTAAAGTTCTCCTACATCCAGTATTTATATTTACCAGCATCTCCTTAATAGTCATCTAATGATTCTTCATATTATAGGACTTTCCAAAGTCATAGCATGATGTTAAAAATATAGTGAGTATTTTTGATATCACAATTTCTCTTGCTTTTCAATATATCAATTTAGTAGTTGCCATAAATTCTGCTACCATATAATTTTTTTTCAAGTCATTGCTCAAATATCTCAGAATATCGAGAGACATTATAAGTGTTTTCTCTCAAGATTCATGTTTGCTAGTTTTGCAATAAAAAGCAAAGACTATTTATGAAAAATGATTTTCCAAAATGTATCAGTAGTTGGAAAAATACTGTTATTTTCAGCAAGCATATTTCAGTGACTTTATTTTCTTCAGCAAATAATGAGAAATACAGTTAAATATGTATCCACAATGAAGCAGAGTGAGAAAGAGCCTGAATTCTCTGTAACAGTAATGTGCAATTATACTATGAATCCATAGGAGAGGTATTATGTAACTGATAAAAATACTTTCAAATAATGTTACTTTAAAAGGATCAGAATAGTAAGTACAGTGTGTCTCAACTAAAAAAAGCATCAAAAACCTTCAGAAAAAAGAGTATTGAAGTGTCAACAATGAGTAGATCTAAGTGGTAGGATTGTTGAGGCTTCTAATATCATTTTTATCTGTCTATATGTTTCCAAATTTTCTACAGGCATGTATTATACTAATAAATATAGAACAAGTCTATCTCCAGAGACAGAAAAAAAATCGACTTGCTTTGTAAAGAATAAAAATCTATCAGTCAGGTCTTCTCAATATCTGTTCTCATGTGGGAAATAGTATTTTTGAAAAAAAAAAATACATCTATTTGCACAAGTAAAGTAACTATATCAGAAGCATTAACTCTAGTCTTTCCTATTCCAAAGTCACTCCCTGAGGATGAATTAAACAGCAGGAAAAACTCCTGAACTCGTACAAGGAGTCAGGTGCCATTTAGTGCAACATCAAAAACACAGAATGAATCCCACAGGCCTTAGATCAAGGCAGCATGCAAGCCATCAACTCCACAGGCATCTACTAAAAAGCATCCCCGTGCACATGAGCACTTTAACATGCTCAGGAAACTTCTCTGACAGCAGCTGATTAGGCTACGTATGTGACTGAGGAGAAATTCTCCTAACCAATGGCAAAAATAGAAGAGGGGCCAAAGGAGTCACTTCCCCTCTGCGCTCAGTTGTAAAACAATGTCAAACAATATAGTCTGGATCACTGCACCCTTAACATATTACCTCTGTGTAGGCTTATTTTTTCTATTTTTCACATATTCTAAAATCATAAAATCTCAGACTTTAATGAGATTTTACAATTAGACATCTGGGTCTCACATATTAAGTCCATAAAAGTCACCTGGAGATAATGTCAAAGGTGAATCTTCTTGCCTCCCCTCTGAGAAATTCTGGTTTGATGGTAGGAATTTATATTATAAATAACTGGTATAAATGGTAAATACCAGGTATAACTACATTGTAACTCCCAGGTTTAACATATTCAGGTCGTCCATGAAGCATATTTTGTGGGCTTGCAAAATGATTCCCATACCTATTTATGACACCCTTTGACAACACAGTTAAGAAATGTGACTTACAAAGAAGGCAGAAAAGAATAATCATTACCAAGTTTAATTTTATATACACATCTTTAAACTATGTCTACTCTGTATCTCCAGGTGACTTCCACACCCTATTTTTTGTCATCTACATCACTTCACTTTTGGGAAAAAAAAAAAAAATTAAAGAACAAAAAATACAACAACAAAAACCTAGAATCACCCTGGTAGATCAGGCACACACAATCAAGATTAACAGCTTCAGTAGACCTCACAACTTTAACATCCAGAAGGATTAAATGGTTTCAAATACAGAGGCAAGAAGCTGAATTGGTTTCTAGCACATTCTAAACCAGAGAAAATTGAACTACTAGGCACAGAGCCAAGGGCCCACACTAAGTTTAACAGCTCACAAACTGTTTTAATTGCTTTTGAATTCAGAAGATAATTTTAACTTTTAAGTAGAAGAAAATATTTTAATATATATATTTAGAATTTGTCTTTATAACAACACAAACATAATGTATACTTTTTAATATTTTTTAATGAAGAAGATGGACTGCAAAGGCAAGTGCTGAGGGCTCACCAAAGCCATAAAGCAGCTCTGTTGCAAAGCTGTCTGTTATAATTGAGCTAATTTTTAAATAATATAGCTCATCCACTGATCCTTTTCCCCTCCTTTTTCTACCTTATAGAGTGGAAAATGAATGCAAAGCTTCTGGGTTGGCCAGAAAGTTCATTTGGGTTTTAAAATAGAGTTCATAAGATGTTATGGAAAAACTCAAATGTACTTTCTGGCCAACCCAATATTATGATTTTGCATTTCTTACTAAATTATTTGTGGATCATTGAAAAAATAAGAGAGTTCCAGAAAAACATCTATTTCTGATTTATTGACTATTCCAAAGCCTTTGACTATGTGGATCACAATAAACTGTGGAAAATTCTGAAAGAGATGGGAATACCAGACCACCTGACCTGCCTCTTGAGAAATCTGTATGCAGGTCAAGAGGCAACTGTTAGAACTGGACATGGAACAACAGACTGGTTCCAAATAGGGAAAGCAGTACATCAAGGCTGTCTACTGTCACCCTGCTTGTTTAACTTATATGCAGAATACATCATGAGAAACACTGGGAAGGATGAAGCACAAGCTAGAATTAAAATTGCCAGGAGAAATACCAATCACCTCAGATATGCAAATGACACCACCCTTATGGCAGAAAGTGAAGAACTAAAGAGTCTCTTGATGAAAGTAAAAGAAGAGAGTGAAAAAGTTGGCTTAAAGTTCAACATTCAGAAAACTAAGATCATGGCATCTGGTCCCATCACTTCATGAAAATAGATGGGGAAAGAGTGGAAATAGTGACAGACTTTATTTTGGGGGGCTTCAAAATCACTGCAGATGATGACTGTAGCCATGAAATTAAAGGAGACCTACTCCTTGGAAGAAAAGTTATGACCCACCTAGACAGCATATTTGGAGAAGGAAATGGCAACCCACTCCGGTACTCTTGCCTAGAAAATCCCATGGACAGAGGAGCCTGGTAGGCTACAGTCCATGGGGTCACGAAGAGTCTGACATGACTGAGCGACTTCACTTTCACTTTTCACTTTCATGCATTGGAGAAGGAAATGGCAACCCACTCCAATATTCTTGCCTGGAGAATCCAAGGACAGAGGAGCCTGATGGGCTGCTGTCTATGGGGTCACACAGAGTTGGGCATAACTGAAGTGACTCAGCAGCAGCAGCAGCAGCAGTCAGCATATTAGAAAGCAGAGACATTACTTTGCCAACAAAGGTCCATCTAGGCAAGGCTCTGGTTTTCCCAGTAGTCACGTATGGATGTGAGAGTTGGACCATAAAGAAGGCGAAGTGCTGAGAAATTGATGATTTTGAACTGTGGTGTTGGAGAAGACTCTTGAGAATCCCTTGGACTGCAAGGAGATCCAAGCAGTCCATCCTGAAGGAAATCAGTCCTGAATATTCCTTGAAAGGACTGATGCTGAAGCTGAAACTCCAATATTTTGGCCACCCGATGCAAAGAACTGACTCATTTGAAAAGCCCCTGATGCTAGGATAGATTGACGGTGAGAGGAGAAGGGGATGACAGATGGTGAGATGGTTGGATGGCATCACTGACTCAATGGACCTGAGTTTGAGTGAACTCCGGGAGTTGGTGATGAACAGGGAGGCCTGGCATGCTGCAGTCCATGGGGTTGCAAAGAGTCAGACATGACTGAGTGACTGAACTGAAACGAACTGATGAGGAGAAAACGCATGGGTTTCTTGCAATGCATCACATCCCAAAGATGTCTTCAGGAAATGCTTATTGACTGACATCAATGAAATCTGCTAAAGAATTCATGGCCACATGGACTCTGCTTGGGAAGCATGCTTAACTTGTGACATGCAAGCAAAGAAGTTATTATTTATCCTCCTTGTTTGTTGAATTGTTAATGATAACACTTTTAGCTCTTCTTACTACCAGTTCTATTTGATGTATTTCATTAGAGACAAATCTGAATAAAATACATTTCCTGAGTATAAGAATGGGAGAAAATACTTATAATGAAGCAACTTACAAAGGTTTACTCTCAGAAATATACAAATAGCTCATGTAGCTTAATATCGGGGCTTCCCTGGTGGCTCAGATGGTAAAGCATCTGCCTGCAGTGCGGGAGACCTGGGTTCGACCCTGGGTTGGGAAGATCCCCTGGAGAAGGAAATGGCAACCCACTGAAGTACTCTTGCTCAGTATCAAAAAAAGAAAAAAAAAAAAAAAGATCTCACCAGAAAATGGAGAGAAGACCTAAGAGGATATTTCTCCAAAGAAGTTATACAGATGACCAACAAACATATGAAAAGATGGTCAACATCATTATTAGAGAAATGCAAATAAAAACTAAAATGAGACATCACTTCATGCCAGTCAGAAAGGCCATCATACAAAAGTCTACAAACAAGATATGCTGGAGGAAGTGTAGAGAAGAGAGAACCCTCTTGCACTCTTGGTGGGAATGTAAATGACACAGTCACTACAGATAAGAGTATGGAGATTCCTTAGAAAATGACCACATGACCCAACAATCCCACTTATACCCAGAGAAAGTCATAGCTTAAAAAGACTCATGCACTCCAGTGTTAATTGCAGCACTATTTACAACAGCCAGGGCATAGAAACAACCTAAATGTCCATCAACAGAGAAATCGATAAAGAATATGTGGCACATATATAAAAAGGAACAAAATTGGGTCATTTGTGGAGACATGAATAGACCTAGAAACTGTCATACTGAATGAGGTAAGTCAGAAAGAGAAAAGCAAATACCATATAGTACACGTATATGTGGAATCTGAAAAAATTTGTATAGATGATCTTATTTACAAAGCAGAGAGACAAAGACATACAGAACAAATATATGGATACCAAGCGGGAAAGGACTTCCCTGGTGGCTCAGAGGTTAAAGCGTCTGCCTCCAATGCGGGAGACCCGGGTTCAATCCCTGGGTTGGGAAGATCCCCTGGAGAAGGAAATGGCAACCCACTCCAGTATTCTTGCTTGGAGAATCTCATGGACTGAGGAGCCTGGTGGGCTGCAGTCCATGGGGTCACAAAGAGTAGGACGCGACTGAGTGACTTTACTTACTTACTTACTTACTTAAGCGGGAAAGAGGCTGAAGGAACGAATTGGGAAGCTGGGATTGATTATACATATCTGTTGATACTATGTGTAAAACAGACAACTAATGAAAACCTAATGTACAGCACAGAGAACTCTACTCATTGCTCTGTGGTGACCTAAATGGAAAGGAAATCCAACAAAGAGGGGATAGATGTAAACATAGCTGATTTACTTTGCTCTACAGTGGAAACTAATTACAACATTGTAAAGCAATTATACTAATTATTTTTTTAAAGGAATATCCGTTTTGTTTGTTCAACTTCTTTGTCTAGAAAATAGAAGAGTCATTTGAGAAAAGCTAACTTGTTTTTCCCCCAAGAGTCCAAAATTCATGTTTGTCTCATGCTGAATAGTTCATATATCACTTTAAAATTTTAAATCCTTCTAGCCAATGAATTCTACTTCTTAGACTCTAGGTCAAAGTACTCATTGAAAATAACTGAAACTCTGAATTACCAGATGATAGTCATAAGCACCAATAGTCATAAGCAACCAGAAATGCAATAAAAACAATCTGCCTATATTAATAATGATGGCAGGAATCACATAAATCATGTATTTGCATATTCATATTTTTTCAGTCCACATATTCGCATTGTTGTCAGCAAGCAGTTTGGGATGATGACAGAATAGAAGTGTGTTATCCTGGGATACTAAGCAAAGTCAGGGCCTGAAGCAACTGGAGTAGCATGCTGCTAAAATATCTCTTCTGGTAACTCTTCAGCTTCTATAAGAATTAAGTACCCATATGTATACCTGTGGCTGATTCATGCTGATGTATGGCAGAAACCAACACAGTATTTTAAAGCAATTATCTTTCAATTAAAAATAAATAAATTTTAAAAAAGAATTGACAGTCCCTGAATTAGCAATGAAAGTGAAAAAATAGCCAATATATTCACTAGATTTATTATTATGTAATAATAAAAAATGTAATTTTGAAAATTATATAATTATAAATAATATACAGATGAAAATAGGCAAATAAAAATATATTTAGCCTTCTAAATGTCATATAGTATGATTAAAACCACATTTTAAAAATGCAAACTAACATACAAAGATTTTTGGGAATATAGAAAGTACTCTTAGTTAAATACTTAAGAATTTTTTATTCCTTTCTATTTTCATGTTTTCCATGTGTATATATTGATACAGTGGAGTTTTTAAAGTAGGAAATAGAATAAGATCAAAATAATGATGTGAGCATTAATTGAGAAAGGTAAACTTAAATGTGTAATAAAATAGAACATTCTAGTATTAATAAGAAATAAATAACAATGTAAACTATTTTAGTTGCTTTAAAATTTACAAATGAGATATTATAAGCCATGGTTTATTAACATCTAATGATAAATTAACTCTTCATAAGATAAATTAACTTCATATCATAAGAGCTATGATAAACAAAAACTGGTCATTTCCAAAGGTTCGGTTGTGCCTCTAATTTTTAAATTCTCTATATTTCGTTACTTTTAGGCAAACTTTTACACTGCTGTGTTGTTTGATAGGTGGTAATCATCATTTGATATATCTTACCCTCAAATAATTCTGAATTATTCATAAGAATGATATCAGTTCCTCCTGCTTCCCTCTGAATTGAAATGATACATCCCTTTCTCTGAGGTAAGGGTAAATCGCTTCTCTGGGAAGGTGTTAGAACAGACATTTCCATGGCCACTTGTTTGCTGAGGAAGAGTTGTGATTTCAGTACTTCCAGTGGTCTAGATTTACATTCAGTGGTCTGGATGTTCATTCAGTACATTCAGTGGGCTCTTTTAGTCCTCATATTCTTCTCCACTTCTTCAGATACCTAAGCTTGCATTTCCCCAGTAACCTCACTACCCTGACTGACATGTAATTCACTCTTTGTGGATCCTCTATTCTGGAAACCCTACCAATCAAACGTCTTTGTGCTTCCAAACAGTCAATCTCAGCTGATTGACACCACCATACATGTGTGGTAAATAACTTATTTGGAGCTTCACGGGGCCTGTCCCAAATTGTCAATATGCTTGTCAATCACTTCTCTAGTAGAAATTCACAATCTTACCTACTTTTTCAAGCTGCCAATCTTTCCTGGCCCTGGTCCCCCATTCCCCAAACACAATTTTTCATCAATGAAGTAGTGAAAGATTCCAAGATAATTTTTTCCATTTCTATGTGGGTCCCTTCTTATGCATAATATTTTTTATTTCATCTTTCCTTTTCCTTCCTACCTCCCTTCCCTAATTCCCTCACACCTCTGAGAAAATTCTGTTTGGAAAAAATCTCTTGATTTTTAATTTTTTTTTCTGCCAAATTACTATGTTGGTTATCTCTGCCTATAACCTTGATAATTCTATAAATATGTTTATTCTTACAAATTCTTACTTATTATATTAACTCTACTATTTTATTTTCCAGTGCTCCTCCTAAGATCTATGCGTGGCCTATAACTTTTTTCTCTGCCTGAATTAAAGAACAGTCTACTGTGTATTTCAAATTCATTATATCTACAATTATATTAATTCTGTCTCTTTACCATTCACCCCAAAGTATGCTAATGTTTTTAATATTGTCTCTGTTGGTGTCTCTGCTCAAGATGAAGACCCTTGGGTTATTTATGGTTTTTCCTTCTAGCTCATTAATATATGTAATAATTTTCTAAGTCCAATAGACTCTATACCCACAATATCTCTTCCAAATGTTCATGGGTCTGTTTTTTTTTTTTTTTTGGCTTGTTTTTTTAACCTCTTAAAATTAGTATGAGCATTCTTGTTAAGTATTAGCATAACCTAACTGATACCCCTTCTTTCCTCATTTCTGATCTATTCTGAAGACTACTAGGAAGAATGTAATTTTAATTAATTCAAAAGGCTTCAATGACTCTTTTTTCCATACCAGATTTTAGCTTATCTATACTATTGCCCAACCTTGAAATTTCATACTTACATGCAACTATTATTTTATCTTTTGATACATGGATGCTGGGAAGTTATATATATCATTGCAAGGCAAAACTAATAAAGCAGAGAGAGTAGATTAATTTTAGGTGTGTGTCTACCTTATGCCAAGGGGGCTTCCCCCATGGTTCAGGAGTAAAGGATTTGCCTGCAAGCAGGAGACCTGACTTTGATCCCTGGGTCAGGAAGATTGCCTGGAGAAGGAAATGGCAACCCACTCCAGTATTCTTGCCTGCGAAATTCCACAGACAGAGGAGCCTGGCAGGCTACAGTCTATGGGGTCACAAAGAGACATGACTAAGCAGCTAAACAACAACAGCAAATACCTTATGTCAAACCAGAGCTAGCCAATCCATATTCATTTCCAGATTTGTTCCCTGTATAATAGCACAGGAAAGTTTAACCTTTATTTTAGAGGGAGGACCTAGGATAGAGGGACATCAAGGAACTTAAATAGGTACACAAATCTTTCATGTCCATTCTTACTCTCATGCTGTCTTAGGCATGGCTTCTCCTTGCTCTACAAATTCCATTAATGTCAATTTGATGGTTTATTAATGTCACTGAATTCCAATCAGAAGTGAGCTCCTAGAACAAGGATGCTGCATTTTATTTTCTTTAACCAACATGACAGACAAAAGGCTTGGCACATAAAAATTTATTAAAAACATATACATTTTTTTAAATGAACTGGATATATGCAGATTTTTAAACAGATAAGTCTCAGAGAAAATCTTAAATCTTTAAAGACAGTGAAATTATAAGGCAATAAAAAATAAATACATTCAACAATTTTTAAGTGCCTAGTTCCCACCTAGCACTAAGGAAAACATATTAACAAAGTAAAAAAAAAAAAAAAAGCAAAAAACCCTTCATAAAACTTGGGTTATAACTGGGAGATATACTAAAAAAAAATAAAAAAGAAGAAGAAAATAGGATTATTCATATTAATTATTCAGCTATAAAAGGAAGGAAATCCTGCCATTTGTGATAGCATGGATGGAACCTGGGGTATTATGTTAAGTGAAATAATCAGTCAGACAGAGAAAGACAAAAATGGCATAATACTGCCTATATTTGGAATCTAAAAAGAAACAAAAGCAAAATTCATAGGTACAGAGAACAGATTGGAATTTTCCAGAAGCAGAGGATGGGGAGGGTGGGCAAAGTAAGTGAGGTGATCTAAAGGTACAATCTTTCATTTATAAGATTAATAAGTCCTGGGGAAGTAATACATGACATGATAGCCTTAGTTAGCACTGTATAGTATATCCAAATGTAGCAAAGAGAATAGATCTTAAAGTTTTCATTGCAAAAAAAAAAAAAAGTAACTCTGCAGAGTGATAGATGTTAAATTAAATAAATTTTGTGATAATTATTTCTCAATATATACATATATCAAGTCATTATGCTATACACTTAAAACTAACACAATTCAATGTTATATGTCAATTACACATCAGTAAAAAAGAAAGAAAATTTTACATCTTAAAAAAAGTACCACGAGATCAGTTGTACACATGTTACAGTGGATTGCCTACTAAACATCCAAATGGATGCAACTCTGCAGATAAATGTATGAGCCTAGTGTTCAGGGAAGAGGGCCAGGCTGGAGATATAAATTTAGCAGTCATCACTGCACAGATGGCATTTAATTTCACGAGACCAGATGAGAATACCAAAGCAGTGGGGAAAGAGAATGGCAGAAAAGAGAAGCGAGAAGTGAGCCCTGAGGATGCTCAAAGGTGAAGAGGTTGGGCAGAAAAGAAAATTTTACATCTTAAAAAAAGTACCACGAGATCAGTTGTACACATGTTACAGTGGATTGCCTACTAAACATCCAAATGGATGCAACTCTGCAGATAAATGTATGAGCCTAGTGTTCAGGGAAGAGGGCCAGGCTGGAGATATAAATTTAGCAGTCATCACTGCACAGATGGCATTTAATTTCACGAGACCAGATGAGAATACCAAAGCAGTGGGGAAAGAGAATGGCAGAAAAGAGAAGCGAGAAGTGAGCCCTGAGGATGCTCAAAGGTGAAGAGGTTAGGCAGATGAGGCAAAGTGAACAAAGGGATGGAAAGAAAGTAGTCAGTGAGGGAGGAAGTAAACTAGAAGATACTAGTGAAGATATCTTTCACTTGGAAGATAAGTGAAAAAAAGCATTTGAAGAAAAAAGAAAAGCTTCAAATGCTATCAATGGTTCAAGTATTTTAGGACTGAAAAATGGCAAGTAGAATTTACAGTGTAATGGTCTTCAGTAACCTTGGAAAGAAAAGTTTCAGAAAAGTGGTAAGGATGAAAGCCTGATGGAGAAGTTTGAGGGAAAATAAAGGAAAAGGAATTGAAGACAGCTAGTAATAAAACCCATAAGATGTTCTGTTTCCAAGGGGAAAAGAGAAATGAAGTGGTATAGTAGCAAGGATATAGGTCAAGAGAGAAAGAAAAGGAATTGCACTATTTTAAAAGAATATGGGGAAAAAACAGAATCAATTATCTCCTCAGTCTCAGATATTTCATACATTTTACATTTAAGTTCTTAAGCAGCAATAACTAGGTTAAGATATACATAAAAATACTGTAACAGAAAATTATTATAAATAATGATAATTTTCTCTTGAGCAAGCAAACTGCCATATTAAAAACATAGAGAACTAGTGTCAAAGTGTTGCACTAAATATGCCAGCAAATTTAGAAAACTCAGCAGTGGCCACAGGACTGGAAAAGGTCAGTTTTCGTTCCAATCCCAAAGAAAGGCAATGCCAAAGAATGATCAAACTACTGCACAATTGCATTCATCTCACATGCTAGTAAAGTAATGCTCAAAATTCTCCAAGCCAGGCTTCAGCAATACATGAACCATGAACTTCCAGATGTTCAAGCTGGTTATAGAAAAGGCAGAGGAACCAGAGATCAAATTGCCAACATCTGCTGGATCATCGAAAAAGCAAAGGTTCCAGAAAAACATCTATTTCTGCTTTATTGATTATGCTAAAGCCTTTGACTGTGTGGATCACAATAAACTGTGAAAAATTCTAAAAGAGATGGGAATACTAGACCACCTGACCTGCCTCTTGAGAAATCTGTATGCAGGTCAGGAAGCAACAGTTAGAACTGGACATGGAACAACAGACTGGTTCCAAATAGGGAAAGGAGTATGTCAAGGCTGTCTATTGTCACTCTGCTTATTTAACTTCTATGCAGAGTATATTATGAGAAACGCTGGACTGGAAGAAGCACAAGGTGGAATCAAGATTGCAGGGAGGAATATCAATCACCTCAGATATGCAGATGACACCACCCTTATGGCAGAAAGTGAAGAGGAACTAAAAAGCCTCTTGATGAAAGTCAAAGAGGAGAGTGAAAAAGTTGGCTTAAAGCTCAACATTCAGAAAAAGAAGATCATGGCATCTGGTCCCATCACTTCATGGGAAATAGATGGGGAAACAGTAGAAGCAATGTCAGACTTTATTTTGGGGGGCTCTAAAATCACTCCAGATGGTGATTGCAGCCATGAAATTAAAAGACACTTACTCCTTGGAAGAAAAGGTATGACCAACCTAGATATCATATTCAAAATCAAAGACATTATTTTGTCAACAAAGGTCCGTCTAGTCAAAGCTATGATTTTTCCTGTGGTCATGTATGGATGTGAGAGTTGGACTGTGAAGAAGGCTGAGTGCCGAAGAAATGATGCTTTTGAACTGTGGTGTTGGAGAAGACTCCTGAGAGTCCCTTGGACTGCAAAGAGATCCAACCAGTCCATTCTGAAGATCAGCCCTGGTATTTCTTTGGAAGGAATGATGCTGAAGCTGAAACTCCAGTACTTTGGCCACCTCATGTGAAGACTTGACTCATTGGAAAAGACTCTGATGCTGGGAGGGATTGGGGGCAGGAGGAAAAGGGGACGACAGTAGATGAGATGGCTGGATGGCATCACCATCTTGATGGATGTGAGTTTGGGTGAACAGGAGTTGGTGGTGGACAGGGAGGTCTAACCTGCTGTGATTCATGGTGTCGCAAAGAGTTGGACACAACTGAGCAACTGAACTGAACTGAGTAGGGCTATTATACATTTAACTTGGATTTTTAAAAAGAAAATAACAATTGACTAAAATATTCACCAAAAACTATCCATTGATCAAAACCAAATCACAGTCTAGATCTGCATGTGGTCAACGAATTTATAATAGCATTAAATTTAAGAGTATGTGCTGTATAACACAGGGAACTCAGCTCTGTGATAGTCTAGAGGTCTGGGTGAGGGTGGGATGCCGGTGGGGTGAAAGGGAAGGTCAAGTGGGAGGGACCATATATATACTTATGGTTGATTCACACTGTAGTACAGTAGAAACCAATATAACATTGTAAAGCAATTATCTTCCAGATAAAAATAAATTTTAAAAAAAGAATGTGTGTTGATCATTCAAAATTAAGTAACCAGAATGTAGGGTATATTTTAGTAACATATAGCTCAACTGTTACAGTCTCTCATATTTGAAAAAATTAATAATTGGGTTATAATGAGAAGCAGCAAAAAATGTAGATAATATCTTCTAATCTGATGATCATTTTCAGTATTTAGGTTGTATCTGCTCAATTAAAATCTAAACTACATATGGAACAATTAAAATAATAAATCTTCAAAATAAAACTTTGGTGGAGAAAACAAACAAAAAACAGAGCTTTTATCCTATTACCTCTAAAACCCAGTTATCATTCCAGTAGTGAGAGATGAGATATGGGGGGAGAGGTGCTATTGGTAAAGAACCAGCCTGCCAATGCAGTTTCAATCTCTAGGTAGAGGAGATCCCCTGGGGAAGGAAAAGGCAACCTACTCCACTATTATAGTGGAATATTCCATGAACAGAAGAACCTGGCAAGCTACACTCCATGGGGCTGCAAGAGTCGGATAGGACATAGTGACTAAACCACCACCACCACCATTTATCCATTTATCTTTCTAAATAATGGTTTCTAGAACATAACATTGGGAGACTTTAAGAGATAGTAAGCCTCATTCCGTATATTTCTTCACCATTTACTCTGTCACTGGTGAAAATTAATCAGGGTAAGAAAAGAAAAATCTATTTCATATCTACAAATTGAATGCACATCAACCACTTGATATAAAGTTGGCTATATAAAAATGAAATCTTAACAATTTGGTATGACTCCCTTCAACCTCTGGGCTCCATCCTTCCCTTAGTGTGGGACAAAATGCTATGATAAAGACATTTGAAAAGGGACTAATATTTTCTCAGATGATCTCTTCAAGTGAGGCCTCAAGGAAAGATCTAAGCTAAAATACTCCATTAGATACTTCCTTGGAGAATAATATGGTTATTCTTGAAATGCTGCAAAGGAAATAACTATAGTAAATCTGATTTAAAGAGGACAATTAAGTTAGAATTATTCAGTTCCAAGAAGTAGCTAAGGAAATATGGTCTATAAATGTAAAAGCTTGTTACTAGCAATCACTCCTTTATATCACAAGTGTAGGACCTTAGAAAGCAATAGCTTCAATAAACTTGTGAACTAGTGTATTTATTGCCATTTCTTACTAAATCCTATGACTGAGATTTAGTGAAGAAAAAAAAAAAAAGAAAAAGGCTATCTGTAACAGGATGTGTGTTGAATTACTATACAGATTAAACTAGTCTATTTATAGGAAGCATGGGATAAGCGTGATTAAACTCTATTAACTCAATGAATACAGGAAACTCAGGAAATACTTTAAGTAATGTTTTCACATCATATTTTCCCTGAGTTTTAGAAGAAATATGCACAGAACATTTACTAACCAAGACAGTGAACTGCATATATTCTTAATGAAATCAATTAATTTTACTCAAATTTTTATTTGATAACTTCAAATCTTAAGACTGAATTTTTTTTTAGTTGCACAGACATATATCCAGATTTATTTGAGACATTTTTGATCTCAAATATAATGCAGAAGTGTACCAACTTGAGTTAAACCATGTGTTTTGGCTTTGGTGTAGGAAAACATGGTGACTGTTCTACTAGGTCCCTTTAAGACAGAGATGGGAATTAAAGTGGTTATTTTAAGTGAGAGGTAGGGGTGGGTATTCAGATGAGTAGACAGGTCTGGGTAAAGAGGTTACCTCAAAGATTAAAGAAAAAAGTATTCATTAACATTTTAGTAAATTAAATGAAAAAATAGTATTCTTCTTGAATATTTGTATTCTTCACAATGTCAAGCAAATGTAAAGAAGCCATTCATGTTCCAAAATCAATTCTAGTATCAGTGGTTTTTAAAGTATGTGTATTGTCTGTGCTTTAGAGAGAAATTCATTCCAGTTTGTTCCACATCCCGGGAAATTCCTCAGTCCAGGACAAACCAGGAACACTGGCATGTGTTGCTGATCTCAAAAGAAAACTTTTCATCTAATGAATTAGTGATTCAAAAGTAGAATACCTATTAAATTGAGAATCACTTGGTCTAAACACTAGAAAAGGATGTACCTTGGCTATGATGTAATAAATAGAAGGTCAAAAACATATACTAAACCACAGTGATAAAATACTGAACTGCCACTTCTAGGGCAGGCCTATGAATTTAATCTTATTACCTGGAAATATGCATTTTTTTATTAGTGAAGAACACATTTTCACAAATTTTGATTTCATCATGTACTCTTATAAAAACAGTAAGATGATCACATCTTAAAATCCAATCAAACCATATGATGCATTTAAATCCTTCACGTCCTCTCAGGTTTGCTTTGATCCCAGGTTTATGCGCAAGCACTGTGACTAGGGATGCCATCTACTGCCAGGGAAGCCTGCCTCATGACCCCCTCTTACTCTTTATTTCCTTTCATTATTATTCTAATAATTATATTTCTATGCTCTGCAATCAGTACATTCTCTAAATGTTATCTGCTTCAAAACAGTCTTTAAAGATTAACTCTTGGAGGGGAGCAATAAATTGGGAGATTGGGATTTACATATACACAATGCTATATACAAAAGCGTGAACTAACAAGGACCTACTGCTTAGCATAGGACATCTACTTAATACTCTGTAATGGCCTATATAGGAAAATAATCTAAAAAAGAGTTGGATGTATGTACACACATAATTGATTTACTTTGCTGCACAGCAGAAACTAATACAATGCTGTAAATCAACTGTACTCCAATAAAAATTAAAAAAAATAAGATCAACTCTATTATTGGGAAAGCCTAGACCATGTATAGCCATCCCTCCAAGAAACGCCATTTCATTCTTTATTCATCATGAGCAGATAACAAACTGTTCTAGAAGGAAAAGTTGTTTTCTTTTAAATTTCTGAAAATTTGTGATAATTTGTAAGAAGAAGGTAAAGACTGAAATACTGATAGTTAAGTAAAAATAATGGGAAATTTTAAGTCAGTAAGAAGGTAGGATTTAGGGGTACCCTAACAGTGATCTAAGACTTTACAAGCTGGAGTTAGTCCTGATGCATATTCAAGACTAATTTACCTAATTGGATATTCACTTGAATACCTCACTGTCCATAGTAAATTACAAAGATCCTGAATTCCATACAATTGAATTTTTAGTGTACATTTTACTTGATGTATGTGTATGTTCCTCCTTACCAGTGGTACTGAAACAAATACTAACATCTTACTGAAGTATGAAAATTCATTCCTTATTTGTCCCTATATTTGAAACTATAAATATATTTATATCTCTAAATATGTTTTATTTTTAATGTAAGGCAATTAAAATTAAATACTTAAGAGTTGTAGTATTATGAAATGCTAATCAGTTCACAAAATCATAAAATCTAAATTCATTTTATATACAGTTTCTTTCTAAAATCACACAGAAATAATTTGACCTCATTCAACCTTTCACTTTCATGCATTGGAGAAGGAAATGGCAACCCACTCCAGTGTTCTTGCCTGGAGAATCCCAGGGATGGAGGAGTCTAGTGGGCTGCCATCTATGGGGTGACATAGAGTTGGACACGACTGAAGCAACTTAGCAGCAGCAGCAGCAGCAATCTAAACTTAAAACAAATCTAAATATATCCTCACAAACACCACTACACACTAATAAAATTAACCTCTTTTCTCTTTTAAAACATTTTGTTAACCAGGCCACAAAAGGAGTGCTTAGATATTTTTTAAAATTAAAATAAATATATAGAAATATGTAGCAGTCAATGCTCAACAACAAAAAAAAATCAGTTATCTACATAGTAATATTTCCAGAATATGTATTTATATGTTTTTTTCTTATTTATCCAAAATAAAGTAAAATCTGTAAGAATGCTTTAAAGATAGCATTAACAATATTCTACATGTAAACCTTACATTGAAATATGTATTATCATTACAGAAATCTGTATTGTCTAAACTTGCATTTTTTAAATCAGTTTCAATTGCTAACATAGTTGTCATTATAAGAGGTTGTTGGATACAGTATTTATTTTCTAGTTGGGTGTAGCAAACAACAATTAGACTCTGACAACTGGAAGATGCCTCTGAGAACAGAACCACCTATTATGATATATAATCACAGTCTGTGATAGTATTTTATAAGGCATATTGATATTTAGAATAACCATTTTGGTTTCTAGTTTTTCTTTAGCAGTCTCACAGTTCCCTTTGGCATACAATCATTTGTTCACATGTTAATCTATTTAGAAAATGACCAACACTGTATTTGGCATTTAAAACATTTGTTCATGTATGTCTGAGATAAAGAGACAAAATTTCATAAAGCACAGAATCAGGAATGTATTTTTTTTTCCCAGACAAGGATGTGTCTAAAGTTTTCCAACATTAGTGGTAAATTCTCTGGATGGCAGAATGCTTCTGTCTCTCTACCTAACATATTCTAAGAAAAGTGAAAGTAGGTCAGGCTATTTTACAAAATATGAACCCTGTTACCGCATTACTTCTCAGTCTGCAGTAACCTTACCCAGGCATTCAGTTTTTTTGACTATGACAAACTGTTACTACATATGTCATTCTAGCTTTAAATGTAAATTTGTGATTAGTTGACTCCTTAAGAAAGCATGTGCTAATTTAACCTTACTAACAAATAAATTAAAATGAAGTGTCTGAATTTTCTACTTGACAGATCTAGGGGAAATAGAAATATGTATTATAAAAGCAAAAATAACTTGTAAGTTGTATTATATTCACATTTACTGGCCAAAACATTTTGTTCTCACATGATATGTGTCATTGAAAAGTGTCAAAAATGTCACTATCCTTAAAATTAGTCACAGCACCCACTGAAAACTTATTTGATCCTATTTTGTTACTATAGGAGCACTAATAAATTTAATGAGATAACTTACAAAAGACAAATACAACTTTATTCTGGAACACTGGAAAATAACCTATGATGGAAAAAACCATGGGTAAAGCTAATTACTGCTGATTGTGTGAAGCAATTTCCCTGTTGTGTGGAAGACTGGAAAACAGGAAGAGACACACATTGGTGTTTAAAGAAGGAAACTTTGTTAACATTCATTCAGGAAAAGCATCCTTTAGCAACAGTGCTATACCTTCCTATCCACAAAATAGATTGCGACTTGGAACAGATATGTGAGTTTGGTCTCATTTTACTTGGGAATGCTTACAGGGAAAGCTACCTGGCTGTCTTCAGAGTAAAATCTGGACTCACAAACATCTCAAGATATTCATACATCTGCTTTTTGTGCAAATAACATACTTATCCCTGAAATATATAAATATATAATATATTTGCATTGTTTTAAAAGGTATATTTATGGGAAACATCAAGGAAGCTTGAAATACGTTATTCTCCATCAAATAAAGGAAAATGTATGTTGGACCCAAAGTAATTCTTGAAGACAACTGGAAACTGATTACTGCTTAACTGTTTCCCCAGGTATGGAATGACTCTTGGAGCCTTTTCTTATCCACTGTCAAAGACATTGTTCATCTTTTCCCATTCTGTTAGCTTTGAATCAGAGACTATGCTGATAATCTTATATTTCCAAGCAGATAATTCTATTTATAATGTACACACAAACATATTCCATACTAGTCACATCTTAGACTGTCAGTAATACTTGATGAATGAATGAAACACCAAAAACATTCCAATTAATATCACTTAAACAGAAGTCACAATACCACCATCTCTACATTCTCCAATAAGAAAAAACCTCTAACCCCATTACAGATTAAAAAAAAGTTAATAGGTTTACCTGAGAAAAATATGCTTATAAATTATATAAAATTTTTGCTGCTAGATTCAATCTATCAAGTTTACTTGATAAAAATTCTATGCTATAAATGATAGATAAAATAAAACTGTCATGTAGTTATCACAACGTTAAAATTGTCATGATGTTACTTCTCATTCTCAAAAGTTTCTATTAAATAAATGAATAAATAAAACCACTTAACTTAGACACTGTTTCAAGATTGTAAATTCATATTGTTTAGCACACAGGGTATATTTTTGCAAAGAATCAATAAAGTTTATAAAAGGTTGTAATTTAGGTCCAAATCACAAATCTCTGCAAAAGATTTTAATATGACCTAAGTCCAAGTCTCCCTTCTCTGGCGGCTAAGTGGTAAAAATCTGCCTGCCAATGCAGGAGATGCTGGTTTGATCCTTGGGTTGGAAAGATCCCCTGGAGAAATGGCAACCCACTCCAGTATTTTTGCCTGGGAAATCCCAAGGACAGAGGTCCTGGCGGTCTACACTCCATAGGGTTGTAAAGAGTCAGACACTACCTACTGACTAAAATAGCAAAACAACAATCATATGTCCAAGTCTGTACTAGTAATCCTACAGTCACTAATCAACATTTATAATTCTTTGCATCTTATTACTGTTTCCCCTGCTGCCAAAAAATACCTTAACATAATTGACCCATTTGAAATATGTCAATTAAACAATTATCACTATGGGTAAATCAAATAGGAATTATAATATTTCAGAAGCACATTTTTGTCACTTCAGGAAGATCTGGAATTTCTTTACCCCTCACCTTTTTACCAGCCACATAATGAGAATGCATTTTCTCTAGTTATAAACCACAAACACTGACTCCTGTGTTTAACAAAATATGAAACAGAGGGTGAGAATACTGTCTGTAAATCATAGGAATTAAAGCAGTGTAAATCATGACCTCTGCCAGGGCAACCCTATTCACCCCAATCCAGACACCTACCCTTTTTCCCATCTGCCAGTGAGAGGAGTAATTGTCCCTCCCTACACCTTACAGTTTCAGTGCCTACTAAACATAACTGAAGTCTTCTCTTTTTTCTCCTATCAAAATGTCCTATCACAACCTTATAAGCCACACATGAAATTCATATTCTAAAATATTTTATTCTAAAGTAAAATATTCATAACTAAAATATTTTTAGTTAAACCAATGAATTGCCTTAACTGTACACAACAATTTGGAAAACAAAGAGTACACATTTTCCCTCATTTTTTCTTCTACACCTATTATTTTCTCAACTATATTTCAAAGAAAGAGGTTTGAATAAGAATTTCAAACTGGAAGACAGGAATGAATCAAATGTTTTGGATGGTTTACAAACAGTCTCTCTATTGAAAATTTAAAGATGGGGAAAATGGCTTAAACTATCTAAAGTATCTTCCAAATCTATGATTATAATTGAATCCTGCAAAACAATAGAATGATTATTAGGCAAGTTTCCACTTGGTGTAAATTTTGGCCCACAAAGCACAACCCATAACACAAAATGCTGAACAACTCAAAGAAAAACCCAAGTTACTTTAGACAAATAATTGTTATTGAGGAGAAACCTGAAAACAAACTTTTCTTGTTATATTTTTTATAGTTCAAAATATTTTCTTAGAAAAATCTAAAGGTCTGTAAAAGGTATAGTTGTACATAGTCTGCTCATTGAGATGTTTACAAAACATTTGACTATAAAATTATGACTGTTATTCCTGTGTATGATTGGCTCCAAAATATCTTCTAATAATGGCCTTCTTAGTGGTGGTGGTGTCTGTTTTTCTTTTTAACTCACCTCATGACCTAAAATCCTTAACATGAATCCTATCTTTAGCCTTTTAGACCTTCATCAAAACCAACTCATGACAAATAAATCCCTACCGCTGGTTATTAAATGAGAAATTTTATTACCCCTTTATGATAAGAACTTTACTTCCCTTCACATGATTTCATTTAGGGAGATTCCTGAATTCTGCTTTTTTAAAAAATAATTTAATTAATTTTTAATGTTTCAATTAATTTGTTTTAATTTTAATGATAATTATTTTACAATACTGTGATGGATTTGGCCATACATCAACATGAATTGCCACAGGTATACATGTGTCCCTCCCATCCGGAAACCCCCTCCCACACCCCTCCTCACCCTATCCCTCTGGGTGCCCTGCTTCATGCTTGGAACTTGCATTGGTCATCTATTTTACATATGGTAATGAATTCTGCTTTTATGATGCTCATTTCTCTTGGAAGTGTAAAAACTTTGTCTTTGTCTTGAAGTGAACACAGGTGTTTACATGTACAAGCAACATATTAAGTCTCTTGAGAACTATTTTGAGAAACACTGGCAATTTACTTATTTTCTTTTACTGTTCAACGAACTTCTTCCTTAAAAATAAAGAAATCTTGGTTTCCCACTTTGTTCAGTGGAGTTTTCAACTGTGGTTGAGGGACTACGGTGATGTCCTCTTTGTAATTAAATGTTCTCCAGTGCATAAGGAACTTCAGAAAGATCACTGAGATCTCTAAGTGAAATCAATAGGAACATCTACAACTACTCCTTGGGTGTCTGCACAGTAGCCATAAAAGAGAGTGACTGCAGAAAGCAGTTTATTCAGTAAACTGCAATGAGACAACTTATCTTTCTGGTTATAATGTTCTCTATGAAATGCCACAGCTGATTCCTGTTAAAACAAACTAACAATGTTTTTCATTACTTACTATAGAAGGTAAATTATCTTTGTAAGTTCCATTTTACCATTATAGTATTTAAAACAGAGGAAAGTTAGATGATCCTTTGATAGTTAGAAATCAAATAACTGACAAAAACAGAAGATTCATTTTAACTTCTAGACCTGTGTGTCAAAATCTGAACCTGATCTTTGTAATATGCATAATGTGTTTCTATAAAGTAATATGTTCCCAACAATGACTAATAACTTTTGAAATTCTTGGAGAATATAATACCTAAGACTTTGGCCCTTGTTTCAATTCAGCCAGTCACTTCTGTTACCAGGGTGTATTCGAACTCAGAAACCTTAGTCTTAGCCTCCTTCATTTTGATCATAGACTTCATTTCTTCCCAAAACTTATTTCTGCCAAATCTGCTCTTCAAATTCTCAGAGACTGTCATTGTCCTCATCCTTTCAAATTGCTCCTATTAGAACTATTCGTCTTTTTCTATCTAATTTGGACTTAGTTGTTTCCCCATTGAATAATTTTCTGTTGAGTTCATTTAAAGTATTTGCATCATTATGCTTCCACAGAATATGTCCAGCAAATGCATATTTGGGTCAGTAGCATGTGTGTCTTTTTATTCAATTACCTAAGCATGGATGAAAACACATGCACACACTCACATACAGGCATTCCTCTGCTAAAAGGCAGTATTACAAAATCAATGTTTCCTAACCCAGCTGGAGCCTCTGATCGTGAGTTCTTTCCATATGCACTTTTCACTTTTGTTCACCTAATTAATAACACTGTATTGGGGAGGAATAGTCTTTCATAATTTCTTATCCTCAAAATTAAGCTTACATGAAGCCACATTGCCATATTTCCTCATTCTTTAATAAACAATCTATGACCTGATGCCTTAAACACCTTCGTCCTCAAACCCTGGTCAATTAGTCATATCATCCAATTTAGATATCATCCAACATAGACACCTTGAAAAGTCTCTATATTGTCTCTTTTTCTAATCCAATCAGTATGTTCATGTGCATCCCATTCTAAGCAAATAATTTTCCCTTGATCTTGTTTTAACCCCTGGCTGCTTCCAATACCTTTTAACTGAATTTTAACAAAATTTTAATATTTAATAATAATCACTTGTATCCATCTTGACACCTCCAGATTCATTCATCAACACATTGGCATTTATTTTCCACCCCAAGAAATCTCCCTTTCACTGAACTTAGCATCCTGTTAATTAACAAAAAATGGACTCATCTTTTCCCCAAAATCAATGATTTTTTGGTACTTTTGGTCCAAATTAGTGGTATCTTTGTCAAATAAATCAAACCAAAACCCTGGGAGTAATTCTTGAATTCCCTCTCACTTTTTTACCCAACAATCTAGTCATCAAGTCCAGAAAATTTGATCATGAAAGTAGCTTATGAATATATCCCTTCTCTACATATTGAATAGCTCATTATGCTACTCAATAATATCCAAAGAATCCCATAAACCAAAGATTCCCATAAACAAATTGGGAGCTTAGAGGTCATCCACAACTCAGATATTTTTGTTTTCCAGTACTATTAGTATTGATCAAACACAGTGATAAATAGATTTTCTCCATAATAATAAGAAGTTATCATGGTAACTCAGAATTAAAAAAAAAATCCATTCCATATCCATTTCCTTGCATGTAGACATGGAGTAGAATCCTATGGCAGTTTCCAGTAACTTTCTAAATGAATTTGTTCTCTTCCCATTAAATTGGCCATTTTTCTGCTGCCTGCACATGCAGAAACAGAAGAACAAGGGTCACAGCCCAAGAATGGTGGGGGAGTGACTAAGATGGAATCTGGTTCCCTATAGTTTTGGTAGAACAGAGTTGACATTCCAACCTAGAACTGCATTTTCCCAGACCTATCTGTGAACAATAAATAATTTCATTCTTATTTTAGGATATCCTGTTATTAGCAGCTGAACCTAATTCTAATGAATACACCAGATTTCTGGCTATTTTTGAAAGACTGGACAATCTGGCAGTTCTCTGCCATGCTTCCCCATGGCAACAACTGACTAGAACAGAACAGGCTTCATTACAAAGGAGGCAAGAATATACAGTGGATTAAAGACAATCTCTTTAACAAGTGGTGCTGGGAAAACTGGTCAACCACTTGTAAAAGAATGAAATTAGATCACTTTCTAACACCATACACAAAAATAAACTCAAAATGGATTAAAGATCTAAACGTAAGACAAGAAACTATAAAACTCTTAGAGGAGAACATAGGCAAAACACTCTCTGACATAAATCACAGCAGGATCCTCTATGATNGACAAAGGAGGCAAGAATATACAGTGGATTAAAGACAATCTCTTTAACAAGTGGTGCTGGGAAAACTGGTCAACCACTTGTAAAAGAATGAAATTAGATCACTTTCTAACACCATACACAAAAATAAACTCAAAATGGATTAAAGATCTAAACGTAAGACAAGAAACTATAAAACTCTTAGAGGAGAACATAGGCAAAACACTCTCTGACATAAATCACAGCAGGATCCTCTATGATCCACCTCCCAGAATCCTGGAAATAAAAGCAAAAATAAACAAATGGGATCTAATTAAAATTAAAAGCTTCTGCACAACAAAGGAAACTATAAGCAAGGTGAAAAGACAGCCTTCTGAATGGGAGAAAATACTTTCCAATGTTTTTAAATCATTGAAGATACTTTTTGCTTTCTGGTTCTCAGAATCTATTTCTTCCTGCATTCTCTTAAAGGTACCAGAGGTTCTGTTTCAGTTGCTTTGAAACTAAAACTGAATCTAGAAAACATGGATTATCATTGATTATTGTGTGATTATTACTGAAAATTTTGTCATGTACAAGAAAGAGTTGTTAAAAGTATTGTCCATTTGGGGAGACAAATATGCTAGGTATACAGCTATTCAAAGAGCTATCACAATGCAAACACTTATATAACCACCACCAACGTTGAAAAATAGACTATTGCTAATATCCCAGTTGTCTTCCAGAGCTCCCTACCAAGCACTACTCTGTCTTCTTTCTAAATATGTAACCCAGTCCTGATTTCTATCCCTGTAGTTTATTTATTTTTTCTCCTTTTGAATGGATATAAATGAAATAGTTTAGTCAGTTTTTCTGTGTCTGGCTTCTTTCCTGTAACATTTTCAATGTGAGATTCAAACAGGCCCTTCTATACAATGTATTAACGCTTCAGTTGTGTCTGATTCTTTGTGACCCTATGGACTATGGCCCACCAGGCTCCTCTGTCCATGGGATTCTCCAGGCAAGAATACTGGACTGGGTTGCCATGCCCTCCTCCAGGGGATCTTCCCAAGCCAGGGATCAAAACTGTGTTTCTTACATCTCTTGCATCTTCAGCTGAGTTCCTTACCACTAGCGCCACCTGGAAAGCCCAATTCTATGTAACAGTAGTTCGTTCACTTATATCATTGCATGAGATTCCACCCTATGAGTATAACACATTATATACTGTTGATAATGTGTAATTTCAAAGTCAAAATTACTATATTTGAGTAATTTTTAGTTTGGAGCTATAAGAATAATGCTTCTGTGAGCGTTCTCATGTGTATATCTTATTGCACATGTACACTCATTTGGAATTTAATTGTTCAATTATAGAATATGTATTTTAATCTAAATCAGTAAATTTTAAATACTTTTCCAAAGTGGTTACTAAAATCTATACCCCTATCAGAAATAAATGACAGTTCCCATAGCTTCATATCTTTATCAACACTTGGTACTTTCTTTCTAGTTTTGGCCAAGTTGGTAGGTGTATAGTACTACCTCTTTGTGCTTTTAATTTGTATTTCACTGATTGACAAGTGAGGGTGAGTGTGCTTTCCTATGACTAATTGCCATTTGAATGTCATATTTTATGAAATGATTCAGCAAATTATTTGTTCATCTTTCTGTTGAGTGCTCTTCTGTTATCAAAAGGAAGACGATCAGTTAGCTTACACCAAATTTGTGGTAAATATGGGCCTCTTGAGTGTTTAATCACTGGATCTTTGAGAGTAAAGCTCAGAAACAAGATGCGGAATGCAGTAATACCATCATATGAAATCCAGTCTACAGTCCTAGGTGTTTTCTATGAGCTCAAGGGAACATGGTGCTTTGTCATATCGTGTGGCAGCATTAGTGACCTAACTCTCCATGGATTATGCAGGAGACTGTTAAGAATATAATGACATGGCAATCTCTATAACCCTGGACAATTAGCATCATAATTTGGGACTGTTAACAAGCTAAATTTCAATCAAAATTTATTATTCCATGAGGGTCATCCTTGGCCTAAAGGCAAACAACCAAGTAATGGCTTGTAAAAATGGCATTTTTAAGTTAGACCACATTAAATGTAACTTACAATGAAATCTCTGACATCGGAAATTGGACTTCATGATTCCATGTGACAAACATTTAAAAAGATGTTACATGTGCTGCAAATATACTCTTATTTTTACCTTTTAGGCACAAGATGCATCTCAAACCATTAACAGATGGGATTTTATTACGTATCAAAAAAGTCTTCCTAGATGTCACAAACTGAAATTCTTTCCTTGAGCCCTAATAAAGTCATTCAAATTTTATAATCTCAACTAAAGAAAATAAGGATATTCAATCATTTTAAATTCAAATTAAACTCACATTTCATTAAGCAATCTGTTTCTTTAGAAAGAGCAGCAAATATTTCCAAGGTCCACAGCTCTTTACCTCATGTATCAGTTAGTTACTGCTGTGTAACAACCCACCACCTCATTTCAAAGTTTAAACAACAGCCATACTTTTAGTTTGTGATTTTGTTGCTTAGAAACTAAACTGAGATAGGAAATTCTTCTGGTTTCAGGTGGTTTCCCAATCCCGTGGTAAGCTTCAGGTTGCCTGGGGAGGGCTACATGTGCTTCTGACAGTTAATTGATTCTCAATTAGCCATTGTGACTTCTCCCCATATGTGTCTGATTCTCCAGGTGGTCACATGTATGAACAGAAGATGAGAATGAGCAAGAAAGGGAGGATCTAAGCAAAAGGATGCAAGTATCCTGAGATGCAGGTTAGACTCACACCCTATCACTTCTACCACATTCTATTATAACTGCAGAGAGTCACAAGGCCAGCCCAGAGTCAGAATGGGAAGGAATCAGAAAGTTACAAAACACAAAACATAAACCCAAAGACAACATTAATACCATCAACAATCTACCTCAACCTACATCACGCTACTTTCCTAGTTCTTGACGTATTTGTCTTATTTGCTTAGATTGAGATCACTTCAGGAGCAAAAACCAAGCTGTAGGATCTCAGCACTTACTCCTTGCCTAACTTTCGTGTGTAGAGACTACAACACTTACTCCAACCTACCAGGCTAATTGAAGGAAATATTACAGATATTTTCATTTGACCAGTTTTTACTGAGCTACTACTATGTACTCAGAAAATCTTTCTAAAGATGACTTTTCTAAATATATGCAGAAGCATGGTGGAATTTATTAAAAGGCTCAAAAACAAATTTTTAGCTTAGAGTTTGTGTATCTGTCTAAAAGCAGGAAAAAATAATCTTGAATATTATTAAAATCCTCAGAGCACAGCTATTTTAAATTCTAAGACATTCAAAGAAGCTTTGTCTCACTACATTAGGTGAGTCCGAAACATTTGATATCAGTCTTGAAAACCCATGAGAAAATATTAGTGAAAAGATTTGATTTGTATAATATTTTGTTTGCCATCTCCTATATAGGAAAACTTCAAATTAACATAGTCAAATAATAGTATCAGTCTATGATATCAGTTCAGTTCAGTTCAGTCACTCAGTCGTGTCCTTTATAAACCCTAGAACTGATTTTGGAATTCAAAGATTTAACGCTCAATGAGAAAACTTTTGTTATGATAAACAATGAAATAATATTTTCATAATTAAAATAAACATTGGAAACTTCTAACACATTTATGGAGAACCAACTATGTGAAAAATCTCCATAGATATATGTTGTAGGGGAGGCTGGACATTTTTCCCAATTGAAAGATTTGTATTCTATTGAGAATAATAGCCACATAACTATAAAAAAATTTAGTAAATAATCAGGAACCTCTGTATATGTGCAGAATATTTTTTATAAGGAATAACTCACTTCACAAATATTTTCTCCCTAATATTTGTAATTCAGGGTGTTTTTTTCTGTTTGTTTGTTTGTTTGTTTTCTGCTCATTTGTATGGCAGCAGCCATGGACAGGAACATTGTAAAAGACAAATTAATCAAATTGATGATAAGAAATTGTACCCCCAAAATATTGCTCAAACTACTCAAAGAGCATGCAGTAAACATTCACTCCACCATAGCTGAAATATTTTCCAAAGTATTGTATGGTTTAAAAGGATTAAAATACCAGTCTAAAAACTCTTGAGCACAGTTTTTGCCTTCTGTATATTCACTCTTGACTCACACTATTGCAAAGAAGCCCTCACTTGGCCTCTTTCTAGCCGACATTGCTTTGCTTCTAACATCACAGTCTTACCTTTCCTCTGAAGCCTTGCCCTACCTCATTAAATGGAAAAGAAAATTATTATTAACTTCAGAGCTTGTAACAGACTTTGGCCTCTTTCACTTCATTATCATTCATTAGCAACACCTCCTCCCTCCCCATGTTCTTACTGTTCCGTGTTTCTCTTTGCCTTTGGTGTGCTGTCTCCACTGTTTCCTTGGTTTCTAAGAGCAGAAGCGGCATTTGGTGACCTACCCTGGTGCTGACATTCAGTTACTGCCTCCATTAAAGATGGACTAATTAGAGTAGGCCATGTGTCAGCCCAGAATTAATGAAAGGGAATGCAAGAATGAAAGCAGGGCATTGATTGCCTGGGTGCTGAAATACGAATTCAGCTTCACATTTTGGAAGTCTGGGTTATGATTATTGACCTAGTTATGCATTAGTAATCCTTTTGTATCCGAAGTCAGTCACTAGGTCTGTTTTAATCAGTGCTGTGCCAGTGAGCACAGGCACGGGTGCGTTCGTGTATGTGTTAGAATTTATTTGATTTCTCCTTTGAAAAGAATACTGTGTGAGCAAACACGAGACAATTTCATTAGTGGAAAGCATCAACAATACTAAGATCAAGGGAAAATATCAGATTGCTTACCATCAGACTCCTTATTTTGATTCAATGCATCTGATTAAAAAAAAAAAAACTCAAGACTCTTTAATTTACATTAAAGGTCTTTCTAGGAATAGAAATGCTTGGCAAGGGTCCTCCCTGCCATCTCCCCTACATAATTACTACCTACCTTATTTCTACTCTGACCTTTATTTTTTGTTTTAGTTCATAGAACCGGCCCAGTTAATGTCTGGGAACATCTATCAGACACTGAGGAGAGATCCACCCTTTTAGATATGAACTCACTCAAAAGATTAGAGGATATTCACCATGCCCCTCAGATTTCTCAACTGGCATTGCTTATACTCTCTGTCGTGCTGACTGTTCATCCCATGGGCCATTCAAGTGTAATGAGCCACATCTTGAAATGACTTATATGAAGGAAATGGTCAGTTAATATGTGAAAGATGAAGATATGAAAATTAAAGAAATCTAAAGATTATATTTTTTTAAGGTGGAAAAGCTGTATTAGAGACATGCTACTAAAAATTCAATTTTCATAAGAATCACCTATGGCATTAAAATGCATATTCTGATCAGTGGTCCTGAGTGGGACCAGGGATTTTGCATTTTTACCAAGGTCCTAGGGATTTCTTTGGAAGGAATGATGCTAAAGCTGAAACTCCAGTACTTTGGCCACCTCATGCAAAGAGTTGACTCATTGGAAAAGACTCTGATGCTGGGAGGGATTGGGGGCAGGAGGAGAAGGGGACGACAGAGGATGAGATGGCTGGATGGCATCACTGACTCGATGGACATGAGTCTGAGTGAACTCCGGGAGTTGGTGATGGACAGGGAGGCCTGGCGTGCTGCGATTCATGGGGTTGCAGAGTTGGACACGACTGAGCGACTGAACTGAACTGAACTGAGGTAATCTACAAACACATTGAGTGGCAAAATGCTACAGTGATGTTTTGGTGATTTGGTCAAACAAATCAATATATCTATTTCTTCTCCTGTATCCTCCATGGTTTTTTTGTAAAGAGACATTATACTTCCAAACAAAGAAGTATTGCAATCACTCCCCAACTCTGAGGGTGAGGTTCTTAAAATTTTAAATTTTAATAAATAATAGAGGAAGTTAAGAATTTATGGTAGGGTGTAGAGAGGAAGGTGGAAATTCACCATATGAAGATATTTATCATTATAATTTTTTACATACGTAAAAAGAATAGCAAATAAAAAGGAAGAAAATAAATTGCATCCACTCTTGCTAATTAGTAATAATGACCTCTATTAAATAAGTTTTACTTATCTTTATCTAAGGATGGATGACTTCCTGCGACTTTGATAAGTTCTAAAATTGATGTGATGGAAATGGTGTTTCTAAGGAAGGAAGACAGGAGCATGAAATGTTTTTAGGGAAAAAATGTTTTAGCAACTCTCTTTCTCTCTAATTCATGGATCTGCAAGCTCTTTGAAAGCCTAATCCTTCTTTACCTCTCTAAATGGAAGGCACATACATCCTTCAAAGCCCACTTTGTACCTCTTTGCTGATTGTGTCAACAAACTCCAGGTTTGGTTAGAACTTGCCAAGGCTGCTTTTGCCCTTTCATAAAATAAGTCCTTGAGTACCAGTTTATGATGAACTCATTTTCACAGAAAACTTTGCTTCCTTAGACTATGTTCTGCATCAGGCAGGCTGATAGGCAAAAAGAAGTTCTTGAGATGATGCAGCTACAGTCAGATATCCTGTGCCCATGCTACCTGTAATGGGAGCATCCCATCTTCTATTGTCCAAGTCTGGATATTTCAAGTTCCCATTAGTGAGGAGAACTGACTTCTGCTTTCAGTTGATCATTATTTCTTCAAATATTATTTTCTGCTCATTCCTTCTTTTTTCTTCTCATTCTTTCTTTCTCCTCTCCTTTCTGAACCAAACCTACATGTATGCTAGAACATCTAATATTGACCCAAAAGTACCCAAATCTTTGCAATTTTTGTTCAATCATTTTGGTTCTCTTTCAGATTGAGTAGTTTTTAATGATCTATCTTCACATTCATGCATTTATTCTCCTATCACCTTTATTCTGCTAAGCCCAACTATGGAATTGCTAATTCAGATACTGCATTTTTCAGATATAGAAATTACATTTAGTTCTTTTTATACAGTTTGTATTTCTTTGATTCAGTCTGAATATGTTTTCCTTTACATCACTGAGAATAGCTTAACAGCAACTTGAAAATCCTTTTCTGCTGATTCCATCTGGGTCATCTCACAGTTGGATTCTTTTCAATGGTTTTTACCCCCTGTCTCTCTGGACTGGTTTACATTTTCCTGCTTCTTTGTAATTATGGGTCACATCCTAGACATTGGTAATGCTATGTTGCAAAGACTCAGGATTCTGGCAAATTTCTCAAAAAAAAAAATGTCTTTTGTTTGCTCATTCATATTAACAGGTAATTAATTTCTATAGACCCAAACTGCAAACATCTCTTCAACATCAGCTCAAATCTCATTTCAGTTCTTTATTCTCAACTTGGTTACTTGCAACCTGCCCCAGCAACTGAGATCATGTGTTAGCCCAAGTTGGGCAGAGAAAACGGAATTTCTTCCTCTGTCTTTATCTCCTTCTCCCAGTCTTACTTTCTTGCTGCTATGTTGCTCTAAGTCCTATCCTCCAGAAAGACTGCTGGGGTTTGAGCTACTCCATGCTGCACCAAACTTGGACAACTTTCAGGCGAAAGGCTACAAAAATAGGGAAATTGCCCTGTGACATTCCCTCTTTCTAAATGTTGACTTCCCTTCAGAAACTTCCACTTTTGGCTGTCTTCAGATGCCTTCAGGAAGTTGACTTTTTAATGTCTTCCTCTTTTTTATAATTTTGTCTGCATCAGTAGGAAGGTTGATCTTTAAGAGCTTACTCAGCCATATCAGAACTTCAATGTACTATATATTTAGATCCACTTGTTACACAAATCTATCCTTAATAATACAGGAGTTGGTGCTTTCAAAATAATACACAAAACATTTAGCTTTGGCTTAGCAGTTGGACACAGATATTGCAAGTTGGAGATCTGGTAATTCTTTGTACACTTTTGCATAGATAGGAAGATTGGCAGCATAAGCATGCCGAGCCAGTTGATGTAAACTCTAGAGAAATGGTTGCTAAAAGTAAAACATCAATGTACATTGAAGATAACAGCCAGGTTAGGAAAATTCTTACAAGAAAGGGGGGAGGAGGATAAACTTACACAAAATTTGTCCCAAACTGAATCATTTATAAGAAACAACTTAGAAGTGGGCTGACCATATAGTTTATCACCCAAACCAGATTGTGTTTGTGAGTGAAAGTGAAGTCACTCAGTCATGTCCGACTCTTTGTGACCCCATGGACTGTAGCCTACCAGGCTCCTCTGTCCATAGGATTTTCCAGGCAACAGTACTGGAGTGGGGTGCCATTGCCTTCTCCAGGAGATCTTCCTGACCCAGGGATTGAACCCAGGTCTCCTGCATTGTAGGCAGACGTTTTACCATCCGAGCCACCGGGGAAGTCCTGTTTGTGAGTGAAAGGAGATGTTATTAATAACTGGGATAACAGGAGTAAACAGGCAATATCTAGTATACACTGGTCACTGACTCTGAAGAGGAAGTCCTAGAAAGAAAAAAATAGTAGCATCAATCCCTTTCCTAACATTTCTCGTTGATGTTCTGCTGTCAAAATGGGAGGCAGTCCAGTAATAAAAAACAGATTAAGAGGATAGTCTTCTGACCCAACCTACATTTTCTGTCTTCATGGCAAGAGGATAAGCAGTCCATAGAGGACATTAATTCTTTTTTAAGTGAGCCATCAGGCTTAATAATCATGTCCACATGAAATCTTAAACTCTGATTTTTTACATGTGGAATTGACTAAAAGCAGATATGCCAAATGTGGGCTAAATTTTGAGAGATTATGCTAGTAGTCATGAATGTAGGCAACAACAAAACTATGTTTTTTCTACTGTAATGAAAACAGTTGAGTCTGTAAGCATATATAAGGTTATTCTTTCATGGAATTTATGACTTTATTTTATTTATTTGTTTTATAGCTTTATTTTCAGGTTTGATTAAACAAAATTATAATTCTGGGCTAAGTTCAATTAGTGAAAAGGTGGATTTTCTTTTTTGGTGAAAGATAAGCCCTGAGGACAATATAGATCTATTTCATCACAGATTTTATCCTTTTTGTTTCTGAAAACCTTATTTCCTTTCTCATCTTCTTGCACTTTTGAGGATAATAAAGACAATGCTAGAATTTGTTTACATTAAAATTTATTAGTTTATTTATTGCCTGACCTATGACATAGTTATTCTTTTATAATTATATAATTTCCAATAGGCAGTTAAAACATTTAACATTTTCTTTGCCAATACAATTTAATCAATACTTCTAGAACTTAAGAAAATAAGCCTACTATCACTGTACCATATTCATCTCTATATACTTTGGGATATTGAATAAAATTCTTTGGAAGTTTAAAAGAGTAGAGATTAGTCACATCGTAGTAGCTCACTTTAACAGAATTCTCTACTTTGTGAGCTGCACAAATAAGACCCAAGTTATATAAGTCATTACTCCAAATAAATTTGTAGAAGATTTGAAATAAACCAATGCTTTCCATTCCAAATAACCATCTTTCCTTCATCACCTGAGACAGAGAATATGTAAATGAGAACAGGAAAAGGGGCAACCTCATCCTCATAGATTGCCTAGATGTAAAAAAAATTCCACAATATTTGTTCTCATTGATTTGGTATACTTACCGCTTAGAAGGCAGGAGGCAGGAGGAGAAGGGGACAACAGAGGATAAGATGGTTAGATGGCATCACTGACTCAATGGACATGAGTCTGAGCAAGCTCTGGGAGTTGGTGATGGACAGGGAAGTCTGGTGTGCTGCAGTCCATGGGGTCACACAGAGTCCAACATGACTGAGCAACTGAACTGTCTGACTGACCACTTAGGCAGAGCACAGGCAAAGATTCCCTTAAAAAACAAACTGAGCTACTAAGGAGAAAATAAAAAGCAAAATACCACTGCCTGACTTGCAAACTCAGCCAATGTAATTCTTTCTGAGAGTTTGGTGTTAATTTTTCTTTAAGTCCAAATTCCCTCTAACTCATAATTATATAGTAACAGATGATACTTCCTATTAATACATGAATACAATAATACAATATTACCAGTCTTTATAAAGAAGAAAACAATTTAATCTCCTCATGGGAAGGAAACATATCTGTGGTGACCCACAGATGAAAGAGCAAATAATACCAAGGACGGTCTTGGAATGCAGGAATGGAAAAACCAGATCCATATCGTCCTTCCCTCCCCTACATTGTAGCAATTAATGGATTTCAAGTCTTCCTGAGCAGTATAACCTGTCTCTCCTCCTACTGCATAAGGAGAAGGTATTTGCCTTACTCTTCATGATACTTCCTATTAATACATGAATACAATAATACAATATTACCAGTCTTTATAAAGAAGAAAACAATTTAATCTCCTCATGGGAAGGAAACATATCTGTGGTGACCCACAGATGAAAGAGCAAATAATACCAAGGACGGTCTTGGAATGCAGGAATGGAAAAACCAGATCCATATCGTCCTTCCCTCCCCTACATTGTAGCAATTAATGGATTTCAAGTCTTCCTGAGCAGTATAACCTGTCTCTCCTCCTACAGCATAAGGAGAAGGTATTTGCCTTACTCTTCCCTCCATCCAGTGTACGTGCCTCATCCAATCAGCAAATGACCCACAAGACCCCATCCCACTCCTTGTAGCCTGGATATAAAAGTGGACCAAAGATCCCTGTTCAGTGTCGGTTTTCCCTTGAGCTGGCCCACTATTCTAACAGTGTCTCCCTTCTTCTAATAAACTTTATTTCCTTCTCATTCTGTCTCATGTCTGGAAATTCTCTTCCAACCCGCACCTTGACCATGACAATACTGGAAGCTATGATATAGAATATCTAACAATTTAGATTGAATTTTATACAATAATTGACAACAGCAATGGAAGATAAAACACTGACAAATAGAAGTCTTTGAGTTTTTCTTTTTCATAAAATTCTCGTGTAATTCTTTATTTTCACAGGTACTATAACCACTCTTTGTCTTTCCCTACAAGCAGATTTAAAATTGAGCTAAATTTTAAGTCCTTTAAACATATTTATAAAGCCTAACTTGCAAAAGAAAATAGACAAAGTCAATGCCTGTAGCCAAATTAGTTTCCAGAAAAGTCATAAGACTTTTGAAATCGACCTCAAATTTTCGTGAGTCCATATTTTTACATTGTCAGAGTTCCACAAGAATTTAGTCACAAAAGAACTTAATGTATGTTATTAACATATGTGTTAGACTGTGCTTTTCTATGTAAATTCCCTTTAGAGATCACTGACTTTACAGTTGGCCCTTCAGTATCAGAGGTTCCTCATCCATAGATAACAGATTTTCTATTGTACTGCTAAACCATTTCATACAAGAGACTTGAGCACCTATGGATTTTGGTATCCAATAGGGTCTTGGGCTTCCCAGGTGGCACTAGTGGTAAAGAACCCACCTGCCAACGCAGGAGATAAGAGGCACGGGTTTGATCCCTGGATCAGGAAGATCCCCTAGAGGAGGAAAAGGCAAAAGGTACCCACGCCAGTACCTTTGCCTAGAGAATCCCATGGACAGAGGAGCCTAGAGAGCTACAGTCCATGGGATCATACAGAGTCAGACATGATTGAAGATATTTAGCACATCAGATACTCAGGAACAACTGTAAGAATAATTTGCAGTCTATTTTAGCCTGTGCCCAGAATTTTGCCCCTAATTCTGAGCTCCAGACTTCTGTATCCAACTGTATACATTGCATCTCTTTTTGGTGTCTGGTAGCCATTTCAAATTCAAATTACCACAAATACAATTCTTAATTACCTTTGTGTTGTTGTTCATTTGCTAACTCTTTGCGACCCTATGAACTGCAGCATATACCAGGCTTGCCTGTCCTTCACTCTCTCTCTGAGTTTTCTCTAATTCATATCCGTTGAGTCAGTGATGTCATCCAACTATTTCATCCTCTGTCACCCTCTTCTCTTCTTGCCCTCAATCTTTCCCAGCATCAGGGTCTTTTCCAATAATTACCCTCATAATGAATCTGAAACTGCCCCATTACCAGTATCTCCCACTATTGCAATGTCTAGCTAATCTTTTTAGTTCAAACTTTCAAAATATACATGATCCTGCTTCTCCATTCCCTGGAGAAGGCAATATCAACCCACTCCAGTATTCTTGCCTGGAAGATCCCATAGACAGAAGAGTCTGGCGGGCCACAGTCCATGGGGTTACAAAGAGTCAGACATGACTGAGTGACTAATGCTTTAACACTGCTCTCCACTACTCTCATTTAAGCCAAGCCACCATCATCTCTCAACTGAAGCAGTGCATTGCCTGATAACTCTTCTTGCTGTTTACATGCCTACATAGCTATTATTAACTTTCCTTAAAGCAATCAAAGTAAATAATTTAAAATCCTGACATATAAAAAAAAATTCCAATATCCTCACCATGATCCACAAATACCACACTGTTTTCTCTGAATATTTGAGACTGTTTGCTGCATAAATTTTTTGTGGCTGCTTTACAGACACGGGTGGACCTCCAAACAAAATTTGGTTCCGACACTAAGAGTGATGACACTACGTATACACACCCCAAGAAGGTATGAAAAGATTCTACCCAGGGAGAACAGAGCAGGCCCTCTCAGTCTGTTTCAAAACTGACAAGAGAGAGAAAGGAAGGAAGCTGGCGGGTTCTCACGGTGGCTAGGGCTTGGGGCTGCACTTGAAGGTTCACAGATGTAGTCAGGGGCTTGTGTAGTTGGAAAGAGGTGCCAACTGTTATACTGTTCTCTCTGACTAAAATGCTCCCACGTCTGAGAATGGATGGCATAGGTTTTCGCCAGGCACATGGAATAATGGAAAGAGGCAATGAGTGGAACATATTTGCCAGAGCATATCATAAGAGTGGACCATGGAGCCCAAGTAAATAGCAGTAAAAGGAAGGCAGAAGATTTTAGAAGATCAGAGGAAAGTGGCCTCATTGATTGGAGGTCTCACGGAGGCCGAAGTAGAGGATATTGAGCACATAATATGGAATAATAGAAATATATTTCTAGGGAAAGGCTATTGAAAAGAGTGGCTGAAATGCAAAGAAATTTCGAAGGAGTTAAGGAGACCAAGGTTCAAAGAATTAAACCAGATTGGTGTATCTTTCTTCTTCTTGGATGATATAAACACTGAAGATAAAGGCAAAAGTTGGGGTAGAGAGAAATACTGTGAATAAGACATTAATTGACAATTAAATTAATTACCTATTAGTTAATAGATAATTAATAAAATAGATAATCCAGCAGAAGAAAAGGAGACTGTTTAGACAGATGGCTTGTCCTTCAATCTAGTTGTTATTGCCACTGCCTGTGTGTGAATGCTCAGTCATGTCTGACTCTTTGCAACTCCATGGACTATAGCCCGCCAGGCTCCTCTGTCCATGGAATTTTCCAGACAAGAATACTGGGGTGAGTTGCCATTTTATACTCCAGGGATCTTCCTGACCCAGGGATCGGACCACTAAAAATCTCTAAGTGATATTCAAAAACTGTTGCTGGACTCAACTGGAGTGAATTTTTAAAGAAATCAGCAAAGACTAGTGGGCATATTCCAGGGGAAATATATACATTTTAAGACAAGCTTTTAGATGCTGTAATATATTATCATCACATTGTAGAGATACTAATCATTACTGCTGGGGCTCAGCTTCTATGAAAAAATGAGAAAAGGAGAATCAATTTATAATAAAGGGACTGAAGCCCAATGATTAAAGACACCTGGAAAAATTCACTCTGGTAGCAAAGGCTCAAAGGAAAAAAAATATCATTTCATGCCTTTAAGTTTCTCTGACAGCTCTGACTGCTTTCCCCCTGTCCACAACAATCAAAAATTATAATCTGCCAGCTATGAGTCACATAAACACCAACAAAAATCAAAGTTTTAATTTTATTTGTTATGTAAGTATTATTCCTATAAAATTTTATATTACAAATAATATCCCTAACCATATATTTATTATCTCAGTCCATTCTGAAGGAGATCAACCCTGGGATATCTTTGGAAGGAATGATGCTAAAGCTGAAGCTCCATTACTTTGGACACCTCATGCGAAGAACTGACTCATTGGAAAAGTCTCTGATGCTGGGAGGGATTGGGGGCGGGAGGAGAAGGGGACGACCAAGGATGAGATGGCTGGATGGCATCACGGACTCGATGGATGTGAGTCTGAGTGAACTCCGGGAGATGGTGATGGACAGGGAGGCCTGGCATGCTGCGATTCATGGGGTCGCAAAGAGTCGGACACGACTGAGCGACTGAACTGAACTGAACTGAACTGATGGATTATATCCAAAAAAATGCATCGCTTCTCGGCCTTTTGGCTAAAATCAAGTGTAGGACCTGGGGTTTCCCAGGTGTCTCCACGCAGGAGACATAAGAGAAGCGGGTTCCTTCCCTGGGTTGGGAAGATCCCCTGGAGGAGAGCACAACAACCCACTCCAGTACTCTTGCCTGGAGAATCCTATGGACAGAGGAACCTGGTAGGCTACAGTCCACAGAGTCCCAAAGAGTCGGGCACGACTGAAGTGACTTAGCACGCACACATAGCATAGCACATATCCAAAAAATGAAGACACTAATTTGCAAAGATATATGCACCCCAGAATTCACAGCAAATTATTTACAATAGCCAAGATATGGAAGCAGCCTGTATCCATTAACAGATGAATGGGTAAAGAAGATGTGGCATATATACAATTATTCAATGGAGTATTAGCCTTGAAAAGAATCAAACTCTGCCATTGGCAACAACATGGATGGGCCTGGAGGGCATTATGCTTTAGTGAAATGAGAACAACAAATACTGTATGATATAAGCGGTATGTGGAATCTAAAAATAAAACAAAGTAGTGAATATAACAAACAAGAAACAGACTCACATATGCAAAGAGCAAACTAGTGGTTACCAATGAGAGAGGGGGTGGGGAGAGGGAAAAAAGAGGTGAGGGGTTATGAGGCACAAACTACCGTCACAAAATAAGTACGTGACAATGGCATATTGTAAGCACAAGAAATATAGCCAATATTTTATAACTTTAAATGGAGTATAATCTATAAAAACATTGAACCACTATGTCATACAGCTGAAACTAGTATATAAGAAGAAGTGAATAATGTGTCTGTAACTGACATATAGCACAGTAGCTGATGTTTAGAGGCCCACCGTAAATATTCCACACCCAAGATATTTTCTCTTGTTAATACTTGGATTTCTTATGCCTAACTAAATCTTGGCATAGAGCAGATATTCAGTAAAACTACTACATTAAAAAAAAAATTATGAACCATGTAATCTATAGGCATTTATCATATAACCAACCTCTCGCCTAACCTGCACAGATTATCAACAAGCCCGTGTCAAACAACACATTTGACTCCCCAGTAAAAGATTTCAATTATGGGCCACTGAGCTCCAGTGGGAGAAATAAAAAGGTTTATCATCATCTAAACATGATTTCCTTCAGTTGACTCCTCAAAAGATAGCCTTTAGACCTCTCCGGAAAGAAACTATCCTAAAAGATCTGCAATATGATGGGAAAATTTACACATGGGCTGGGTAATGCTTTAGCTCTCAGCTCAAAAGACCGAAATTTCAAATCCCAGGTATTCCCCTTAGACAAATAAATACAGCTTTTCTATCCATTAGAGAAACAAAAGAGGGAAAAGGTGAACTCTAAATTGAGTCTGTTTAATGGGCTGCCACCTACAAACGACGAGCGGAAAAGCGAACTCATACAAGTCAGTACTGAATGAGTGGAGAGCAGCAGCTAGTAAAAGATTACAAGCAATTTTCATGAGATTTATAGTGAGCTAGTGAACTGCAACATGACAGAGTCTGAAAGTGAAATTAAACCAGGCCGTACATCAAGGAAGATTTTGTTTTCAGCAGCTTTGAACTTTAAGATGATTAACAAGACAAGAAGTGTGGATTCCAGGGGCTCTTTGAAATACTCTAGGGCAGACAAAGTTATGAGCAAACAGAAGATGGGAACAGTTAAAGCTGGAATGGGAGTGGGAAGAGAGTTCAGTGTCAATGTGTTTTGGAGAAACTGATTCGATAACAAAGCCAATGGGCATGACGTGAGCGTTTGTCTCATCGCCAGGCCTGCCCCTACCCTTTTCAGGCCTCCTGCCCAGTCTCCCAGAGAAGGCAATGGCAACCCACTCCAGTGTTCTTGCCTGGAGAATCCCAGGGATGGGGGAGCCTGCTGGGCTGCCATCTATGGGGTCGCACAGAGTCAGACATGACTGAAGTGACAGCAGCAGCCACAGCAGCACAGTCTGCAGAATCAACCTAACTCAAACCCTTCTGCATTATTCCCTCTGACCAGCCTGGCTAACAGTGCGTGCGCCCTGCCCTGGCTTACACGCGTGAACCTCAGCCATACTGCAGCAGTCCACACCAGTGACTTCCTGGATGCCAATTTCCTAACTGTTACTTAAGCTGTATTTCTAGGTTGTCTTTTTGTTAGGACATGCTATTTTCCTGAAATAAGACTTCTTAATGCTCACATTGATGGACCTAGAGAGTGTCATACTGGGTGAAATAAGTCAGACAGAGGAGAAATACTATATGAAATCCCTTATATGTGGAATCTAAAAAGAAATGATACAAATTAACTTATGTACAAAAGAGAAACAGATTCACAGACTTTGAGACCTAGCTTAGTCAGGGGGGAAGGATGGCAGCAGGGTTAGTTAGGGAGTTTGAGATGGACAGTTACACATGGCTATATTTAAAATGGATAACCAACACAGATTTACTGTATAACACACAGAACTCTGCTCAATGTTATATGGCAGCCTGGATGAAAGGGGGGTTTGGGGAAGAATGGATACATGTATATATATGGCTGAGTCCCTTCTCTGTTCACATGAAACTCACATTGCTTATTAATTGGCTATACCCCAATAAAAAAATTAGGAAAAAATAAAAATATACCCAAGATAATTTTTTAAAAATGAGACTTCCTAATACTCAACTTGGGCTGTTTTCAGATGGGAGGATTTGCCTGATGAGCAGACTTCCTCCAAGCATATCCCCTGGGTCTATTTTCCTTTTGCTCATCTGACTTTTGCGAAGGGGTTCTATTTCTATATTTTTCCTATGCTCCTTTTCCTCTTTCCCGATTACAGTTTGCCTGGAACTCTGGGGTATAAAGCAGTATGCTAATTCTGGCCCAGACCTGCATTAAATTGCCTGTATGTTCATTACTGCAAACATTATAGATGGTCTTCAGATATCCTGTATCATTTCATGGCTCCTTGTATTTCATTCAGGCAGCTAAATGTATAACCCACATACAGAAACACTAGCCTAAAAATACAATGGTCAGGCCAAACAAGCTGGTGATTTGTAGTGAGAAAAAAATATTCCTCTTTTCTTGATCAAAGGAAACCATCCTTACAGTATTCTAATGCAAGCTTCTCTATGTTTTCATGGAGCCCCACCTAGATCCATGCTCCTTCTTTTCTGAATCCTGAAGTGTCTCGCTTCTGCCCTCTGAAGTTCCAACTATCTCCAAGAACCATCCTCTGAAATAGGAACAAATTGAACTCGTCCTGAAGTCCCTGGACCTTTTCTTTGTGCAGCGTCAATGCGCTCAGAATCACTCAGCCTGTTGGGGCTGGATGTACCTATTTCTTCAGACCTGGAATGGGGAGAGAAAATCTACTCAGATTTTTTTCTTTTGCTTTTGCTTAAGAATAACTTTTATTTTATTTTTAAATGGAGTATAGTTGATTTACAATATTGTGTTTCAGATGTTCAGCAAGGTGAATCAGCTGCACATAAAGATATAGCCACTCTTCTGTAGATTCTTTTCCCATATAGGCCATCACAGAGATTTGAGTAGAGTTCCCTGTACTGTAGAATACGTCCTGATTAGTTAGTTATATATAGTAGTGTGTATATGTCAACCTCAATTCCCCCATTTGTCCCTCACCACAGATATCTTCTTAACTCTGTCTGCTTCTAAAGATGCCAAGAAAATGAAAGATGGGATTCACCTAGTTAGTAGCTATCCATAGACACCCTATGTGCCCCTGCCTCAAAGGCACCATCCCTCACTATTCAGTATCCCTGAATCAATCTATCCCACAGCCCACCATTTCTAAATGCGAGCTCTCTGGAACACCTCCATCAGAATCAGCTGAGAGATCGTTAGATGACCCCACACAGATTGATTCAGACATTCCAGATCTGATATTCACACCTCTGCACTGACAGCAAGATCTCCAGGCAACTCTGATGTTCACAGCCACTTCCCTGATGCTTCAGGAGGAACCACAGCTGAGCATCCTGAAGCATAGGGTTGTCATCAAGTGCTAATTTCAGTCAGAAAGCTAGCATACAATTGTCCATATTTTGGACTTCAAGAACCTAAACAGTAGTTTGAGAAGCCTCCTAAAGGATGACAGCTAGAGTCTTACCTGGGTTGCTAATGGGGACACGTACTGAGAGTGGACAGGTAGATCCAAACCTTAGCATGGATTCTTTGTAGTGATGGAATTGCCACACAGAGAATTATTAGGCAGTTGGGGTGCTCCCCCAAGTGAACCGGAAGTTGTCTTTTTATGCAGTTAGCCTGTGCCCTTCAACAAGCATGTAGACACTTGTAAAGACCAACCTTAATTCCCCAATATATACCAGCTGACATGTCCAGCCAGTCCAGTATTCTGTGCTGAGTGTAAACTGGCTTCTCAAAAGTCTGACCCATGTTTTGAATCAGAAACTCTCAAGAGTCACCAGACTGAGGTCATTTGGCACAATTCTGGAGATCCAGAGGCCCCTCTCCCCCAGATTTGCTGGAGAAAGAATTCTATATTGACTTCACTCTTCTGAGCCAACAATCTTATCTATGTACACACCAGATAGATGCTGATAGTGATGCCTTTTGCACTGGAGTCTGAGAGGTTCCAGAACTAACTAGGAGCACTGGGTTCTACCTGGGATAGGCCAGCTTTCATGGAATTTCAGGTAATTCTGGGAGGCAGAACATTTTCTATGTGGAATGATCGACCAAGAGCTTGTTGAAATCCTGGAGCCAAGAAGTTTTCCTTGCTGGTGGAAGGGATAGGACTGTGCCGATGGTTATGTCACTAAGGAAATAAGATAGTAAAGACAGTAAATATTCCTTTCCAAAAAGCTAGGCAAGTCAGGAAAGAGCCATGTAGAGCTTTTTCTATTGTCATAGTAGACAGACAGGAAGCTTATGTGATGAAACAGTCTCTCTGGAATAAAGTGGCCCGTGGAGAGAGATCTGACATCATACAAGATGGGAAGGATGGATAATAAAAGTGAAAAATATCTGAGGGTTTTATGGTCTATTTTCTGAGCCTCAAAAGCACAATATTGGCATTTCATGCATGGGAGTAGAAAGAATGGCATTTCGGCACTCTAAACCACACCCAATAAGTAGTTAGAGAGTGTAAAAGACCTAGAAGTCAGCTCAAGATTTTTGAAAATTGAAAGAATTTTGTTCTTCATCTATTTGGCAATAATTTAGGAAAACTCCTGCAGCTAAATGTACAGTGAGGTTTAAGAATGGAATGGTTTTGGAGCAACTGAGGTGGGAGACAAAAGAAAGGTTGAAGGAAACCAGAGGGAAAGTTTTGGTAACAGCAAATTTACAGGACAGGATAGAAATGAAGTCCATGTATCCATGTATCTTAGAAGAAAGTTTTTTTCAGTGTCAAGGGAACCAACAATTAAACATGAATAAGGGAAGAACAAGACAGATATGTCAATAATTCCAAATAATGTGAGCTACAGAGAAGAGTGGATTAGTAATGTGCACTAATCCACTAATGTCCACTAATTCACTAATCCACATTTATTTACTCTTTTGTAAAAGCAAATGAGCCCTAGTATATACCAGGCAAAAGCCTTGAAGCTGAGTGTATGGGATGGAGTCAGGAGGCAATAGGAAACTATATTATATATATATATATATATATATATATATATATATAAAATATGTGTATAATCCCTAGTCTCATTGTACTAATCTAACCTATCCAAAAATAAGTAAATAATTTAATTTTGCTTTCCAGAGCTTTTTAATATTCAAACACTATATCTTTTTTTAAAACTAATTACCAAATAGTCATAATTCAAAGATTATTATTTAAATCAAGTGTCAGCAACTTATGGTCCATGATCAAACTGGCTCACCAACTCTTTATAATTAAATGTTCAGGCAAGAATACTGGAGCAGGCTGCCATTTCCTTCTCCAGGGGATCTTCCCAACTCAAGGATCAAACCCAGGTCTCCCGCATTGCAGGCAGATGCTTTATCCTCTGAACCACCAGGGAATCCCTCACTGATGAATCAACAGAGCTTTTTAATATTCAAACACTATATCTTTTTTTAAAACTAATTACCAAATAGTCATAATTCAAAGATTATTATTTAAATCAAGTGTCAGCAACTTATGGTCCATGATCAAACTGGCTCACCAACTCTTTATAATTAAATGTTCAGGCAAGAATACTGGAGCAGGCTGCCATTTCCTTCTCCAGGGGATCTTCCCAACTCAAGGATCAAACCCAGGTCTCCCGCATTGCAGGCAGATGCTTTATCCTCTGAACCACCAGGGAATCCCTCACTGATGAATCAGTTCAGTTCAGTTCAGTCACTCAGTCATGTCCAACTCTTTGTGACCCCATGAATCGCAGCACGCCAGGCCTCGCTGTTCATCACCAACTCCCGGAGTTCACTCAGACTCACGTCCTTTGAGTCCGTGATGCCATCCAGCCATTTCATCCTCTGTCGTCCCCTTCTTCTCCTGCCCCCAATCCCTCCCAGCATCAGAGTCTTTTCCAATGAGTCAACTCTTCACATGAGGTAGCCAAAGTACTAGAGTTTCAGCTTCACCATCATTCCTTCCAAAGAGATCCCAGGGCTGATCTCCTTCAGAATGGACTGGTAGGATCTCCTGGTGCATAGCCATGCCCAGTTTTATTTCCTGTTTAGGGTTGCTTTTGTAAAACAATGGCAGAGCTGGATAGTTATAATAGAGACCAAAATGCCTGCAAAGTCCAATAAACTTACTATCTGAACCTTTACAGGAAACATCTGCCTGTCGCTTATCTAAATCACTCTCACAGGTGTGTCTGCAGTTAACCTGACAGCATGTGTCAGACTCAGGACAGCCTCCTTCCATCACCTTCTCTGCCCAGACTCCAACTTTTCTGCCTTACGCGCTTCTCTAGCACCTGACCAGTTTTATTTCCTGTTTAGGGTTGCTTTTGTAAAACAATGGCAGAGCTGGATAGTTATAATAGAGACCAAAATGCCTGCAAAGTCCAATAAACTTACTATCTGAACCTTTACAGGAAACATCTGCCTGTCGCTTATCTAAATCACTCTCACAGGTGTGTCTGCAGTTAACCTGACAGCATGTGTCAGACTCAGGACAGCCTCCTTCCATCACCTTCTCTGCCCAGACTCCAACTTTTCTGCCTTACGCGCTTCTCTAGCACCTGGGCAGCAGGTGGAGGCAGGGGCCTCCCTCTAAACCTGACTATATAGCCAGACACAATTACACTAATTTCTGGGAAAAAAATCTAAAAATGTTTTTAAAGTCAATACTGAGAGGAAATACAGGAAGTAGCCAAAGTCACATTTTTAAAAAGTTGCAAAGCTTAAGATAACCTGTATCTTTTTCAAATAACATGTATTTAAGTTTGTAATAATGTTAAACACCAGTGGAGACTTTGGATTTGATCACTCTGAAAACAGGGAACCTGAATTATCTCTAGTCGCTATAAAATACTCAGATGAATAGAAAAAAATATGAAAGAAATGGACAGCAGCCCTAAATTTAGGGAAAGATCCCACTCATGTGAGAAATGTTGTGAGATATTTTCCTAGATTAAAAAAAAAAAGGGGAAATCATAACTACAACAAAACTAAAGAAACAACTTTCTTTTAGAAAAAAATAAACGTGGAGCTCTGTCACAGAGAATAAGTAGATACCATTCAAGAATTATATTTGGTGATGTGGAAGACCACAGAAACTGGATCCAACTCCATGGCATATCTCTGTGTTACTGAAAATAAAGAACCCTGAGAAAGAGAATTGATGGTGTGCACATCCCCCAAAGGAGCCTGGTGCCTGTATCAAAGATGCCAAGCTATACGTTAACTTGTTCCTTGAAATAACAAGAAAATAGGAAACTGATTATATATAAATATATTAGAGAGAGAGTGAGTGAAATTATCTGCTGATATCAAGTAAATCCATCTTTGAGGGAGAAGTATCTAGCAGTCTATTTATTTCAGGTCAGTACAGAATGAGTTCACAAGACTAGAGCATGCCCTTGAGAAGTCATCCATCATTAGGGGTTAAAATTTAAATGCCATGCATGCCTAGTAGAAGTTCTCAGGTCACAGGCACCTGCAAGATGGAGAGGGTGGGGCTTTGCTCCCAGGCCTGAGGGCCAGCCTATCCTGGCTGGAGGAAAACAGGAGGGTCATCTCAGTGTGTGCTGACCCTGGAGATCAAAGCTGGGATGGAGGGCGCCCTCAGGAAAGCACAGTTCTGCTCTCAGCCATCGGAGATAAGATGGACAAGCATTCTGAATGTACACAACACATTTGGTCTAGGATGGTCCTGCTGCCTGTATTGACTTTATCAAGATGTGCTACATATCCTATCATCAGGCTTTTTTTTTTTCAATAAATTAAAAATATCAAAAATTAGAGATACTTTTCTGCCAGAGATTTTTGGCCCTTAAATCACTTAAATACCAAGACTACCTGAAAATCAAGCCTCTACAAATCTGAGCAATCCCTTTACTGTCTTTTCTGCAGATTTGACTAAAATTGTAAATGTTAGTTACTAAGCCATATCTGATTTTTTGCCCACCAGGCTTCTCTGTCCACAGAATTCTCCAGTCAAGAATACTGGAGTGGGTAGCCATCCCGTTCTCCAGAGGATCTTCCCACCCCAGGGATTGAACTCAGGCTTCCTGCACTGCAGATTCTTTACCATCTAAGCTACCAGGTTTGGCTAGCGGATGACCAAGAAGGGAGTTTCGGGAGATGGAAAGGACCGAGGTAGAGAATTGAAAGTACTTGTTTGTCATATTCAAGTAAAGAACAAGATTCTTCTCTGGTCAAAGTCCTAAGTCCTAATTAGCAACTGCTGTCAGAGAGAACATAGGAGCAGTATACTTGTTCGAAATCAATCAATTCTGGTAATAAGTTTCTGCAAGTTTAGCCAGTCAGAGACAGTTCTACACTTCTCAACAGTTCCAGACTTCTAGGTCTCTCTCCAGTGGCCACATTCATGAAAGCCAGACTGTGAACAGTAGCCTCAATCCACACTATGCAGGTGGAAATCCATCAACCCTTCAACACTCTTGCTTTTCTGTAAATCAACCAACCCTTGAAACTTTGGCTTCCCCAAAATCTTCTATCAAATCAACCTTCATTTTGTTGAGGAAGATTATGCCTGACTACTACAGCTCTCCCTTGAAGACAATCAGGAAGTTCACCTTGTTTCACACCAGATGTCTAATTTTTGTCCACAAATTTTCAGTTCTTTCAGTGTCAACATTTGTTGACTGTTAGATACAAATTTGGATTTATGAGTAGATATATTCTGTAGAAGAAATGAGATTAACAATCTTTTCAATTCTGAGTCACTATCAACCATTCTTTGTGTGTATTTGAATCCCCAAATACCAAAACATATGGGTAAATTTTATGATGAATTTTCTGAGGAATGATCATTTATTAAATGAGGGAGATGGCATTTTATAGTTATTTGAATAGTGAAAGTGAAAGTCACTCAGTCATGTCTGACTCTTTGTGACTCTATGAACTGTAGCATGCCAGGTTCCTCTGTCTGCGGAGTTCTCCAGGCAAGAACATTAGAGTGGGTTGCCATTCCATTCCTCAGGGGATCTTCCCAACCCAGGGATCAAACCCCGGTCTCTTGCATTGCAGCCAGATTCTTTACAATCTGAGCCACCAGAGAAGCCTCTTTGAGTAGTACATAATTGTTATTCAGTATGGAAAACTGAAAGTCAATTATAAGCCAGCATATACTAATAGCTAAGCATAAGAGATTATGATTTCCTCAACTACTACCAAAGGCAGTGACAAAACAATAAACTTTTTGATTAAGAGAAATTCAGATAAAGATAATCATAGTAGAAATTATGCCTTCCCATGCTGTATATCATCATCAGTCTTTCGTTCAAACAACTGTTTGAACATACTGCTACCATAAGTATATGTGGATTTCAAAATTGCAAATAATTTTTTGAGTGCCAGGACAAAATCTACTGTAATAATAAAAAACAAAAGAGTGCCTTTTACTATTACAGTGATTATCAATGCTCTAAATGTCTCACCTTTTTATGAAAAAGCCATGATAGAAAGTAATCACAATGCAAAAATTTTTTTCCATTGCCTGTGCAATACTTTTTTCATGAAAAGAGCTGATTTATTAGGCTCAGTCACTCAGTCATGTCCGAGTCTTTGTGACCCCATGAATGGCAGCACTCCAGGCCTCCCTGTCCATCACCAACTCCCAGAGTTCACCCAAATTCAGGTCCATC
>SJXQ01000291.1:289281-313581 GCA_006408695.1 Aepyceros melampus | reverse complement strand
GGTAATAAGGGCTCATGATCTGAGCCACAGTCATCTCCTGGTCTTGTCTTTGTTGACTGTATAGAGCTTCTCCATCTTTCTCTGCAAAGAATATAATGAATCTGATATTGGTGTTGACCATCTGGTGATGTCCATGTGTAGAGTCTTCTCTTGTTGTTGGAAGAGGGTGTTTGCTATGACCAGTGCATATTTTTTGGCAAAACTCTATTAGTCTTTGATGTGCTTCATTCTGCATTCCAAGGCCAAATTTGCCTGTACTCCTGATGTTTCTTGACTTCTTACTTTTGCATTCCAGTCCCCTAGAATAAAAAGGACATCTTTTCTGGGTGTTAGTTCTAAAAAGTCTTGTAGGTCTTCATAGAATCGTTCAACTTCAGCTTCTTCAACATTACTGGTTGGGGCATAGACTTGGATTACCTTGATATTGAATGGTTTGCCTTGGAGACGAACAGAGATCATTTTGTCGTTTTTGAGACTGCATCCAAGTCCTGCATTTCAGACTCTTTTGTTGACCATGATGGCTTCTCCTTTTCTTCTGAGGGATTCCTGCCCACAGTAGTAGATACAATCGTCATCTGAGTTAAATTCACCCATTCCAGTCCATTTTAGTTCGCTGACTCCTAGAATGTCGACGTTCACCCTTACCATCTCTTCTCTGACCACTTCCAATTTGCCTTGATTCATGGAACTGACATTCCAGGTTCTTCTGCAATATTGCTCTTTATAGCATCGGACCTTCCTTCTATCACCAGTCACATCCACATTGAGTTTTGTTTTTGCTTTGGCTCCATCCCTTCATTCTTTCTAGAGTTATTTGTCCACTGATCTCCAGTAGCATATTGGGCACCTAATGACCTGGGGAGTTTCTCTTTTGGTATCCTATCATTTTGCCTTTTCATACTGTTCATGGGGTTCTCAAGGCAAGAATACTGAAGTGGCTTGCCATTCCCTTCTCCAGTGGACCACATTCTGTCAGACCTCTCCTCCATGACCCACCCATCTTGGGTTGCCCCGCAAGCATGGCTTGGTTTCTTGAGTTAGAAAAGGGTGTGCTCCTAGTGTGATTAGATTGACTAGTTTTCTGTGAGTATGGTTTCATTGTGTCTGCCCTCTGATGCCCTCTTGCAACACCTACCATCTTACTTGGGTTTCTCTTACCTTGGGCGTGGGGTATCTCTTCACAGCTGCTCCAGCAAAGTGCAGCCACTTCCGCTTACCTTGGATGAGGGGTATCTCCACACCACCACCCTTCCTGACTTTCAACGTGGGATAGCTCTTCTAGGCCCTCCTGTGCCCATGCAGCCACAGCTCCTTGGACATTGGGTTGCTCCTCCCGAGCATCGTCCCTGGCCTCAAGCATCGCCTCTGGCCTCGGGGGTGGGGTGGCTCCTCCTGGCCGCTGCCTCTTTCCTTGGACGTGGGGTGGCTCCTCTTGGCCACTTGTGCTTTGCTCGCGGTAGCCGCCGGCGCTTAGTGCGCTGCTCGCAGCAGCTTTTGTGTCAGTTCAGTTCAGTTCAGTCACTCAGTCATGTCCGACTCTTTGCGACCCCATGAATCACAGCACGCCAGGCCTTCCTGTCCATCACCAACTCCCGGAGTTCACTCAGACTCACGTCCACTGAGTATGTGATGCCATCCAGCCATCTCATCCTCGGTCGTCCCCTTCTCTTCCTGCCCCCAATCCCTCCCAGCATCAGCGTCTTTTCCAGTGAGTCAACTCTTTGCATGACGTGGCCAAAGTACTGGAGCTTCAGCTTTAGCATCATTCCTTCCAAAGAAATCTCAGGGCTGATCTCCTTCAGAATGGACTGGTTGGATCTCCTTGCAGTCCAAGGGACTCTCAAGAGTCTTCTCCAACACCACACTTCAAAAGCATCAATTCTTCTGTGCTCAGCCTTCTTCACAGTCCAACTCTCACATCCATACATGACCACAGGAAAGACCATAGCCTTGACTAGATGGATCTTAGTCGGCAAAGTAATGTCTCTGCTTTTGAATATACTATCTAGGTTGCTCATAACTTTTCTTCCAAGGAGCAAGTGTCTTTTAATTTCCTGGCTGCAGTCACCATCTGCAGTGATTTTGGAGCCCAAAAAAACAAAGTCTGACACTGTTTCTACTGTTTCCCCATCTATTTCCCATGAAGTGATGGGGCCAGATGCCATGATCTTCGTTTTCTGAATGTTGAGCTTTAAGCCAACTTTTCCACTCTCCTCTTTCACTTTCAACAAGAGGCTTTTTAGCTCCTCCTCACTTTCTGCCATAAGGGTGGTGTCATCTGCATATCTGAGATTATTGATATTTCTCCCAGCAATCTTGATTCCAGCTTGTGTTTCTTCCAGTCCAGCATTTCTCATGATGTACTCTGCATATAAGTTAAATAAGCAGGGTGACAATATACAGCCTTGACGTACTCCTTTTCCTATTTGGAACCAGTCTGTTGTTCCATGTCCAGTTCTAACTGTTGCTTCCTGACCTGCATACAGATTTCTCAAGAGGCAGGTCAGGTGGTCTGGTATTCCCATCTCTTTCAGAATTTTCCACAGTTTACTGTGATCCACACAGTCAAAGGCTTTGGCATAGTCAATAAAGCAGAAATAGATGTTTTTCTGGAACTCTCTTGCTTTTTCCATGATCCAGCGGATGTTGGCAATTTGATCTCTGGTTCCTCTGCCTTTTCTAAAACCAGCTTGAACATCAGGGAGTTCACGGTTCACGTATTGCTGAAGCCTGGCTTGGAGAATTTTGAGCATTCCTTTACTAGCATGTGAGATGAGTGCAATTGTGCGGTAGTTTGAGCATTCTTTGGCATTGCCTTTCCTTGGAATTGGAATGAAAACTGACCTTTTCCAGTCCTGTGGCCACTGCTGAGTTTTCTAAATTTCCTGGCACATTGAGTGCAGCACTTTCACAGCATCATCTTTCAGGATTTGGAATAGCTCAATTGGAATTCCATCACCTCCACTAGCTTTGTTCGTAGTGATGCTTTCTAAGGCCCACTTGACTTCACATTCCAAGATGTCTGGCTCTGGATTAGTGATCACATCATCATGATTATCTGCGTCGAGAAGATTAATTTGTACAGTTCTTCCATGTATTCTTGCCACTTCTTCTTAATTTCTTCTGCTTCTGTTAGGTCCATACCATTTCTGTCCTTCATCGAGCCCATCTTTGTGGCTGGGATGAGATACCCCGCGTTGAGGTCTGGGGCAGCTGGGAGAAACCACCTTGCACCCTAGGCCAGGGGCGGCAGCTGGGAGGACCCACCCATGCCCGAGGCTGGGGCCGGCGGCCGGGAGGAGCAACCTGAGGAGTGGTGGCTGGGCAGGCACAGGAGGGTCTAGAGGAGCTATCCCACATTGAAGGTCAGGAACGGTGGCAGTAAGGAGATACCCCTCATCCAAGGAATGGAGCAGCGGCTATGCTTTGCTGGAGCAGCCATAAATAGATACCCCACGCCCAAGGTAAGAGAAACCCAAGTAAGATGGTAGGTGTTGCAAGAGGGCATCAGAGGGCAGACACAATGAAACCATACTCACAGAAAACTAGTCAATCTAATCACACTAGGAGCACACCCTTTTCTAACTCAATGAAATCAAGCCATGCCGTGGGGCAACCCAAGACGGGCGGGTCATGGTGCAGAGGTCTGACAGAATGTGGTCCACTGGAGAAGGGAATGGCAAGCCACTTCAGTATTCTTGCCTTGAGAACCCCATGAACAGTATGAAAAGGCAAAATGATAGGATACCAAAAGAGGAAGTCCCCAGGTCATTAGGTGCCCAATATGCTACTGGAGATCAGTGGCGAAATAACTCCAGACAGAATGAAGGGATGGAGCTAAAGCAAAAACAATACACAGTTGTGGATGTGACTGGTGATAGAAGCAAGATCTGATACTATAAAGAGCAATATTGCATAGCAACCTGGAATGTCAGGTCCATGATCAACGCAAATTGGAAGTGGTCAGAGAAGAGATGGCAAGGGTGAACGTCAACATTCTAGGAATCAGAGAACTAAAATGGACTGGAATGGGTGAATTTAACTCAGATGACCATTATATCTACTACTGCGGGCAGGAATCTCTCAGAAGAAATGGAGTAGCCATCATGGTCAACAAAATAGTCTGAAATGTGCTACCTGGATGCAATCTCAAAAATGACAGAATGATCTCTGTTCGTCTCCAAGGCAAACCATTCAATATCAAGGTAATTCAAGTCTATGCCCCAACCAGTAATGCTGAAGAAACTGAAGTTGAATGGTTTTATGAAGACCTACAAGATCTTTTAAAACTAACACCCAAAAAAGATGTCCTTTTCATTATAGGGGACTGGAATGCAAAAGTAGGAAATTACAAAACACCTGGAGTAACAGGCAAATTTGGCCTTGGAATGCAGAATGAAGCACTTCAAAGACTAAGAGTTTTGTCAAGAAAATGCACTGGTCATAGCAAACACCCTCTTTTAACAAGAGAAGACTCTACACATGGACATCACCAGATGGTCAACACTGATATCAGATTCATTATATTCTTTGCAGAGAAAGATGGAGAAGCTCTATACAGTCAACAAAAACAAGACCAGGAGATGACTGTGGCTCAGATCATGAACTCCATATTGCCAAATTCAGACTAAATTGAAGAAAGTATGGAAAACCGCTAGACCATTCAGGTATGACCTAAATCAAATCCCTTATGATTATACATTAGAAGTGAGAAATAGATTTAAGGGTCTAGATCTGATAGATAGAGTGCCTGATGAACTAAGTATAGAAAAGGACAGGAAAACTTCTGACATAGACATCAGAAGGGGGATGGAGGATGCCCCCACTCCCTAGTCTTATCAAGGCCTTATATACTTTTACCAGACCCACTTTCACAGCATAAGTTTCACACATCTTAAGTTAACAAGATTAGAACTAATAGAAAGGTCTTACCAGACCCATTCCCACAACATATGTTTTAAGATAACAGGATTAGTCAGAAGGTTCCTGTAAAGGAGAAACATATCTTCAAGCAAGACAGACATAATACATAATACAGAACTTAAGGAAAAACATACCCTTGAGCCATTACTTCTAGGCTTAAAGAAAAATAGGAGAGACATTACTTTGCCGACTAAGGTCCATCTAGTCAAGGCTATGGTTTTTCCTGTGGTCATGTATGGATGTGAGAGTTGGACTGTGAAGAAGGCTGAGCGCAGAAGAATTGATGCTTTTGAAGTGTGGTGTTGGAGAAGACTGTTGAGAGTCCCTTGGACTGCAAGGAGATCCAACCAGTCCATTCTGAGGGAGATCAGCCCTGAGATTTCTTTGGAAGGAATGATGCTAAAGCTTAAGCTCCAATACTTTGGCCACCTCATGTGAAGAGTTGACTCATTAGAAAAGACCCTGATGCTGGGAGGGATTGGGGGCAGGAGGAGAAGGGGACGACCGAGGATGAGATGACTGGATGGCATCATGGACTCAATGGACGTGAGTCTGAGTGAACTCCGGGAGTTGGTGATGGACAGGGAGGCCTGGCGTGCTGCGATTCATGGGGTCGCAAAGAGTCGGACACGACTGCGCGACTGAACTGTTTGGAGAAGACTGTTGAGAGTCCCTTGGACTGCAAGGAGATCCAACCAGTCCATTCTGAGGGAGATCAGCCCTGAGATTTCTTTGGAAGGAATGATGCTAAAGCTTAAGCTCCAATACTTTGGCCACCTCATGTGAAGAGTTGACTCATTAGAAAAGACCCTGATGCTGGGAGGGATTGGGGGCAGGAGGAGAAGGGGACGACCGAGGATGAGATGACTGGATGGCATCACGGACTCAATGGACGTGAGTCTGAGTGAACTCCGGGAGTTGGTGATGGACAGGGAGGCCTGGCGTGCTGCGATTCATGGGGTCGCAAAGAGTCGGACACGACTGCGCGACTGAACTGAACTGAACTGAAGAGGAAGGAATGTAGGGAAAAAACTGTCCTTTTCTCCTCCTGGAGAGCCCGGGACCCCTTTCTCTTTCTCAAGGGCCCTGGACCCCTTCCTCCTTGAGGGCCCTGGACTACTTATCAACCTACCTAAGAATCAGCTCTCTCATTTTTCCAGTAGTCATGTATGGATGTGAGAGCTGGACTATATAGAAAGCTGAGCACTGAACAATAGATGCTTTTGAAGTGTGGTGTCGGAGAAAACTCTTGAGAGTCCCTTTGACTGCAAGGAGATCCAACCAGTCCATCCTAAAGGAAATCAGTCCTGAATATTCATTGGAAGGACTGATGCTGAAGCTGAAACTCCAATACTTTGGCCAACTGATGAGAAGAACTGATTCAATGGATAAGACCTTGATGCTGGAAATATTGAAAGCAGGAGGGGAAGGGGACGACAGAGGATGAGACAGTTGGATGGCATCACCAACTCAATGGACATGAGTTTGAGTAAGCTCTGAGAGTTGGTGATGGATAGGGAAGCCTGGTGTGCTGCAGTTCATAGCGTCGCAAAGAGTTGGACATGACTGAGCGGCTGAACTGAACTAAACTTACCCTAGACCAATGATTCTGAACATTTTCATGTGGTTATTAGCCATTAGTACAGCTTCTCTGGTGAAATACGTATAAAAAACATATATGCATTTTTCACTGGTTTGTTTCCTTATTACTGAACTATAAAATTTCTTTATATAGTCTGAATGTAAGTCCTTTATCAGATAAGTGATTTGCAAATATTTTCTCCCAGTCTGTGGCTTGCCCTTTCATTTTCTTAACAATGGCTTTTGAAGTACAAAAGTTTCAAATTTTAGTGAAGCCCAATTAGCTATTTTTTCCTTTTATCAATTGTGTCTTCCATGTTATAAATGAGAAATCTTTTTATAACCCCAAAATTTTCCCTTATGTTTGGTTCCAGATGTTCTACAGTTGTAGTTCTTACTTGTAAGTCCATTTTGAGTTAATTTTCACATATTATGTGATGTAAGAATCTAACCTCATGGTTTCCTACACAGAAATCCAATTTCCCTAGCACCATTTGTGGAAAAGACTCCTTTTGCCCTCTGAATTGCCTTGGCAATTTTGTCAAAAATCAGTTCACCATATAAATGTAAAGGTTTTGCCCTTAAGCAAATTAAATCTGGATTTGCCATTAAGTTTTATTTGTTACTGCATCTATCCTACACCTTCTCTAGATTTGGCTATACTGAGGGCACTACTGAACCAGAATTTCACAAAATATACCCAACACCACAAAAACAGGAAGAAGATAAAACAGTTCCACACAGAGTTACTTTAAAGGAACAGAAAATGAAAATCAATACACATTAATTGAGGAAAATTCTCTCCCTCAAAACAACCATGAAATAGAAGAAAATCATACAACAACTTGCATGCAGAATTATATATACTCAAACAAGCAACTAAGTACATGGAAACCCACTGGATTAAAAAGACATAAACTAAGAAGGAGAGGAAGAAAGAGAGGAGACAGCAGGACAGTAGAGTGTAAGTTAACTGAACTCAAGAAAGAAAAGGAAGGAAAAGATTATATTATTTGAAAAATGAAAAATAAATTAAAGGCATTCCAGAGAATAAATTCAAATAAATAAAATGCACTAAAAATGGCAGAAATCAAGAGAATAAAAAGGAAGTAAAGAAATTTTTTGGAAGTCAAGGAGAAAATAATGCAGTGGGAGATAAAACAAAATAGCAACAGCACTTACATATTTTGATCCCTTGAAAAAGAAAACTAAGACAGTGGAACAGAATTAATATTTAAAACTATAAGCCAGGAAAATATTTTGGAATTAAATTAAGAAAAAAAAAAAAAGAAAGAAACACTTGGATCTACATATTAGAAGATTCTACCAGATTCCTGAGAAAAATTATCTTAGAACAATCAGCTCTAAGATATTTCCCAACAAAAATCTTATATTTTGAAGATTAATTTTTAAATAATCTTCAAGGCCAGCTGGTAAAGAAATCACATAATTTACATATGATAAAAACTCTCCAAAAGGGGGGCATAGAGGGAACTTACCTCAACATAATAAATATACACAAATCCATGCAAACATCATTCTCCATAGTTAAAAACTGAAAGCATTTCCTCTCAGATATGGAACAAAGGATGTCCACTCTCATCACTATTATTCAACACATTTTTGGAAGACCTAGACATGGCACTCAGAGAAGAAAAAGAAATGAAAGGAATCCAAATTGGAAAAGATGAAGTAAAACTGTCACTGTTTGCAAATAACATTACATACATAGAAAATCCTAAAGATGCGACCAGAAAACTACTAGAGCTCTCATCAATGAATTTGGTAAAGTTGAAAGATACAAAATTAATATACAGGAATATTTTGCACTATTATACACTAACATCAAAAGAACAGAAAGAGAAATAAGGCAATAATCCTATTTACCATTGCAGCAAAAAGAAAAAATACCTAGGAATAAACCTACCTAAGGAGGCAAAAGATCTGTACTCAGAAAACTATAAGATACTGATGAAAGAAATAAAGGATGACACAAACGTGGAGAGATATAACATGCTCTTGGGTAGGAAGAATTAATATTGAAAAACTGACATACTATGCAAAGCAATCTAAAGATTCAATTCAATCCCTGTGAAATTACCAATGGCATTTTTCACAGAACTAGAACCAAAAAAAAATTAAAATTTGTATGGAAACACAAAAGGCCACAAATAGCCAAAGCAAATAAGCTTTTTCACAGAAAAGGAAATTATAAATAAGATGAAATGAAAACCTTCAGGATGAGATAAAATATCTGCAAAGCAAGAAACTGATAAGGGATTAATATCCAAGATATACAAACAGCTTATGCAGCTCAATATCAAAAAAACCAGAACAACCCAATTAAAAAAAATGGGTGGAAAATCTAAATACACATTTCTCCAAAGAAGACATGCAGATGGTTAAAAAGCACATGAAAACATGCTCAGCATCACTCGTTATTACAGATATGCAAATCAAAACTACAATGAGGTTATCACCTCACAGTCAGAATGGCCATCATCAAAAAATCTACAAACAGTAAATGCTGGAGAAGGTGTGGAGAAAAAAGAACCCTCCTGAACTGTTGGTCGGAATGCAAACTGGTACAGCCACTGTGGAAAACAGTATGGAGATGCCTTTTAAAGCTGAAAATAGAGCTACTATAGATCTAGCAATCCTACTCCATGGGTTCAATCCCTGGGTTGGGAAGGTCCCCTGGAGAAGGAAATGGCAACCCACTCCAGTATTCTTGCCTGGGAAATCCCACAGACAGAGGAGCCTGGCAGGCTGCAGACCATGATATTGCAAAGAGTCAGACACAACTTAGTGACTGAGTGTGCACATGCGCACACACACACGCACACAGAGCAACAAGCACAGATGGTTTGATAGGAGAATTCTACCAAGTATTCTGTGTTCTACAAATTGTCCCAATTTGTTAAAAATAAAGGAAACTTTCTGAAGTACAGAAAAAGAAAACTATAAAGCAATATCATTCATAAATATCAATTTCAAAATTAAAAATTAAATTCCTATTAAATGAAATATTAGCAAAGTTCAACACCTGAATCTATCCTGAGAATACAAGATTGGTTGAATGATACCAAATCCATTAATATCATACATCATATTAATAGATCTAAGGTCAATAAAAATCATAAGATTTGTCTCTTTTAGATGCTATGAAAAATTCTTTGACAAAATTCACCCCCTCATTTCTGATTTAAAAAACACTCAAGAAAACAGCAATTGAGGGATATATTCTTAACAAGAGAATACATATACATTAGTATACATTATATACATAATACTAATATATATATATATACTTAGTCCTAATGCCAGTATCTTATTTAACTGGTAAAAACTAAGGTCATTTCCACTAAGATCAGAAACAAGGCCAAAATGTCCAGTACCTCTGCTATGATTCAAAACTGTACCAGAGGTATTAAGCTAGTATCATTAGGTAAGTCAGCTAGAGCAACACTTGGCCAACTATAGCCTACAGGCCAAATCCAAACCTGCTGCCTATTTTTGTAAATAAAGTTTTACTAGAACACAGCCAAAATCTATATGAAGGAAACTTAAAAACACTCTGAAAGATATACAAGTAGCCTTGAACAAATGAAAAAATAACCCCTCTTCTTGGATGGGATGACTCAACATTATAAAGATGTCTGCTCTTTCTAAATTAACTTACAAGTTTAATGTAATCCCAGTAAAAATCTCAACATACTTTTATGAAGTTAGACAAGTTGATACTAAAGTTCTAAAAAATAAGCCCTCAGAAATATCTATGAAAACACTGAAAAAAATTCAGGATGCATAGTTGGCACACAGTAGGACCACTGCTCTCTTAAAGAGTTCTCACTCAGGTGCATGGAAGAAGGAAGAAAAATGATATCTATAAGAAGCAAAAATACATAAGTAAAATCATTCAATTAATGAAAAGTATTGAGCTGACCAAAAAGTTCATTTGGGTTCTTCCTAACATGGAAAAACCCAAACAAACTTTTTCCAATCAATATTAGGAAAAAATACAAAGACTTGTTGATCAGAGAAATATCATATGCACTGAGAAGGTAATATTTGAGTTAAGATCTTGATGACAAGGAGTCATCTATACAAAGATATGGTGAACTGACAGAGCATTCCTGGGATAGGAAATTGTACATGCAAAGCCTTTGGGTGGGAACTAATTTGGGAAGTTTGAGTGACAGAGAGTCAATATGTAAAGGCAGTCAATATGTAAAGAGTCAAACTGTAAAGGTGTGATAAATTAATTAGGGCCTATGTAGGCCATGCTATGCTGTGTTATCTTTGTTCTGATTGCAGTGAGAAGCCACTACAGGACATCTGAGTGAGTGATAGAATAATAGTCTCTCAAAGACATTCACATCTTGATCCTCAGATTTTGAGAATATGTTTTATTACATGGCAAAGGGGAATTGAGGTAGTAGATGGAATTAAGGTTGCTAATTACCTGACTATATTTAAAATAGGGAGATTATCCTGGATTATCCAGATGGGCCTAATGTAATCCTTAAATGTGGAAGAGGGTCCTTAAATGTGGAAGGAGGAGGCAGAAGAGACACTATCAGAGTGATTCACAGTAAGAAGATTCAACCTGCCACTACAAGCTTTGAAAAGTGTACGAAGAAGACTATAACACCAAGGAAAGAAGTCAAAAAGCAAAGAAACATTCTCCTCCAGAACCTCCAGAAAAGAATGCACCCTGTTTAAGCCACTAAATTTGTGGTAATTTGTTACAGTAGAAGAAAAAACTGATACAAAGTGTTAGGATGTGGTCTATATTTTTAATAGATCGTTTTGATTGTGTTGAATTGACAGAGAAAGCTGCCTTGAAATCAGGGCAAGTTTTGATGTGAGGTCTGTTTTCACACTTCACCATCTGAACACTATGGCTGAGGACTTAATTTGAACATTAGTTGGGAAGTTTAGCTTCCCAAAGATAATTAAAATTTTTGTTGTAACTTCTCTCTCAATAGACAAAGCAAGTTTAACCAGAGACAAGAAAAAGAAAGTCCTATGCTGCTGCTAAGTCGCTTCAGTCGTGTCCAACTCTGTGCGACCCTATAGATGGCAGCCCACCAGGCTCCCCCGTCCCTGAGATTCTCCAAGCAAGAACACTGGAGTGGGTTGCCATGTCATTCTCCAGTGTGCAAGAGTGAAAAGTGAAAGTGAAGTTGCTCAGTCGTGTCCGACTCTTAGTGACCCCGTGGAGTGCAGCCCGCCAGGCTCCTCTGTCCATGGGATTCTGGCAAGAGTACTATAAGAGCTTGGTAATGTCTCAATCTCTAGAAGACAGAGAGGCAGAAAGAACAGCAAGGCAGCATGGCCCGCAGCCTGGACCTACTCACCAGTGGTTAAAACTGTTTTTTCTCTCTGTTTTCTCCACAGCATCACACCCATTACCGGTCACAGAGTGAGCATTTAACAAATATTTAATCCATGAATGGGCTTCCCTGGTGGCTCAGGTGATAAAGAATTCGCCTGCAATGTAGGAGACACAGGTTCAATCCCTGGGTCAGAAAGACCCCCTGGAGAAGGAAATGGCAACCCACTCCAGTATTCTTACCTTGGAGAATCCCAAGGACAAGGGGGCCTGCCAGGCCACAGTCCATGGGGTTGCAAAGAGTAGAACACAACTGAGCAACTAACACTTTGGCTCTTGACAATCCATGAATGAACCATGTGTTTTCTTAATTGTAAATCTTTTCCATATACTATTCTCATTCTTCACATACTTACAAATCACTGAACAAAATTTTAATTGCTGGGTAACCTATGGCAAAATTAATAAACCAAATTAATTTGAACTAAATGTAACACAGAAACCAACTGAAAACTGGTTTTGAATAGACTGTACTGCATTTGAGTTTATAAACAAACTTCCTAGTATGTAAACTGAGGGTAGAGATGTTTGCCTTTTCTTTATTTACTATGCACTGCTTATCCTCCAGGACTTTGAAAAGGGCCTGGTAGCAGCAAGAAAATGAAGCAGAGATGGAGGTTATCTACAGAAGCCAAACTTACTCCAATCTAGCCTAGAGTTGGGATTCAGTGTAATACATTTCTCAATTTCCCATTATTTATGAGAGTTTTACAAGGAAATAAAGATACTTTTTAACTGGTTCTTTATAACTCAAAAAAAAGTGCCCGACATGCAACAGATGCTCAATAGATATATACTGAATAAATAAAAGGATTATTTTTATAATTCAAGAAAATGTATAAGATATAAGGATACATAGCTAGTATTAAGTGTATAAAATAGACATTTTAGATATACAAAAGAATCAAACACTTTCAAATGTAAAATAGTTACAACACTTTGGTATAAATGAGTTTCTAAAAAATACCACCATTATGTGAATTGACTGAGATGTCATACCTTATATGCAATTAACATGTTATTCAACAAGTTGGTTTTCATATTTTTGATGTAGCCAAGACAACCATTATTCAAATAGCTCATTTTTCATATTTTTGATCAGCAATTTTTAAAGTTACACAACTCAAAGAAAAAACTATTTAGAAGGAAAAAATCCACAGTGTGAGAAAAGCAATGATAAAAAAAATAAATGATCCTAGGACTAAACTAAAGATACTTTATATTTGGTATGGTCCTAGTTATTTTATTTCAAGTAGTCAACTTCTCTAGTTGCTTCAATTTTTCATTTGTACTAAATAATCCCCTCTTGTGTCTAAAATTCTTTATTGTAGAGCAAATAAAGTTTGTATTTATAGAAAATTTATCTACTGTGATTATACTGTCATAAATTTAATATAATGTTGGTTAGTTTCTTGCTTTGTTATATCTGAATTCATATCTAAGAAACTCCAAATGAAATACTATCCTGTTAAAAGTTGTTAAATTTTGTTTTGGTGTTTATTCATATGTAAGCAGTTTTCTTTAACTTGGAACCAAAAAAAAAAAAAAAAAAAAAGGCCATCTATTCAGAATCCTTGTGGTGCCTACAAACAATATAACTGATGAAAATCTTCAGTGTTTACAAAACAAAGATAATTGTCAACAGAATCCCTGGCAGTAGACTTTCCAGAAAAAGACAAATTTACAGCCTATAATTCATGAAGATTGGCTCAAAACAAACTGTCCCTGCCAACAGAAAATCTGACAATTATTCTGTTGTCTAATTTGGCTCAGTCTAAGTTGACCTTGTTTATTCATCTCAGTCTTTTAATTTCTGTTATCTTGGCATAAGAGAAGAACATATGGCATATGTCTACAAAGTCCATTTCTGCATCTTAAACTGAAATAAATGTAGAATATACTGAACATCTCCAATGTGTTCGGCTATTAAGGTAGCTAATTGTATACTAGATAGAACTAGTTAAGTTCATATTATCCCTACTAAGCATCTGCTGCCATAAAACTAGAAACTAAAAAGTCTTTTTCTAAGACTCAATATAGGGCTAAAACTGGCTAATTTTAAGCATATTTCCAAAAACAGACAATATTAAGCTCTTTTAAAACATAAACATGAAAGAGTATCAGCAATCTGACAACCTAAAATGTTTGCAGGTTTTCACTGCATCTCTAGCTATGTTTAAGAATGCAGATGAAGGTAATATAAAAAAGATAATGGGAGCTAAAGAACAAAATGAATATTTTCATTTTCTCTTTGGTTTAATCTGTCTCCAATGAACTGAGGCAGGCTCAAGGAAATCAGAACATAATATAAACTGAAAAATATAAAAATACAACATATCAAAATTTGTGGGATATAACTTAAAACAGTGCTTAGTGCTAAATGCTTATTTTAAGAATGTCTTGATGAACAGTCTAAGCTACCACTTTAAGAAACTAGAGGAAAAAAGATCAAAATAAACTCAAAACAAGCAGAAGAAAAGAAATAGTAAACATAACAGCATATATCATTGAAACTGAAAATAGAAAAACAAAGAAAATCAATGAAGTAAAAAGTCATTGTTTAAAAAGATCAGTAAAATTTATAAAATTCTGGTCAGACTGCAACAGAGGAGAGAAGACATAGGTTCTCATTATCAGGAAAGAAAGCATATCTTAATAGATCTCAGATATTAAGTAGATTTGATAACATAGTTGGAACAGACTATTTAAAAACCACAAGCTACCAAGCTTGCTGAAGATGAAGAAGATAATCTAAATACTCCTAAGGCTATTTTAAAAACTGACTTTATAGTTAAGAAAAAGAAAACTCCAAAAAAGATATATCGAGGTCCAGACAGTCTCATTGGTGAACTCTATCAAATTTTGAGAGGGGAAAAAAATGATCAATTGTGCACAATCTCTATCAGAAAATAAAGATTAAAAAACTTGTCCCAAAAGACTGTTCTATACATCTGTGACTCTGTGGGAAAGGGCGAGGGCAGAATGATATGGGAGAATGGCACTGAAACATGTAAATTATCACATGTGAAACGAATCGCCAGTCCAGGTTCAATGTATGATACAGGGTGCTTGGGGCTGGATGACCCAGAGGGGTAGGATGGGGAGGGAGGTGGGAGGGGGGTTCAGGATGGGGAACACATGTACACTCATGGCAGATTCATGTCAATGTATGGCAAAACCAATACAATATTGTACAGTAAAATAAATAAATAAATAAAACTGAAAAAAAAAAAACTTGTCCCAACTTAGTTTTTAAAGCTACTATTACCCAGAGTACCAAAATAAACAAAAAGCCACTTTATATTAGTACCTTGCATAAATATAGAAGCAAAAATTCTCAACAAAAGATTAAGAAATATAATTCAGTAACGTATTTTTAAAAAATAGAACACAAACAAGTGTAGTATACCTTGGAAATGAAAAGCTCATTCAATTTTGAAAAATCAGTGAAATCTACTATATTGAAATTTCAAACAACAAAAACTGGTAGATCAGATCAACTTATGCAAAAAGAGCATTTGACCAGATTTAATATCCATTTAGGATTTTCTAAAACTCAGAAAAAAAAGAAAAAAACAAAACAAGAGACTTTCTCAATCTATACAGGAAAGCTACAAAAACGAACTACACAGCTTGGAAAATAGCAAAGATGTCCACTCTCACCACTCATATACATCACTGTGCTAAAAGTCTTAGCCAATGTAATAAGATAAGAAAAAGAAAGAAACATACAGCTTTCAAAGGACATAAAACCACCCCTATTTGCAGAAAACATGGTTATCTACATAGAAAATCCCAAGATTATCTACCAAAAACTACAGCTAACAAGTGAGTTTAACAAGATCACAGAATATACAGCCAACACATAAAAGTATATTGTATTCCTATATAAAATTAATGTACAATTGGAAGTCAAATTTTTTAAAGTTTACAGTAGCTCCAAAATATATTAATCTAGAAGTTACTCTGGAATACAGCTAACAAAACTTGAACAGAATCTGTATGCCAAGAACTATAAAATACTATTTAAAGTAATCATAAAAGATCAAAATAAATGGATACACTCACCTGGTCTATGGATTGGAAAACTCAATATAGTGAAGATGTCAGTGGTCTTCTGACTGATCTAAAGATTTAACACAAGTCTAAACAAAATCCCAGAAAGGATTTTTGTAGACACCAGCAAGGTGATTACAAAATTCATAGAGAAAGACAAAGAAACCAGAACAGGAAAAGTAATTTTTAAAGGGGGAAATAATGTTGGAAGAATCATACATGATCATAAGTCTTTCTAAAGCAGGAGGCAGCAAATATTTTCTGTGAATGGCCAGTTATTAAATATTTTGGGTTTTGCAGGTCATACAGTCCCTGTCACAGTTACAAAAGGCTGTAACTATAAAGAGAAAACAACCATTGACAATATGTAAATGAATGACTCTGTTTCAATAAAATTGTATTTATAAAACTAGGTATGGGGCTGGATTTGGCTGTGGATTGTTGTTTGCTACTTCCTGCTCTAAAGCTAAACTAATTAAGAAAGTATGGTGTTATCAAAAGGATAGACATAGATTAATGAAACAAAACAGAGAACTCAGAAGTAGACTCATACAAATATGCCCAACTGATCTTCAACAGAAGTATAAAGCAATTCAATGAACAAGGGATACTCTTCAATAAATGTTATTTAAACAACTGGAATCAATGTGTAAGAACCATGAGCCCTAAACTAAACCTCACAGTTTATTCAAAAATTAACTCAAAATGGATCATAGATCTAAATATAAAATGTAAAACTACAAAAATTCTAGAAGAAAATGTAGGAGGAAATCTTCATGATCTGAAAACAAAGAATTCTCAGATCTGATGTTGAAAGCACAAGTCATAATTTTAAACAACTGATAAGTTGGACTTCATCAACTTTTGCTCTTCAAAGGACACTGTTAAGAGCACTGAGAAGACAAGCTACTTGCTTGGAGAAAATATTTTCAAATCACATGACAGACATTGAATGTATATCCAGAATATATTTTTTTAAAAACTCCAAAACTCAACAAGAAAGCAACTCAATTAAAATAGGTAAAAGGTTTGACTTGAACAGAAACCTTAATAAGGAGATATACAGATGGCAAATAAGCACATGAAAAAATATTCAATATGACTAGCCATGAATAAAGCGCAAAAGTAAAATCATGATTATATACCCCTACACACCTATTAGAATATCTGTAATTAAAAACATATTGACAATACTGAACACTGGTTAAGATGTAGAGCAACTCGAGAACTCATTCCTTGCTGATAAAAATACAAAGATGGTGCAGCCATCCTGGGAAACAGTTTAACAGTTTCCTATAAAGTAAAAATATATTTAAGGAATTCCCTGGCAGTCCAATGGTTAGGACTCTGCACTTTCACTGCAGGGGGCCCAAGTTTAATCCCTGTTCCAGGTAACTAAGTTCCCACAAGCCATGTGGCTCCCCACTCCCAAAAAAAGAACTACATAAATACATTTAGCATGAGCCAGCAATACTATTCTTGAGTATGTACCCTAGAGAAATGAAAACTTATGTCACACAAAAACCCATAGATGAATTGTCGATAGCCATTTTACTTACAATTGCCAAAACCTGGGAAAACAAATATCCTTAAACAGGTGAAAAACAGGTGAAAAAACAAACTGGTACATCCATAAAATGGAATATTTCTCAGCTATATAATGTAACAAACTATTGATATATGTAATATCTTGAATGAAGATCAAGACCAATATACTGAGCAACGGAAGCCAGCCATAGAACTTTATATATATGATTTCAATTATATGACATTGCTGAAGTCAAAACTACAGTCATGGTGAGAAGCAACTGCCAGGAGTAGTGCACTAAGGAAGGATGTGACTATAAAGTCTTGAGGGAATTTTTTGGTCATGATGAAACCATTCTGTATTCTGTGGTGGTAATAACATGAATCTATACATCTGCTAAAATCCATAGAATCTATATCTAAAGAAGTTCATTTTAATGTATAGTAACATATAATAAATTTTAAACCCAAAGACTTATTATGTATATAGGAGAGTTACCTAAAACTTCATAAGACAATACAGACTCAACTTTGTTAAAAAAGATGCATAATAATAAGTATAGCAGCTAACTATCCAGATAAGAATGCTGGATATTTGGATTAAGTTAATGTTCCTTCTCTGTTTTTTAATGTTCTGTTAAATTTGTTTGTTTTTCTACATGTAAAATTAGAAATTACTATCAAAATTAGAAAAAAATAATTTATTTTAACAGGAAACTTTTACTATTCATTCTAATTTTGTAAGACCCAGGAATAATTTAGAGCATCACGTTTTGTTTCCATGATTCCTGTTTTTGAAAACTGTAAATGTGAAATATTTCATTTATATGTTAATGTTGAATTTAATTGCTCTTCAAAATGTGCTGTAAAATGTTTAATGGTGAGAAAGTTTAAAAGTTTTTAATATTTTTAATATTATGGTATTTAAATGATTATATAGTTGAAAGTTCCCAATGAAATTTTTTCATTATATTTTTTAAAACCTTTAAATTTGAAAATATTCAATATTTAAAATGTATAACATTTAATCCTGTGATTTCCGTTTTTATTCTTTTTCCAACTGAAAAAACCTATACAAAATAGACAAGTATTTGTCAGAAGGAATGACTTGAAAAAGACATCTGTGCTGGATCTTTGATGGTTAAGACCCATAATGAAGATAATGATATCCAAGGTACACAAAGTGTGCAAAGTGTAACAGAAAAACAGTGTCATAGCTGGCAAGAGCTTTCAGAAAATGTATAAAAACAAGAAAATCCTGAGTATTTTTAGTTGATGTCTTGTAAGACTGCTCTTGGCTGGTATAATGTAAAATACCAAGCCATCTGATTATAACAAAGGCTTAATTTTAATAAGCACACAAATAAATCTGGGGATTCTATTTAAATGCTGATTCTCATTCAATAGATCTGGGGTGTAGCTTATGATTCTTAGTTTCTAACAAGCTTTCAAGTGATGTTCATGTTACTGGCCTGAAGATTACACTTGGAAAAGTCAGAGTTTGAAGGTCACTGAGAAAAATGGCAATATTCTTACCCAATTCAGTAACAAAAAAATAAAAACAGTACGTACTATAATGAAAGGCAGCCATGCAATACACTTCCTAAAAGTAGTACCCAAAAGTTCATGAAGAGCTAACAGCATTCACCTCCAGCCAAGATGTTCAGCTGAGCAGGTATCCTTCAAAAATAAGTAGAATTTGACCATGCATACAAAATTATGAAAACAGAAAACACAGATAAGACATAGATGGCTGCCTGTGAAGGGACTAAAATATTTGCACTATGTCCTCACTATGTCCCCTTCACAGTTCCCTAAAGATGAACGTAAGTTTGGGCCACTCATTTTCATACCTTTACATCTGAGAATGGGCTGATTATGCTTAACTAAGAGAAACTGTGAAATGAAAAATTTGGAAGAAAGGAAGATACAGAAGACGAGATAGGCATGTCGAGTTAAGAGGCTTTCTGTAAAGTTCTTTTTTCTGAAGAGACCAAGGAAGGAATACATGACAGCAACTTCAGCATCTGAGAGATGGTGAAGAGAGAAAAAGAAATTTTAAGTATTGCATAGTGCCAAGAATACAGCACTTTTTTCCCCCCATAAACTGAGGCCTACCAACTCCATGTACAAAGCAGATACACTATATGATTCCAACTCTGACCCAAAACACTGTCACTTCAATTCTTCAGCTGTTCTTAACATGAAATCAAAATTTCAATGGAATGATTCATAGAAAGGAGGGGCAGTTGAACAAACAATTCAAAGTGATTCTTTTGGCATTAATGGCTGGAGATACATGATTCTGTCTTCAGAAAAATATGGGATTTTTTTTCTCTGCTTTCACGTTGATTTGAAAAAATATGTAGAGGTAATAGTATTCAAAGGCCAGCAAAAAAATTACAAATTGATGGCTACTAGCAAGATGGCAGAAAAGGACGTCCCTCTAGCCCTCATTCTCCACAGAAACTGATTGGGCAACCATCCATGAATAGATGCAAACAAATAAAGGAAAACAATAGAATGGAAAAGACAAGAGCTCTCTTCAAGAAAATTACAGATACCAAGGGAACATTTCATGCAAAGACAGGCACAATAAAGCAAAGAAACAGTATGGCCCTCACGGAAACAGAAGATATTAAGAGGAGGTGGGAGGAACACACAGAAGAACTATACAAAAAAGATTTTCATGATCCAAATAACCACGATGGTGTGATCACTCATCTAGAGCCAGACATCCTGGAGTGTGAAGTTAAATGGGCTAAATTAGGAAGCATCATTACAAACAAAACTAGAGGAGGTAATAGAATTTCAGCTGAGTTATTTAAACTCCTAAAATATCAGGTTGTTAAAGTGCTGCAGTCTATATGCCAGAAAATTTGGAAAACTCAGCAGTAGCCACCAGACTCAAAAAGGTCAGTTTCATTCCAATCCCTAAGAAGAGCAATGCCAAAGCATGTTCAACCGACCAGACACTTGCACGCATTTCACATGCTAAAAAGATCATGCTTAAAAACTCTACAAGCTATGCCAAAGCCTTTGACTGTGTGGATCACAATAAACTGTGGAAAATTCTGAAAGAGATGGGAATACCAGACCACCTGACCTGCCTCTTGAGAAATCTGTATGCAGGTCAGGAAGCAACAGTTAGAACTGGACATGGAACAACAGACTGGTTTCAAATAGGAAAAGGAGGACGTCAAGGCTGTATATTGTCACCCTGCTTATTTAACTTATATGCAGAGTACATCAGGAGAAACCCTGGACTGGAAGAAACACAAGCTGGAATCAGGATTGCTGGGAGAAATATCAATAACCTCAGATATGCAGATGACACCACCCTTATGGCAGAAAGTGAAGAGGAGCTAAAAAGCCTCTTGTTGAAAGTGAAAGAGGAGAGTGAAAAAGTTGGCTTAAAGCTCAACATTCAGAAAACGAAGATCATGGCATCTGGCCCCATCACTTCATGGGAAATAGATGGGGAAACAGTAGAAACAGTGTCAGACTTTGTTTTTTTGGGCTCCAAAATCACTGCAGATGGTGACTGCAGCCATGAAATTAAAAGGCGCTTACTCCTTGGAAGAAAAGTTATGACCAACCTAGATAGTATATTCAAAAGCAGAGACATTACTTTGCCGACTAAGGTCCATCTAGTCAAGGCTATGGCTTTTCCTGTGGTCATGTATGGATGTGAGAGTTGGACTGTGAAGAAGGCTGAGCACCGAAGAATTGATGCTTTTGAAGTGTGGTGTTGGAGAAGACTCTTGAGAGTCCCTTGGACTGCAAGGAGATCCAACCAGTCCATTCTGAAGGAGATCAGCCCTGGGATTTCTTTGGAAGGAATGATGCTGAAGCTGAAGCTCCAGTACTTTGGCCACCTCATGTGAAGAGTTGACTCATTGAAAAAGACTGTGATGCTGGGAGGGATTGGGGGCAGGAGGAGAAGAGGACAACCGAGGATGAGATGGCTGGATGGCGTCACTGACTCCATGGGCGTGGGTCTTGGTGAACTCTGGGAGTTGGTGATGGACAGGGAGGCCTGGCGTGCTGCAATTCATGGGTCGCAAAGAGTCAGACACGACTGAGCGACTGAACTGAAGAATTATGCAACGAAAATGCAGTTTAAGGCATTAACTGTTACTTGGCTAGAACAAATAGCTTTCAAAGGTTGACAGTGACACTGATATGAAATGTATTTCATACTGCAGTGTTACAAACATATATAATTCAACTATGTAGGATGTATTCTGCTGCTGTTGCTAAGACATGTCAGTCGTGTCCAACTCTGTGCGACCCCATAGACAGCACCCCACCAGGCTCTGCCCTCCCTGGTATTCTATAGGCAAGAACACTGGAGTGGATTGCCATTTCCTTCTCCAATGCATGAAAGTGAAAAGTGAAAGTGAAGTCGCTCAGTCGTGTCCGACTCTTCGCGACCCCAGGGACTGCAAGCCCACCAGGCTCCTCTGTCCATGGGATTTTCCAGGCAAGAGTACTGGAGTGGGGTGCCAAAGCCTTCTCCGGATGTATTCTAGCATCTTCATTTATTTTATTGACAGCTGTAGCCCATCTGATTGACTTCCGTAGTGGACTGTGACCTATTAATACATTTGAAAAACAATCAGCACAAAGAACTTAAAACCTTTGGCCTTCCTTCCCTTATCCCTGTCAGTCCTGAAATATTTTCTGACGAGAAAAGGGGAAGCACTGAGCTTGAAAACCCAGGAATATACAAATGCCACACCCACCCACCCACATACACAGAGAAGTTTGGCCGGGCACAACAGGGAAGGACTGAGATGTATTCTAGCATCTTCATTTATTTTATTGACAGCTGTAGCCCATCTGATTGACTTCCGTAGTGGACTGTGACCTATTAATACATTTGAAAAACAATCAGCACAAAGAACTTAAAACCTTTGGCCTTCCTTCCCTTATCCCTGTCAGTCCTGAAATATTTTCTGACGAGAAAAGGGGAAGCACTGAGCTTGAAAACCCAGGAATATACAAATGCCACACCCACCCACCCACATACACAGAGAAGTTTGGCCAGGCACAACAGGGAAGGACTGAGAGGATGGGAGACTATCAAACGGGAAATCAAAATACTACCTTTAGCTGGATAATTGCTAGATACCTCAAAGCTGGTTCTCAATAAACTGGATTTATAAGGCATTACCCTTTGGCCTAGGCCGAAACAGGACCTCTACCTTCTCCCAGAGTCCAAATTCAAGTCTACCACCTGAGGTGCCCAGAATAAGAGCTCTCAAAGAGTTCTGTGAGGGTATCAGAATACAAGAATACTGACGCTAGCCAAAGAGCGAGCCCCTTGCATATCTGCAGGAAAGGAAGACAACTATTAATATAAAATGTGGCCCAATTGAACTTCTGTCTACTTTTCTTAGGCGGGAATACCAGAGAATACAGTAAGAGCTAGGAAGAATAAACCTTCTGGCAGAGAAGGCATATTCAGGATAGACTCCAAGAAGAAAAATTACTGGGTCAAAAGGCACCAATGTTCATGTGTGATATCATAAGTGAAACGAATCGCCAGTCCAGGTTTGATGCAGGATGCTAAGAATTGATGCTTTTGAAGTGTGGTGTTGGAGAAGACTCTTGAGAGTCCCTTGGACTGCAAGGAGATGCAACCAGTCCATTCTGAAGGAGATCAACCCTGGGATTTCTTTGGAAGGAATGATGCTAAAGCTGAAGCTCCAGTACTTTGGCCACCTCATGCGAAGAGTTGACTCATTGGAAAAGACTCTGATGCTGGGAGGGATTGGGGGCAGGAGGAGAAGGGGACGACCGAGGATGAGATGGCAGGATGGCAACAAGGACTCAATGGACGTGAGTCTGAGTGAACTCCGGGAGTTGGTGATGGACAGGGAGGCCTGGCATACTGAGATTCATGGGGTCGCAAAGAGTCGGACACGACTGAGCGACTGAACTGAACTGAGGCTTCAACATTACATGAACCAAAAAATTTCAGATGTACAAGCTGGATTTAGAAAAAGCAGGGGAACCAGAGATCAAATTACCAACATTTGCTGGATCATAGAAAAAGCAAGAAAATTCCAGAAAAACATCTACTTCTGCTCCATTGACTACACTAAAGCTGTTGTGTGGATCACCACAAATTGTGGAAAATTCTTAAAGAGATGGGAAAACCAGACCACCTTACCTGCCTCCCGAGAAACCTAGATGCTTGTCAAAAAACAACAGTCAGAACCGGACATAGAAAAATGGACTGGTTCAAAACTGGGAAAGGAGTACATCAAGGCTGCATACTGTCACCCTGCCTGTTTAAGTTATATGCAGAGTTCAGTTCAGTTCAGTCGCTCAGTCGTGTCCGACTCTTTGCGACCCCGTGAATCGCAGTACGCCAGGCCTCCCTGTCCATCACCAACTCCCAGAGTTCACTCAGACTCACGTCCATCGAGTCAGTGATGCCATCCAGCCATCTCATCCTCTCTTGTCCCCTTCTCCTCCTGGCCTCAATTCCTCCCAGCATCAGTGTCTTTTCCAATGAGTCAAGTCTTTGCATGAGGTGGCCAAACTACTGGAGTCTCAGCTTTAGCATCATTCCTTCCAAAGAAATCCCAGGGCTGATCTCCTTCAGAATGGATTGCTTGGATATCCTTGCAGTCCAAGGGACTCTCAAGAGTCTTCTCCAACACCACACTTCAAAAGCATCAATTCTTTGGTGCTCAGCCTTCTTCACAGTCCAACTCTCACATCCATACATGACCACAGGAAAAACCACAGCCTTGACTAGACGGACCTTAGTCGGCAAAGTAATGTCTCTGCTTTTGAAT
>SJXQ01000291.1:245216-288224 GCA_006408695.1 Aepyceros melampus | reverse complement strand
CATCTGCATATCTGAGGTTATTGATATTTCTCCCAGCAATCTTGATTCCAGCTTGTGTTTCTTCCAGTCCAGCGTTTCTCCTGATGTACTCTGCATATAAGTTAAATAAGCAGGGTGACAATATACAGCCTTGACGTCCTCCTTTTCCTATTTGGAGCCAGTCTGTTGTTCCATGTCCAGTTCTAACTGTTGCTTCCTGACCTGCATACAGATTTCTCAAGAGGCAGGTCAGGTGGTCTGGTATTCCCATCTCTTTCAGAGTTTTCTACAGTTTATTGCAGAGAACATCATGTGAAATGCAGGGCTGGATGAGGCACAAGCTGGAATCAAGACTGCCAGGAGAAATATCAGTAACCTCAAATGTGCAGATGACACCACTCTTATGGCAGAAAGTGAAGAGGAACTAAAGATCCTCTTGAGGAAGGTGAAAGAGGAGAGTGAAAAGAATGGCTTAATATTGAACATTTGAAAAACTAAGATCATGGCATCCAGTCCCATCATTTCAAGGCAAACAGATGGGGAAACAATGGAAACAGTGACAGATTTTATTATCTTGGGCTCCAAAATCACTGCAGATGGTGACTGGGGCCATGAAATTAAAAGATGCTTGCCCCGTGGAATAAAAGTTATGACCAACATGAAAGTTAAAATTGAAAGTTAAGTTGCTCAGTCGTGTCTGACTCTTTGCGACCCCGTGGACTGTAGCCCACCAGCTGCTCTATCCATGGGATTCTCCAGGCAAGAATACTGGAGTGGGTTGCCATTTCCTTCTCCAGGAGATCTTCCTGACCCAGGGATCGAACCCAGGTCTGCCACATTAGGCAGACGCTTTAACATCTGAGCCACCAGGGAAGCCACCTAGACAACCTAGACAGCTTATTAAAAAGCAGAGACAAATACTTTGCCAACAAAGGTCTAATACTGGAGTGGGTTGCCATTTCCTTCTCCAGGAGATCTTCCTGACCCAGGGATCGAACCCAGGTCTGCCACATTAGGCAGACGCTTTAACATCTGAGCCACCAGGGAAGCCACCTAGACAACCTAGACAGCTTATTAAAAAGCAGAGACAAATACTTTGCCAACAAAGGTCTAGATAATCAAAGGTCTAGATAGTCAAAGATATGGTTTTTCCAGTAGTCAAGTATGGATGTGAGAGCTGGACCATAAAGAAGGCTGAGCACTGAAGAATTGATGCTTTCAAACTGTGGTGTTGGAGAAGACTCTTGAGAGTCCCCTTGAACAGCAAGGAGATACAAACCTAAAAGAAATCAACCCTGAATATCATTGGAAGGACTGATGCTGAAGATGAAGCTCCAATACTTTGGCCACCTGATGAGAAGAACTGACTCATTGGAAAAGACTCTGATGCTGGGAAAGACAGAAGGCAGGAGGAGGGGATGACAGAGGACATTAAGGCATCACCAACTCAATGTATATGAGTTTGACCAATCTCCTGGCGATGGTGGAGGACAGGGAAACCTGGAGCGCAGCAGTCCATAGGGTCACAAAGAGTTGGACACAAATGAGCAACTGAACTGAACTGAACCAACCCTAAAGAAATGTATATAGATGAATGACTTGACAAAGAATATTTTTTAAATTGTCATAAAGCAACTCAATGAGATAAAAGAGAACACATCAGACAGAAAACTAAAGACAAACAGAAAAATAATGTATAAACAAAATGAAATGTTAATAAAGAAATAGAAACCATTTTAGAAAGAGAAAAAAAAACTGGGACCTATAATTTGAAGCTATTTATTCATTGAGAGGAACAACAAAAAATAAAATAAAATAAAAATGAAGAAAGTCTATGGAATTTATGGTATACCAATAAAGAACCAATAGTATTTTGGGAGTCTCAGGAGGGCAGACAGAAAGAAAAGAGAAAAGCCAAAAACTTATTTTAAGAAATAATGGTTGATGTCAGACACTGTTTTGCCTATGTTCTCCTCTAAGAGTTTTATAGTTTCTGGTCTTACGTTTAGATCTTTAATCCATTTTGAGTTTATTTTTGTGTATGGTGTTAGAAAGTGTTCTAGTTTCATTCTTTTACAAGTGGTTGACCAGTTTCCCCAGCACCACTTGTTAAAGAGATTGTCTTTTCTCCATTGTATATTCTTGCCTCCTTTGTCATAGATAAAGTGTCCATAGGTGCATGGATTTATCTCTGGGCTTTCTATTTTGTTTCATTGATCTATATTTCTGTCTTTGTGCCAGTACCATACTGTCTTGATGACTGTGGCTTTGTAGTAGAGCCTGAAGTCAGACAGGTTGATTCCTCCAGTTCCATTCTTCTTTCTCAAGATTGCTTTCGCTATTCAAGGTTTTTTGTATTTCCATACAAATTGTGAAATTATTAGTTGTAGCTCTGTGAAAAATACCATTGGTAGCTTGATAGGGATTGCATTGAATCTATAGATTGCTCTGGGTAGTATACTCATTTTCACTATATTGATTCTTCCAATCCATGAACATGGTACATTGACCCAACTCCCAGAATATTGGAAATAAAAGCAAAAATAAACAAATAGGACCTAATTAAAATTAAAAGCTTCTGCACAACAAAGGAAACTATAAGCAAGGTGAAAAGACAGCCTTCTGAATGGGAGAAAATAATAGCAAATGAAGCAACTGACAAACAACTAATCTCAAAAACATACAAGCAACTCCTGCATCTCAATTCCAGAAAAATAAATGACTCAATCAAAAAATGGGCCAAAGAACTAAACAGACATTTCTCCACAGAAGACATACATATACAGATGGCTAACAAATACATGAAAAGATGCTTAACATCACTCATTATCAGAGAAATGCAAATCAAAACCACAATGAGGTACCATTTCACGCCAGTCAGAATGGCTGCTATCCAAACGTCTACAAGCAATAAATGCTGGAGAGGGTGTGGAGAAAAGGGAACCCTCTTACAATGTTGGTGGGAATGCAAACTAGTAAAGCCACTATGGAGAACAGTGTGGAGATTCCTTAAAAACCTGGAAATAGAACTGCCTTATGACCCAGCAATCCCACTGCTGGGCATACACGCTGAGGAAACCAGAAATGAAAGAGACAGGTGTACCCCCAATGATCATCACAGCACTGTTTATAACAACCAGGACATGGAAGGAACCTAGATGTCCATCAGCAGATGAATGGATAAGAGAGCTGTGGTACATATACACAATGGAGTATTACTCAGCCATTAAAAAGAATACATTTGAATCAGTTCTAATGAGGTGGATGAAACTGGAGCCAATTATACAGAGTGAAGTAAGCCAGAAAGAAAAACACCAATACAGTATACTAACGCATATATAGGAGAAGGCAACGGCACCCCACTCCAGTACTCTTGCCTGGAAAATCCCATGGACGGAGGAGCCTGGTAGGCTGCAGTCCATGGGGTCACAAAGAGTCAGACATGACTGAGCGATTTCACTTTCACTTTTCACTTTCATGCATTGGAGAAGGCAATGGCAACCCACTCCAGTGTTCTTGCCTGGAGAATCCCAGGACAGCGGAGCCTGGTGGGCTGCCATCTATGGGGTCGCACAGAGTCAGACACGATTGATGTGACTTAGCAGCAGCAGCAGCAACGCATATATATGGAATTTAGAAAGATGGTAATGATAACCCTGTATGCGAGATAGCAAAAGAGACAGAAAAGTGTAGAACAGTCTTTTGGACTCTTTGGGAAGGAAGAGGGTGGGATGATTTGGGAGAATGGCATTGAAACATGTATAATATCATATAAGAAACGAATCACCAGTCCAGGTTCGATGGAGGATACAGGATGCTTGGGGCTGGTGCACTGGGATGACCCAGAGGTGTGATATGGGGAGGGATGTGGGAGGGGGGTTCAGGTTTGGGAACACGTGTACACTTGTGGTGGATTCATGTTAAAGTATGGCAAAACCAATACAACATTTTAAAGTAATTAGCCTCCAATTAAAATAAAAAATTTTTAATTTTTTAAAAAAGATAAATAATGGTTCAGACATCAGAAATCTAGAGAGGGAAACGGACATTCAGATTTGTGAGTCCCCAAAGTCCGCAAATAGGTTGAACCCAAAGGGATTTTTATGAGACACATTATAACTGTCAAAAATCCAATGCAAAAAGAGAATTTTCACAGCAGTGAGAGAAAAGTGACTTGGCACATTAAAATATGCAAGGAAAAACACATAGACTATTGGTGGATTTCTTAGCAGAAACTTTGTAGGTCAGAAGCAAGTGGGATGATATATTCAAAACTTTAAAGGAAAAACTTTCAAACAAGAACACTTTACACCTGGCAAAATTTCTTCTCTTTAAGAAAGGAGGAGAAAGAAAGACTTTCCCAGACAAAGAAACGCTGAGGGAGATCATCAGTACTTGATCTGCCTTGCCAGAAGTGCTCAAAGGAGTTTAAATTGAAACAAACAAAATGCTAGAGAATAACATGAAAATATAACTCATTGCTAAAGGAACTATAAGGAAAAACACAATACTGTAATACTGTAATTATGGCACATAAATCACTTGTAACACTAGTCTATAAAGACAAAAATAACTAAACCACTGAAATGTGTTCATGGAAACACAACACGGAAAGAAGTAAAATCTAGTATGAGTTCATAAATTGTGTTTATGAGGGAAGGAGTAAAAGGTTATAAAACGTTTGATGTGAGCCCAGTAGCAGCTTTTTAAAAAGTATAATAGTTTCCCAAGGATAAAGACACAGACCAAAGCATGCTACCAAAAAAAAAAAAAATCATCATCAAACAATAAAGAAAGGTGAGCAAAGGATAAGAACAAGAGAACTATATTTAAAAAAAAAAAAGACAAAAGCAATTAACAAAATGGTACTGGAACCCCCTTCCTATCAATAATCACTTTAAATACAAGTAGATTATTTTTATCCTTCAGTGGCTATGTCCAACTCTTTGAGACCCCATGCACTGAAGCATGCCAGGCTTCTCCTGTCCTTCATTATTTCCCAGAGTTTGCAAGAACTCAGGTCCATTGAGCCAGTGATGCCACCCAACCATCTCATTCTCTGTCTTCCCCTTCTCTTCCTGCCTTCAATCATTCATGGCAGCAGGTCTTTTCCAATGAGTCGGCTCTTCACAATAGGTAGCCAAAGTATTCGAGCTTCAGTCCTTCCGGTGAATATTCAGGGTTGATTTCCTTTAGGATTGATTGATTTGATCTCCTTGCAGTCCAAGGGACTCTGAGGAGTCTTCTCCAACACCACTGTTTGAAAGCAACAATTCTTTGGCACTCAGATATCTTTATGATCCAACTCTCATATCCATACATGACTAGTGGAAAACCCATAGCTTTGACTGTACAGACCTTTGTTGGAAAAGTCTCTGCTTTTTAATACACTGTCTAGATTTGTCATAGCTCTTCTTCCATGGAGTAAGCATCTTTTAATTTCATGGCCCCAGTCACCATCTGCAGTGATTTTGGAGCCCAGGAAAATAAAGTCTGTCATTGTTTCCATTGTTTTTCCTCTGTTCGCCATAAACGGATGGGACAGGATGTCATGATCTCAGTTTTTTGAATGTTGAGTTTTAAGCCAGCTTTTTCACTTTCCTCTTTCACCTTCATCAAGAGGCTCTTTAGCTCCTCTTTGCTTTCTGATATTAAGAGTGTTATCATCTGCATATCTGAGGTTGTTGATATTTCTCCCAACAATCTTGATTCCTGCTTGTGGTTCATCCAGTCTGGCGTATCTCATGATGTACTCTGCATGGAGTTAAATAAGCAAGGTGACAATATACAGGCTTGACATATTCCTTTCCTAATTTTGAACCAGTCCATTGTTCCACATCTGGTTCTAACTTGTGCTTCTTGACCTGAATATAGGTTTTTCAGGAGGCAGGTAAGGTGGATGGGTATTCCCAACTCTTTAAGAATATTCTACAGTTTGTTGTTATCCACACAGTCAAAGGCTTTAGTATCATCAATGCAGAAGTTAGATGCTTTTTTTTTCTGGAATTTTCTTGCTTTTTCTGTGATCCAATGGATGTTGACAATTTGATCTCTGGTTCCCTTGCCTTTTCTAAATCCAGCTTGTACATCTGGAATTTCTTGGTTCATGTACTGTTGAAGCCTAGCTTGAAGGATTTTAAGCATGATCATGCTAGCAGGTGAAATGAGTGCAATTGTGTGGTTGGTTGAACATGCTTTGGCATTGTTCTTCTTTGAGATTGGAATGAAACTGACCTTTTCGAGTCTGGTGGCTACTGCTGAGTTTTCTAGCATTTAGACTACAGCACTTTAATAGCATTATCTTTTAGAGTTTTAAATTGCTCAGCTCGAATTCCATCACCTTCACTAGCTTTGTTTGTACAATGCTTCCTAAGGCTCTCTTGACTTCACACTCCAGGATGCCTGACTCTAGGTGAGTGACCACATCATCATGGTTATCCTGGTCATCAAGACCTTTTTTATATAGTTCTTCTGTATGTTCCTGCCACTTAATGTCTTTGGCTTCTCTTAGGTCCTTGCCATTTCTGTCCTTTCCATGTTTTCATGAAATGTTCCCTTGGTATCTCCAATTTTCTTGAAGAGATCTCTAGTCTTTTCTCATTTTATTGCTTCCCTTTATTTCTTTGCATTGTGCACTTAAGAAGGCTTTCTCTCCTTGCTATTCTTTAAACTCTGCATTCACTTGGGTATATCTTTCCCTTTCTTCTTTGCCTTTTGCTTTTCTTCTTTGCTAAGCTATTTGCAAGCCTCCCCAGACAACCATTTTGCCTTCTTGAATTTCTTTTCTTTTAGATGGTTTTAGTCACCACTTCCTGTACAGTATTATGAACCTCCCTCCATAGTTCTTCAGGCACTCTTTATCAGATCTACTCTCGAGTCTATTTGTGACTTCCACTGTATAATCTCAACTCGCAGCCTGTTTAGGGATACAATGCCGGCTAAAAGGAGTGAAACCCCAACTACCACATACAGGCAGAGGGGTGTATATCTCAAGGCATCAACATCGTAGAGGCCAACAAAATACACACCACTGATATTGTCACCCTCAATTTTATTCATCGCTAAAAGGATGACGGTCAGCGTTCCAGGGATGCCCCCATGCACTGGCATGAAACAGCAAGGCTTTCTTCTCAATAGCTTCACTACCCCAACTTTGGCACAGCTGCCAAGAACCACGTGATGGTAAGAATCACCCACCAAACGCTGCCAGCCATAGTAAAAATATACAGTATCATAAAAAGCATGATACAGGGTTTGTTATGAGATCATTGGGTCATTGTGGAAGCCTTATACTGTGCAGGGCTGGATACATTGCAGGCGACTCGGTCCTCAAGCAAAAACCCAATAAAGAAAATTAATGACACCATCATGTAGCAGACAGCATAAATTATAATGGGTCTTTCAGGATAATTGAATCTTATCACATCAATCAAAAAAGTTTAAAAAGTAAACAACGTGGCAGAGAGGCAAAGGATTGAAATCAATCCTATGAAATACCAAGCAAATGAAAGCTCTTCTCTCCTAAAGTACATATTTGGACAAGGAGGTGAACAATCACGCATGTGCAAAAAGGAACAGCCAAGATAAGGATCAATTTTCAACTCTCGGGGACACTAAAAGCCATAGTCCCTCTGCACTGCCACTGAGGCTCCTTCAGTAGGGTCACCAGCTAAATTCAGGTCCACCAGCCGAGGATACGGCTCACCACAATTTGGGAACCTCCATTGCTAAAACTGCCGTCTGTTGGTCATAATGATTCAGAAGATTGGGTGTGAAGGCAGTGTTATAAGGCAAATCCTGGCACACCTCAAGTTAATAGGCTCAAAGAAAACAAACTGTGCCCACCTATATGGCCCACAAACATTGTCAAGGGCCACAGATAGAAGACGATCCAACTCATAGCCATGCTTTCTTGATTGAATGGGATTCAGATGATCAGGCCTACTCAATATGTATTTTAGATCTTTGTACACCTGCAGGTCTCAGCTTGAAAGTACTTCTTCTATCTTACTGTTAAGTTCTTCAAACAGAATTACTCTTTGCACCATCAGGTTTGTTAATTTGGTCTCACAAAAGGCATTTGTTTTTGGTTTCACAATATAGGAAAATGACATCATCTTGTGGTGTTAGAGAAGACTCTTGAGAGTCCCTTGGACTGCAAGAAGATCCAACCAGTCCATTCTGAAGGAGATCAGCCCTGGGATTTCTTTGGAGGGAATGATGCTGAAGTTGAAACTCCAGTACTTTGGCAACCTCATGCGAAGAGTTGATTCATTGGAAAAGACTCTGATGCTGGGAGGAATTGGGGGCAGGAGGAGAAGGGGATGACAGAGGATGAGATGGCTGGATGGCATCACTGACTCGATGGACGTGAGTCTGAGTGAACTCCGGGAGTTGGTGATGGATAGGGAGGCCTGGCATGCTGTGATTCATGGGGTCGCAAACAGTCAGACACGACTGAGCGACTGAACTGAACTGAACTGCCTCTTCTTTTCATTTTATTACATCGGGTACCATGTGGCCAATGTGTCAAGTTGATCAACCACATTCCCAAACAACAGATTCCATCTTAGGAGAAAAGCTATTTTTTCCTTTGACTGAAATATCTCACACCTCAGGGCCGGGCTCCCGGGGGGGGCGGGGGCTGCAGCACCGGCTGGGGCGGCTGCAAGTCCCTCAGGTAAACAGAGCCAGTGAGGACCACCGGCATGTGCCTCGGAGCGACCGGAGAACAAGGATAAACTGGTGAAGTTTATGATCCAGATTGGTATTTTCAGCACTCTGTATCTTGTACCACTCATGGTTGTAATTGGATGCTACATTTATGGCAAGCTTACCGCGGCATCTGGGAAACAACGTGGATACAAGAATGCTGCAGAGAAGATCACATTCCATGTCCGTATCAGGAGTTTCCTAATTCCTACGGAAGAACTAAAAATATGCAGGGAGCAGCTTAAAAGAGAAGAAGAAATTGCTGAGCTGAAAGTGGAAAGAAACAACACCAGGCTGCTGCTGGAGCACCTGGAGTGCCTGGTTTCCCTGTACGTGCTGTCCCTCCGGATGACGGTGGGCAAGCAGCAGGCGCAGTCCCCAGCCGGTATGACCAGTGAGGCAGAGGTGCTCAGGGCACTGAAATTGCTGTTTGAGCACCACAAGACCCTGGACAAGAAGACAAGAGGACAGAACCACCAGTTGCAGGAGCGCCTGGAGCTGGTGGAGAAGCTGCAGCAGAGGCTGCAGAGGCCGGAGACGCTGTCCAAGGTGGAGGCCAAGCTGGCACAGAGAGTAGACACGCTCTCCAAGGCGGGAGGGAGACAGGGCAGCATCAAAGAGAGGCTGCGCCAGATGGAGGCCCAACTGGAGGAGAAGAACAAGGAGCTGCAGCAGGACCAGCTGACTCTAAACCTGGAAACCCTGGGAGCTGAACTGGACCAGACGACACTGCGAGGGTCTCCCTTCCACCACGGCCGACCCCACTTGGGCAGCACCCCGGACCTCAGGTTCCCTGAGGCGGACTGGCCGGCAGACTCCTCGGGCAACGGGGCGGTGCTGCAGTGCCCCCAGAAAGGCCGGCCGGCAGCGCTGCACAGCCAGGCGTCCAAGGCAATGACCCCGCCGCCCCCTTCCTGTCCCTGGTGGGCACCTTGTGAGGCTCCTACCCCCTCACGCTGTGGTCCTGAGGTGCAGACCTCAAAGGAGCAGGACTGGGAGTGCACGCAGCAAGCCATCATGCTGGCCAACGTGGCCCAGGCATTCAAGAGTGACGAGGGCATGTCTGACAGCGAGGGCGACAGGGTCACCCTCTTCACCTCGGTCACTCAGTTGTCACCCAGCGGGCAGGGCAATGCCAGACTCTGACGGTGATGCTGCAGGAGCAGCTAGACTCCATCCACAAAGAGATCCGGTTGATCGAAGAAAAGAACATGGAGCAGCGGGCCGAGGAGACTGAGAGCAGGAAGGGCAGGGGGAGCGTAGGCAGGCTCCGTCAATTTAAATCAGTCAGCTCCCTCAACCTGCATCCCGCCTCCTCACATGCAGGCTCCTGCCCACCCCTGCCCAAGCCCAGAAGGAGGCAGCACAGCCCAGCTCGGGAGGGAGACCGGCTGGGCATCATGACTCGTATGTGTCTGCCTCCTCCCTGCCGCATCCTTCCCCCAGGACACTGGTTTTCTTGTTTTTTGGTTTTTCTCTTTTTACCCAGAAGGAAATCAGGTACATTTGCTACGCTCAGAGGTCTAAAATTTTTTAACCTGCCTAGTCTTTAATCATTCCACAATGGCACAGCAACAAATTAGTCTTGATATTTGGACCACCGGCTTAGCACGTCATCATGAACTCAGCCAGAGCCTGCCTCTATAACTTTGGGCCTGGCCTATGCTGGGCACAGCAGCTGCAGGGAAGTTTCTGTTCTCAGGGAGCAGACAGCTTCATGAAAGTAACCATAGGCAGCTCTCATGGCGTGGGAAAGCCGGGCAGCACATTTTCCATTGGGGATGCCTGGCTGCAGGGTGCAGGGCATGTGGTGGGAACAAAACCAAGAATCTACACTGGTCTGCTTGCTGATGGACCTGGCCGAGCACTCAGGCCAGCTCTGCGTGTGAAACCAGGTTAAAAGCCCAGTGCCCCAGGGCCCCAGGGAAGACATCAGGCTGCCTCACTTTTCCAAGTCTAAAAATAGGATGACGACCTAGGGCTTTTGGTGGAAGAGTGTGTGGCTCTAAAGCACATGTTCCAGCTTTCTTGCATGTTGAGCTTACATTTTGTGAGTGCATTGCTATTTACCCCATGAAATCACATGTACAACACTCTGCTTTATAACTGGACTTGTATTATCACTTTTTTCTGTTACCACCCATTTCATGTTAGCTCCATGTTAGTCTACAGTCCATGGGGTCACTAAGAGTCAGACACGACTAACCGACTTCCTTTCTGTTTTCACCTTCATGCATTGGCGAAGGAAATGGCAACCCACTCCAGTGTTCTTGCCTGGAGAATCCCAGGGACGGGGGAGCCTGGTGCGCTGCCGTCTATGGGGTCGCACAGAGTCGGACACAACTAAAGTGACTTAGCAGCAGCAGCAGCAGCAGCAGCATTGTTAGTCAGCTTATAATTAAATTAACTGTGAATCATTTTAGTGGCCTGTGAAGTGGTAACTAGCCCATTTTGTGGTCTTTTGATATACTTTTTATAATTTGCATCATTGGCTAATTAGTTGATACTTAAAATTCTTTGATGATTTCTCTGTGGTTTTGTCACGCGACTGTTATGTTCCTTGGTTCTTTGTCTCCCAACAACAAAGATTTGGAGTGACGGACATTAAAGCCCTCGGTGCATCACAGCTCTCGGGTCTTGGACAAACCATGTTATAGCTCTTAGGCAAATCAGTGTTACAGCTCTATTTTATTTAGAAGATAGCTGGACAATCCATCCCTGAACCATGAAGGCATGCCAACCCAAAGACTTGAAGAGAAGAGAGTGGAGGAGCGTGTGGGGGAAGGGGAGTGAGGGGGAAGGGGAGTGAGAGAGAAGGAGAAAGAGAAGGAGAGAGAGAGAGAAAGAGCACATGCACGTGGGAGAGAAAGAGAGAGAGGGCGTTGGCTCCTCCTTTTATATGTTTCTGCCTCCACCTGGCCTGCCCTATGCAAATTGGGCTTAGCCAGGAGTGCTGTTTTTTCTACCTGAAGTCTTCACTCTGGTCCTCGGACCTTCCTTTGCTCTTCCTTGTTTTTTTAGCCACTGCCATTTTGGACTCCTTTTCCCTATTCTACCTACCTAACATTCCCCCCTCAAGAGATGGGAGGCCCAATTCTTTGGGAATAGGGGCATCAAGGTCTTTCTGGCTACTTCCTGCTGAACTGGGACAGCGAGGGGTATTGCGCCTCCCCCTCTTGCTGTCTCAAGCCTCAGAGTCCTTATAGCGGTGTCCATCTAAGGCTGTCATATTTTTCATGGTCAGCTGTAGTTTTATATCTTTGTTGAACTGGCACTGCATGTTGTAGCTTGTTGACCTGGGCAGAGACAAAACAGGTTAGACAATTGACAGTACATGGAATAATCATAAGCATCATCAATGTAGCATAACAAGGACTAGCAGGGGCATTAGTCAATTTTAAATTCACATTGCCAGGATGGCTCAAGTCCCTCCTTGTTCAGGGATCAGAAGATCTATATCCTGTCTGTTTTGGAGTACAATCTCTGTCAAGCTGTGTTGGCTCTTTAGAGCTATCCTGATTAATCTTATCCCCAGAAACAAGATTTTGGGGGTGTTTATTAGAATGGCACTCATTGGTAGTCCTGAATAGGTATCTGAGATCTCCCAGGGGCTCACAGGTGTATTGAGTGTCCTCTTCTGTCTTCTTCCATGGCTTGACTTGTGAGTAGTGAATCCAGGAGTCATGTCCTGGTAACTTGACTGCTGGTGACAGAGGCTTAGCCTCTATGGTCTCAAAATTGGAAACTACTGCATACCCAGCTCTTCTTTTTCCATTCAAGACAAAGCTGCTTCCATCAGTGTATCAGATTTCCTCAGGATTGGTCAAAGGATCTTCTGACAATCCCTCTCGGGGTTTTGTCCAGTGGTCCAAGGTTTCTAGACAAGAGTTAAAGGGGAGAGAGAGCCCTCGGGGGTAGGCAGGAGGGTGGCTGGGTTAAGAACCTCACAAGAAGATATAGTGAGGCCTGGATTTTCCATCAGCATTACTTGATATCTGAGGATTCTTTGATCAGACATCCATAAATGGCCTCTCCCATTTAGGAGTTGTTTTACTTGGTGGCTGGTAAAAATAGTTTGCCCCCAACGGAGAGTTTTAAAGCATCTTCTATCATGATTGCAATAGCTGCAAGATTTTGAAGGCAGGGGGCCAGCCTCGGGCAGTTGGATCGAGCTTTTTGGATAAGTAAGTTATAGGCCGGGGCCAGATCCTAACCTTTGAGTTAACACTCCCAAAGCTATTCCCTCTCTTTCATGGACATAAAGTTGGAATGCTTTTTGTGGGACTGGCAACCTCAAGGCAGGTGCTCGAATTAAGGCCTGTTTTAGTGTAGCCTCTGCCTTCTTTTGAGGAGTTCCCAACATCAGTGGGATTGAATCATCTCGTCCCTTTAAGCTTTCATATAAGGGCTGGGCAATTAGACCACAGTTGGGTATCCAGATTCTACAATATCCAGTTAGCCCCAGGAAAGCTCGCAATTGTTTTTTAGTCGTGGGGGAGGGCAACTGGAGGATTCTTTGTACCCGATCAGAAGACAGCCTACTGGACCCGTGTGTAATCTGAACTCCCAGGTAAATGACCTTTGTCTTGACCATCTGTGCCTTAGCACAGGAGACTTTATATCCCCTTTCTGCCAAGAAGTTTAGAACCTGAATTGTGTGTTGTTGGGCACTTTTCTCGTCTGGAGAGCAGATTAGTAGTTCATCTACATATTGTAATATTTTCCCATTAGGTCCCAGGTCCAGATCTAGGAGATCCCGGCTAAGGGCCTGTCCAAACAGGTGGGGGCTATCTCTGAACCCCTGAGGTAATACTGTCCAAGTCATCTGTTGGTGTTTTTCTCATGGGGCCTCCCACTCAATGGCAAAAAGATATTGGGATTCTTTAGCCAGTGGTGGTTAAAAGGGTGGTCCCCAGTTCAGTGAGTATATATCTTCCCAATAAGGGAGTAGGACACTCAGGGACCACCAGAAACTGGTGGGAAAATATTTGTCCATCCCAGGAACAAAGAAGTGCTTGGGTGAATCTTTTAGTAGTTGCTTTTCCTGTAGCACCCAAAATGGTACAAGTTTTGGAGGAGAAGACTCCGGAGTAGGAGATCAAGACAGAGTAGGTAGCCCCTGTGTCAACCAAGAAATTCTCAGACCTACCTGCCACATTCAGTTACACCCTTTGCTCCAGCCCCATAATGGTTATCTGTGACAGGCGGGCTGGCTGGAGTGGGCCCTTCAGTCCTCTTGAATCATCGTGAGGGTAGGCTTGGCGCTTGACCTTGAGGCCCTCAGGTCCCAAGGGCAGAGTGCCGCCCAATGTCCCAGTTGATGGCATTTGTGGTAAGCCATTCTAGGAGACTTGTCATGGTTTGGACACTCTTTGGCCCAATGCCCTGCCTGTCTACAGATCAGGCATTTGTCTCGTGCCTTGTCCTTCAAGGACTTGGGGTTTGCCATACAGCTTCTCTGGAGGGCAGCCAGCATCTGGGCATGCCTTGTCTCTTTCTTTCTCTCCTTCTCCTGGGCCTTGGCCTCCTTCTCCTGTTCTCTGTTATAAAAGGTATTGGCGGCTGTCTGGACCATCTCATCTAAAGAGGCAGCAGGGTCCTGCTGTTGTAGTTGTTATAACTTAATTCTGATATCTGATACACACTGGGACAGGAATTTGTCCTTTAAAATCACCTGTCTCTCGTAAGAGTTTAAGTCCAGATTGGTAAACTTTTGGAGTACCTCTTTTAGCCTTTCCAAAAAGGCAATGGGGTTTTCATTGGGCTCCTGAGTTATTGCTGAGACTGGGCACAGTCCCACAAGTAATAGGCTTCCTTCTGTTTCCATGGGTGGACTTCCTCAGAGGTGAGTCTTTTTGAAGCTTATCCTACCCACAACTGTTGCAACCTGAGAGCCAGGCGTCCCCGGGTCAGGGTGCAGATCCCCAGGCAGGCTGAGGCATGACAGCCTCCTGGAGATTGAATCCCCGGGCAGGCCGAGGCGTGATGGCCTCCCGAGAATTGGGTCCCTAGGCAGGTTGAGGCGTGATGATCTCCTGGGACTCCTGGGACGAGCTGATCCCTGAGCAGGTTGAGGCATGACAACCTTTCAAGGAACAGATCTCTAGGCAGGTCAAGGCTGATGACCTCCTGGGATCCCCGGGCTGGAGTTGGGCATCCCCAAGATCTCCAGTGTGACCAGTACTGGGTAGGATTAGGGGGTTGGATATTATAGAGTATTTCCTTCCCAAGGCCAGCTATTTTCTGGTGTCTCTCCAGAAGATTGTAGAGGCAACCCTGTGGGTCTGGATGGGACTCAGGCAAAGAGCATGGAACAGGAGAGAAGGGGGCAGAGCACAACCTTTGAAAGAATGACATAGCACAAGGGTATAATGTAAACCAATTAAAACCAACTGGGTTCAAGATGAAAAGTAAAATTCAAGTACTTAATCCCTAATCTATAAGCCAACAGACACACCCAGAGGTGGCAAGACAGCTCCAAGGCTGTCAAAAGAGGGAGAAGTGGGTGGTTCCCCAATAGTAGGGATGATCCTCCCACTCATTAGCATATGAATTCCACCCCCTCACAAAACCTAGCCAGGCCTAATTCTGTGGCCCCAGCCCTTGCCCTTGGCAATGGTTCACACCCTGAAGAGTGGCTTCGTTCTGGATCCTAACAAATCCACCTCTTTTCACTTTGTCTCTCAATGAATTTTTGCAATGAGACATCAGGGCTTGAGTTTCATTAGTTTTGGCCGAGCTTGAGTCCCGGGAGAGAGCTGAAGGACAGGAGGAAAAAGCAGTGGGAAAAATGTGCCAAGGAATCCCCTGAATAGCACACCGGAAAATTTACTAAATATCTGACCAGTGCTCACAATTTCATTGGTCGGATCCTTGGCACAGAGAAGAGAAAGGACAGAAGAACCCCCACCGGCTTGTGTAACAGCTACTGGGGCTCAGCAGATAGTGCCTTTGGGACGTGCTGAGGAGTAGCCTCTCCAGAGTCCCTCAATTTTGCCCCCTGCCGCCCGCCTGTTCACAGGAGGTTCGAGGGAACAAGAAACGAGAGATTATAAAAGAATTAAGATTTCGTTAGGCATGTCCCTCCAGCGAGGCACTCTTACCTTAACCGGAGGTCTTCTGGGATCTGAGACTGGGCCGCGTGGGCTTTCCGCTGTCCCGGTTTCCAGCATGATGGGCCTTCCCCTGTGCTGGATTTTCTTCATGTTCCCCCTCTACCGCAGGAGCTTCACTGAGCTGGGCTCCGGCTGTGTTTGGCCTCTTCAGCGCGAGATTGTTTCAGCCAGGTTACATCCGAGTCATGGCACCATAGATGTCACGCGAGTGTATGTTCCTCGGTTCTTTGTCTCGTCACAACAAAGATTTGGAGCGATGGACATTAAAGCCCTCGGCACGTCACAGCTCTCGGGTCTTGGACAAACCGTGTTATAGCTCTTAGGCAAATCAGTGTTACAGCTCTATTTTATTTAGAAGATAGCAGGAGAATCCATCCTCGAAGCATGAGGGCATGCCAACCCAAAGACTTGAAGAGAAGAGAGTGAGGAGCATGTGGAGGAGGAGGAGAGAGACAGAAAGAGAGAGAGAGAAGAGAAAGAGCATGTGCACGCATGCAGGAGAGGAAGAGAGAGCGAGAGCGAGAGCATATTGGCTCCTCCTTTTATATGTTTCTGCCTCCACGTGGGCCTGCCCTATGCAAATTGGGCTTAGCCAGGAGTGCTGTTTGTTCTACCTGAAGTCTTCACTCTGGTCCTCGGACCTTCCTTTGATCTTCCTTGTTTTTTTAGCCACCACCATTTTGGACTCCTTTTCCCTATTCTACCTACCTAACAGTTTCATGCTTGATTTCTTTCCAAATATTTGTTAAAGAACAGTTCTGTATGTTTTCCTTGCTGTTGGAGTTCTCTGATGGTGTGTCTGCTTTCATCATTGGTTTTGATTTCCTGTCTCATCCTGTTGTCTGCTTAGTCGTCGTCAATCCAGACCACCCCCCCCACCCCCAAGGCTATAGTTTACCCGTCCATCTCCCCTCCATCGCCCCACTTTCCCTGGTCATAGCCATACTGTGGTCCACAGCATGTGTCCCCTTAGTCAGGTTTGTGCTTTGTCTTCATGTCTCATTAAATGGTGTTTTTCCCCCATAGCAGTAAGTTGAATTGGTGTATCACTATACAGTTACAGGAGAAGGCAATGGCAACCCACTCCAGTACTCTTGCCTGGAAAATCCCATGGATGGAGAAGCCTGGTAGGCTGCAGTCCATGAGGTTGCACAGAGTCGGACACGACTGAAGTGATTAGCAGCAGCAGCAGCATTGTATAATCAGGAGCTTCCCTGGTGGCTCAGAGGTTAAAGCATCTGCCTGCAATGTGGGAGAGCCGGGTTTGATCCCTGGGTCAGGAAGATCCCCTGGAGAAGGAAATTGCAAACCACTCTTGCTTAGAGAATCTGATGGGCAGAGGAGCCTGGTAAGCTACAGTCCACCGGGTCCCAAAGAGCTGGACATGACTGAGCAGCTTCACTTTCACTTTCAGTGTATAATCATAAGGGATTTTATTTATGTCATACCTGAATGCTAGCTTAAAATGGTAGAGTAGAAGGACATAATCTTATCTTCTCCTGCAAGAACATCAAAACACACTAGCTGCTAAATCATCAACAGGAAAATGTTGGAACCCACCAAATAAAAAAAGATACCCCACATCCAAAGACAGAGGAGAAGCCACATCTAGACAGTAGGACAGTCACTATCATATTAAAATCAAACCCCATACCTGCCAGAGATTCTTGGAGGGCACAAACAAAACCTGCTGTGCACCAGGACTCAGGGGAAAGAAGCAGTGACCTCCATAACAGACTGAGCCAGACCTTCCAGTGAGTATTTGAGGGTCTCCTGCAGAAGTGTGGGTCAGCAGTGGCCTGCTGCGGGATCAGGGGCACTAGCAGCAGCAGTCCTGGGAGGTTCAGCATGTTGGCATAAGCCCTCTTGGAGGAGGTTGCCATTAGCCCACTGACTATAATGGTCCCTGGAGTCCTTTTGAAGGAGGTTGCCATTACTGCCATTACCCCTACCATACTTTGGCCTAAGGCCAAACTACAGGGAAGGAACACAGCCCCACCCATCAGCAGAAAATTGGATTAAACATTTACTGAGCATGGCCTCACCCATCAGAGCAAGACCCACTTTTACCCACAGCCAGTCCCTCCCATCAGGATGCTTCTCAAGCCTCTTACCCTCATCCATCAGAGGGCAGACAGAATAAAAACTGCAATCACAGAAAACTAACCAAACTTATCACATGGATAATAATCTTGTATATTCAATGAAGCTATGAGCTGTGGCATGTAGGGCCACCCAAGACAGACAGGTCATGTGGGAGAGTTCTGAAAACACATGGTCCACTGGAGAAGAGAATGGCAAACCACTTCATCATTCTTGCCTTGAGAGCCCCATGAACAGTATGAAAAAGCAAAAAGATATGACACTGCAAGATGAACTCCCCAGGTTGGTAGGTGCCCAATATGTTACTGGAGAAGAGCAGAAAAACAGCTCCAGAAGAAACGAAGAGGCTGAGCCAAAGTGGACAATGCCCAGATGTGGCTATATCTGGTAGTGAAAGTAAAGTCTGATGCTGTAAAGAAAAATATTGCATAGGAGCCTGGATTGTTAGGTCCATGAATCAAGGTAAATTGGAAATGGTCAATCAGGATATGGCAAGAGCGAACATCAACATTTTAGAAATCAGTTCAGTTCAGTCGCTCAGTTGTGTCCGACTCTTTGGGACACCATGAACCGCAGCACGGCAGGACTCCCTGTCCATCAACAACTCCTGGAATCCACCCAAACCCATGTCCATTGTGTCAGTGATGCCATCTAACCATCTCATCCTCTGTCGTCCCCTTCTGCTGCCCTCAATCTTTCCCAGCATCAGGGTCTTTTCCAATGAGTCAGCACTCCGCAACAGGTGGCCAAAGTATTGGAGTTTCAGCTTCAACATCAGGCCCTCCAATGAACACCCAGGACTGATCTCCTTTAGGATGGACTGGTTGGATCTCCTTGCAGTCCAAGGGACTCTCAAGAGTCTTCTCCAACACCACAGTTCAAAAGCATCAATTCTTCAGCGCTCAGCTTTCTTTATAGTCCAACCCCCACATCTATACATGATCACTGGAAAAACCATAGCCTTGACTAGATAGACCTTTTTTGGCAAAGTAATGTCTCTGCTTTTTAATATGCTGTCTTGGTTGCTCATAACTTTCCTTCCAAGAAGCAAGCTTCTTTTAATTTCATGGCTTCAGTCACCATCTGCAGTGATTTTGGAGCCCAGAAAAATAAAGTCGCCACTGTTTCCCCATCTATTTGCCATGAAGTGATGAGACCAGCTGCCATGATATTAGTTTGGAATCAGTGAACTAAAATGGACCGGAATGGGTGAATTTAATTCAGATGACCATTATATCTACTACTGTGGGCAAGAATCCCTTAGAAGAAATGGAGTAGCCCTCATAGTCAACAAAAGAGTCTGAAAGTACTTGGGTGCAATCACAAAAATAACAGAATGATCTCTATTCATTTCCAAGGCAAACCATTCAATATCACAGCCTAGGCCCCAACCACCAATGCCTAAGAAACTGAAGTTGAATAGTTTTATAAAGACCTAGAAGACCTTCAGGAACTAACATCAAAAAATATGTCCTTTTCATCATAGGTGACAGGAATGTAAAAGTAGGAAGTCAAGAGATATTTGGAGTATCAGGCAAATTTGGCCTTGGGGTACAAAATGCAGCAGAGCAAAGACTAACAGAGTTCTGCCAAGAGAAGGCACTGATCATAGCAAACACTCTCTTCCAACAACACAAGAGACGACTCTAAATATGGACATCACCAGATGGTCAGTACCAAACTCAGACTAATTATATTCTTTGCAGTCAAAGATGCAGCAGCTCTATACAGTCACCAAAAAACAAGACCAGGAGCTAACTGTGGCTCAGATCATGAAATCCCTATTGCAAAACTCAGGCTCAAATTGAAGACAGTAGGGAAAACTACTATGCCATTCACACATGACCTAAAATAGGTAGGAGAGACTGAAACATAATCTTGCCACAAACTCCACCTCACATGGCAAGCCACAATCGGAACCCTCAAATCAGATCTTCTCCCTGCAAGGGATTTGAAACCCACATCCGATTCCCCAAACTTTAAGATCTGTGCCTTAGAGCTGAGCCCCTAAACATCTACCTTTAAAAACCAATAGGGCTTGCAGCCACAAGACCAAGAGGTCTCTAGCAAACTCAGGAACTGTTTTTAAAGTGCTCCTAGGCTCACCTGAATATGCCCCAGGGTCCAAGACAGAAGCTGAACTGAAAAATCACCCAGCCTTTCTGTGAAAGAGGCCCATTTATTTGTCTTAAATCTTCTGCCTTAGAAACAGGCATCTAATTTAACAAATATATTGCCTACTGAAATACTTTCCAAATACTTTCCAAAGATGGAGGCTAGCACTCTTTCACTGCTTTATTCCAGGTCACTGGTATCTCCTGGAAAGTAACTGAACACTCAGTGGCTGTTTTCACAGAAGTAAAATGAACAGTTAAAAAACCGTATTTAACTACAAAAGACCCCAAAAAGCAGAAGAAAAACAACAAATCTGGAGTCATGATGCTTCCTGATTCATACTATATTACAAACTGTAGTAATCAAAATAGTATATAGTATTAACATAGAAATAGACACATAGATCAACAGAACAGAATTGAGAGTTTAGAAATAAACCTACAAATATATGGTCAATTAATTAACAATAAAGGAGCCAAGAATATACAATGGAGAATGAATAGTCTCTTTAATAAACGGTATGGGGAAAACTGGATAGTCATGTGCAGAACCACTATCCTACGCCATACAAAAAGTTAACTCAAAATTCTTTAAAGACTTGAATGTAAGACCTGAAACCTAAAACTCCTAGAAGTTTTATATAGTAAGTGCCCTGACATCAATCTTGGTGATGATTTTTGGGTAGGACAACAAAAGCAAAGCAAACAAACAAGTGAGTCTACATAAATTACAAAGCCTCTAGACAGCAAAGAAAGCCATCAACAAAATGAAAAGGCAACAGAGAGACTGGGTGAAAATATCTGCAAATCACATATCTGATAAGAGTTTAATACCCAAAATATATAATAACTAATATAACAATAAAAAATGTAATTTCAAAATGGGCAGAGCCTCTGAATAGACATTTTTTTCTGAAGAAGACATACAGAGGGTAAATAGGGACATGATAAGGTGCTCAACATCACTATTCATTAGGGAAATGCAAATTAAAACAATGAGTTATCACCTCACACCTATCAGAATGTCTATCATCAAAAAGACAGGAATAACAAGTGTTGGTCATAAATGTAGAGAAAAAGAAACCCTCATGCCTTGTTGGTGTGAATATAAATTGGTACAACCACCATGGAAAACAGTATGGAGTTTCCTGAAAAAATTAAAACTAGAATTACCAGATGATCCAGCAATTCCATTTCTGGGTATTTATCAGAAGAAAACAAAAGCACTAACTCAAAAAGATAAGTGTACCTTCCATGTTCGCTGCAACATTATTTACAGTAGCCAACATACAAAACCAATCTAAGCATCCATTAGTGATGATTGGATAAAAAAATATGATACACACACACACACAATGGAATATTATTCAGCCATAATAATGAAGGAAATTCATACTCTTCTAAAATTTGTTTATTGCTTTCTCTACTTTTAAGTCATGGCTATTTAACTATTTTAAGTTATTTAACTATTTCTCTTTTTAATGAGGATATTAAAAGGTTCTATAATTTTTATTGAAGTCTTTATTAGATTTTAAGATAATGTCATCTTTTATTTTAAAAAGAGAAATAAGAGAAGACTGCATAGAACAGGTAAAAAAAACTTTCTCTTACTGTTTCTTAGACATCTAAATTCCAAAAGAAAAGCATACTGTTTGTGATTATTTTAATTCATGAATAGATACCTACTGGAATACATTAGTTGGAAACATCTTTGTATAAAACAATTCAGATTTTCAGTACTTCAAAATTAAAATTTTCAAAAAACAAAATTTGCATAATGAACTATGTACAAAAGAAATGATATATCTGAAATTTGCCTCAAAATAATCCAGTGTGTTAACTTATATGCAGAGTACATCATGAGAAACTCTGGGCTGGAGGAAGCACAAGCTGGAATCAAGACTGCCAGGAGAAATATCAATAATCTCAGATATGCGGAAGACACCACCATATGGCAGAAAGTGAAGAAGAACTAAAAATCCTCTTGATGAAAGTGAAAGTGGAGAGTGAAAAAATTGGCTTAAAGCTCAACGTTCAGAAAACCAAGATCATGGCATCTGGTCCAATCATTCATGACAAATAGATGGGGAAACAGTGGAAACAGTGGCTGACTTTATTTTCCTGGGCTCCAAAATCACTGCAGATGGTGACTGCAGCCATGAAATTAGAAGACGCTTACTCCTTGGAAGGAAAGTTATGACCAACCTACACAGCATATAAAAAAGCAGAGACATGACTTTGTCAGCAAAGGTCCATCTAGTGAAGGCTATGGTTTGCCAGTGATCATGTATGGATGTGAGAGTTGGACTAGAAAGAAAGCTGAGTGCTAAAGAATTGATGCTTTTGAAGTGTGGTGTTGGAGAAGACTCTTGAGAGTCCCTTGGACTGCAAAGAGATCCAACTAGTCCATCCTAAAGGAGATCAGTTCTGGGTGTTCATTGGAAGGACCAATGTTGAAGCTGAAACTCCAATACTTTGGCCACCTGATGCAAAGAGCTGACTCATTGAAAAAGACCCTGATGCTGGGAAAGATTGAGGGCAGGAGGAAAAGAGGATGACAGAGGATGAGATGGTTGGATGGGTTCACCAACTCAATGGACATGGGTTTGGGTGGACTCTGGGAGTTGGTGATGGACAGGGAGGCCTGGCATGCTGCAGTTCATGGGGTCGCAACAAGTTGGACACGACTGAGCAACTGAACTGAACTGAACTGACTGAATCCAGTGTAGAGAAAATAATAGGGATATACATGACTTAAAGTGTTCATGAGTTGATGATTGATGAAGGTGGGTGATGCGTAATATAGTAGTTTATATACCATTCTCTCTAGTTTGGTGTGTATTTTCAATTATCCAAAATTAAACTTTTAAAAATAAAAGGTCTATAATAATTATGAAGCTATCAAATTCATTTTCATCACATTTATGTGTAATTTTTAGAGGTAACACACGTGGGGTCCCTCTCCATCTTCTGTTGCTGGTATCACAACTAAGGTCATTTTGAGAGGAGAAATCAGTGCCCTGCTATATCAATTCCAAAAAGGTTATGTATAAGTCAGAGAAAGCTTCATAGTTTTATTAAAAGCACAAAGGGATTATCACAGTAACTGATTCATTATAAGATTTGAGTTTGAGTGATAGTTTCACAATTATTACAATTATAACTTTGGAAAAATAAATCATCTCTGTTAAGTCTCAACTACTTCATCTGTAAAATATAGATAATTCCAAATACCCCAAAAGATTTTTGTGAAGCTCTGTTGTGACCATGTATGTGTTAGGATTTTGTTAATTATATGGAACTATACTAATGATAAGTCATTATTAACATCATTCTTTCAATCTACTTTATGAACATATCTATATTGAAAATATAATAACTGCTTGGAGGGAAATGTCCATATTACTGTTGAATGTGCATGCATAATAATCTGCACTTAGTTTGTTAAAGCTTAAAGAATTTAATCATAAATTTTATATATTTTTAAGTAATTTATTTTTTAGAACACTAACTCTTAAAGAAAAAAAGCTGCAACCTATCAAAATTTAAAAACACATTCACTTGATATACAAGTCTGTATGAGATAAGATCCTGAGATCCAATCAAGAAACTGACTTTCCAAGGATCTTTCTGGAAAGGCTGCTATATAGAATAATAGAAACATCAGATTGTGCACTAAAGTACAGGATGATCATCATAACCGAATCGTTAGGCCACATATCTTTGAGTTCAGATATTAGTATAGTTTATGTTCAGGTAACTCATACATATTTTATGTTCAGCCCTCTGGTTTCTTATTTATGAATTATTATTAAGTACAGATAAAACACAGATCCTAATATCCTGTCATTATTGCTTGCAAAGGTCTTCATTCAAAATTTTCATATGCTGCATTTTAAAGAAGGGAGTGTGTCTCTGTGTAATTTTGTGTGTTTCTCTTTGTATAATTTATCAACTATCAACTTTATATTTTAATATATTCAACATATTCAATAAGAAATATATATTCTTATATATATTTGATAAGTATATTGAATATATTCAATAAGAAATAAAATTTTAAAGTCAAATAATTAATGCTAATGTTTATCAAGTGTCTAGTACATGACTGGCCTGGTCTCAGTACTTTAAATGTTTTAATGCAGCTAATTCTCACAACCCTATAAGGTAGATTCTATTACTAGCCCCATTTTATAGACAAGAAAACAGACACAGAGATTAAGTAACTTTCACAGTCACACAAATTGTGAGGTGTACAGCTTGGAATTCAATCCTTAAGTCTGGCTCTAGACCAGGGTTTCTCAAACTTAGAGCTATTGATATGTTGGGCCCAATAATTCATTGCTTTAAGAGTGGCATCCAGTGCACTATAGGATTAAACATTAGCAACATCCCTAGCCTTACTTAGTAGATGCTGCTAGCTCCCCCATCTCAGTCATGACATTCAAATAACATCTCCAGACATAACCAACTGCCTCCTTGATGGAAGGGAATGGCAAAATCACCTCCAGTTGAGAACCACTGCTCTAGAGAAACCCCTACAGAACACTGCCTCTGCAAAAACCACAATACAGAAATATGGGAAGAGAGAAAGTTAAGAAAATGAAAATCACCTAAAATTTCACTATCCAGAGTTAATCATTAATATTACCCAAACTTTTTAAGCTTCCTGGATGCTCCTCCCCAAATACATTCCTATCCCTTTACCTAGTCTCACAGTCCTAAATATTATGTTAATCATCCTCTTGTTTGTCTTTATGATTTTCCTGTATGTGGCTACATCCCTAAAAAACATATTTAGTCTTACCTGTTCTTAAACTTCATGAATGAAGTACATGAATATTTGATTGCCTCAACATTTAGTGATACTATGATTGACCAGTAGATTCAAATGGTATCTAATTCCTCCACTTAAAAATCCCCCATCAAACTTTTACTTGGTTTTAAAATACACTGGTGAACACTGCCTGAAAGTTTTTTCATGGGACATTTCAAAAATAGAGATTTTCTGTCATTTCATCTGTATTTATTACTTGCAATTTATCTGTTAAAAAAAAAAAAGTCCTTCATCAACTGTTTTATTTCCATGAAAGGAAGTTTACAAAAGCCAGAATAAATGCTTGATTCTTTCCTTTATTTATTAATGTTCAGAGCAGAGATCAACAAGCTTTTTCCATGTAACAGGCCAGACAGTAAATATTTTAGGCTTTGCAGACCATGTGGTCTCTGTCACAACAATTCAACTCTGTAAATTACATCAACTAAGCCACCACAGACAATACTTAAATGAATAAATATGTCTATGTGCCAATAAAACTTTGTGAACACTGAAAATTTGAATTTCATGTAATATTCATATTATGAAATATTCTTTTGCTTTTTTTCCCAGTTATTTAAAATATAAAAGCTATTCTTGCCTCACAGGCCTTACAACAAAAAGAGGTGCACTGGGGACATAGCTATAGCCTGCCATTCCCTTGTGTAGAGTCATGAATTGATGCCCTAGCAACCTGCACACATCCAATGAGAGAAAGAGACTGTGTGTGTGTGAGTATGTGTGTGTGAAAAATCTTTAAGAACCTGTGAATTTTAGATGCTTGATACATTCCAATCTTCCATAGTCATTATCAGTGTTGATTCTCCAATTGTTTCCCTCATGTCATCTCCTTTCTCCTTTTGATATTACCCAATTAGGCTTTGGTAGCTGTCTTGCTTTTATGGTGCAACATGTACCTGACTCATATATTTCCTGCCTTAAACTTGGAATCTACCATTTCTCCATTTCTACAATTTTTCTAGATTTGAAGCTTTTTAGAATTTTTAGTGACCATAAATACATATTTTAAAAGGACATAAACATTAGTTTTAACTAATATTTCCAATTTTAAAATAAGATGAAGGTGGTTTTATTCATTTATTTCTGTTTTTTTTCCTTGTAGCTCTTTTTTTTCTTATATTAAAAATCTTAGCTCCTAAAGATTTCAAGTAGGAGGGAACATGGGTAGACCTATGGCTGTTTCATGTTGATGTTTGCTAGAAATCAATGCAATACTGTAAAGCATTAATCCTTCAATTAAAACTAAATACATTTTTTAAAAGACAAAAAAAAAAAAAACAGAGAGACAAATTTAAAATTCTGCAATGAGGGACCACCTCAATCAGTCAGAATGGCCATCACCAAAAGTTCTACAAACAATGAATCCTGGAGAGGGTGTGGAGAACAGGGAACCCTCTAGCACTGCTGGCAAGAATGTAAATTGATATAGCCACGGTGGAAGACGGTATGGCGATTCCTTAAAAAACTAGGAATAAAACCACCATATGACCCAACAATCCCACTAGTAGGCATATACATATACCCTGAGGAAACCAAAACTGAAACAGACACATGTATCCCAATGCTCCCTGCAGCACTGTTTACAATAGCTAGAACATGGAAGCAACCTAGATGTCCATCAAAAGATGAATGGCTAGAGAAGCTGTGGTACATATATAAAATGGAATATTACTCAGCTATAAAAAGGACTACATTTGAATCAGTTCTAATGAGACGGATGAACCTAGAGCCTATTATACAGAGTGAAGTAAGTCAGAAAGAGAAATACCAATATCTTAGAGTAACACACATATATATGCAATCTAGAAAGATGGTATCGATGAACTTATTTGCAGGGCAACAATGGAGAAACAGACATAGAGAACAGACTTATGAACACAGAGTGGAGGGGAGGAAGGAGATAGTAAGATATATGGAGAGAGTAACATGGAAACTTACAATACCATATGTAAAATAGATAGCCAATGACTCAGGGAACTCAAATAGGGGCTCTGTAACAATCTAGAAGGGTGGGATGGGGAGGGACATGGGAGGGAGGTTCAAGAGGGAGGGGACATATGTATACCTATGGCTAATTCGTGCAGATACTTGTCAGAAAACAACAAAATTTTGTAAAGCAATTATCTTTCAATTAAAATAAAAAAGTCTTAGCACCTAAAGATTAACGTTGTTTTACCTAAACACCACTACTTCACTGAAACTGCTTCTACTTAATCACCAATGACCTTTAAACTGCTAAACCCAATAGAAAAACTTAGTATTTAACTCTTCACAGATCTCTATATTATTTAACACTCTTGACTCTGCTCTTGACCTTGAAACATTTAACTTCCATCATACCAACTCCACCAGTTTTTCTACCTTATTTCATCTTATCTCCTTGTGTGAATCTTTTTACTTGCCTCTAGCCTCTTTGTCTTTAAATTCTATGTATTATCTCTTGACATTTTGATCAGTTCTCAGGAATGAGCAGCAGTTCAGTTCAGTTCAGTCGCGCAGTCGTGTCCGACTCTTTGCGACCCCATGAATCGCAGTACGCCAGGCCTCCCTGTCCATCACCAACTCCCGGAGTTCACTCAGACTCACGTCCATTGAGTCCATGATGCCATCCAGCCATCTCATCCTTGGTCGTCCCTTTCTCCTCCTGCCCCCAATCCCTCCCAGCATCAGGGTCTTTTCCAATGAGTCAACTCTTCGCAGCAGAAAGACATTAATTGGTATCTTCAGCACAAGCTACATCCCAAGCTTCAGACCAATACATCCTGCTCCTGCAAGCTACTGACAGACCAGATAGTTGTTCCTTCTATGTAGTTCTGCAGCATCCTTTGCTTCTTCTATATACCATAAAGATCACTTTTTATTATCCCTTTTGGTTTAACTATCTCTGCCATAGACTGTTTCTTAAATGCAGTATTCGTGTCGATTTTTTGTTCACTTATAAACAGCAGGTATTTAATTCTGTTTTGTTCATGGATTACAGTCTGGTCATGGAAAATGGGGCTTGTGTAACTCAATTAATCTATGAACCATGCCATGTAGGGGCACCCAAAATGGACAGGTCACAGTGAAGAGTTCTAACAAAACATAGTCTACTGGAAGAAAAAGTTGTGCTACATTCAGTATGTCAGCAAATTTGGAAAACTCAACAGTGGCTGCAGAACTGGAAAAGATCAGTTTTCATTCCAATCCCAAAAAAGGGCAATACCAAAAAATCATTAAAGAGATGAGAGGACCAGAAGATGAGTCCCTCCCAAGTCTGAAGGTGTCCAATACGCCACTGGGGAAGAGCAGAGGGCAATTACTAACAGCTCCAGAAAGAAGGAAATGACAAGGCAAAAGAAGAAACAACACTCAACTGCAGATGGTGTGGTAGAAGAAGTCCGATGCTGTAAAGAACAATACTGCATAGGAACCTGGAATGTTAAGTTCATGAATCAAGGTAAATTGGATATAGTCAAGCGAGAGATGGCAAGACTGAACATCTATATCTTAGGAATTAGTGAACTAAAATGGATGGGAATGGGCAAATTTTAGATGACCATTATATCTACTACTGTGGGCAAGAACTCCTTAAAAGAAATGGGGTAGCCCTCACAAAACAGTCTCAAATGCAACTTAAAAAATGGTAGAAAGATCTCAGTTTGTTTCCAAGGCAAACCATTCAACACCATAGTAATCCAAACCTGTACCCCAGCCACTGATACTGAAGACCATGAAGCTGACTGGTTCTGCGAAGAGCTATAAAACCTTCTATAATTAACACCAAAAAAAGATGTCCTTTTCATCAAAGAGGATTGGAATGCAAAAGTAGGAAATCAAGAGATATTCAGAATAACAGGCAAGTTTGGCCTTAGAGTACAAAATGAAGCAGGGCAAAGGTAACAGTTTTGTCAAGAGAACACACTGGTCATGGCAAACACTCTTTCAACAAAAGAGACAATTCTACACATGAACAACATCAGGTGATCAACACTGAAATCAAGTTGATTATGTTATTTGGAAGGACTGAAGTTGAAGTGCCAATCCTTTGGCCACTTGATTGCAAAGAGCCAACTCATTGGAAAAGATCCTAAATGCTGGGAAATACTGAGGGCAGGAGGAGAAGGGGACGACAGAGGATTAGATGGTTGGATGGCATCACCACCTCAATGTATATGAGTTTGAGCCAACTCTGGGAGATGGTGAAGAACAGGGAAACCTGGTATGCTGCAGTGAATGGGGTCACAAAGAGTCAGACACAAGTTAGGGACTGAGCAGCAACAATGTTCTTTGCAACAAAAGATAGAAAAGTTCTGTACAGTCAGCAAAAACAAGATGTGGAGCTGTCTGTGGCTTGGACCATGAGCTCCTAAATGCAAAATTCAGGCTTAATTTGAAGAAAGTAGGAAAACACTAAGCCATTCAGGTATGACCTAAATGAAATTCCTTATGATTATACAGTGGAGGTGACAATTAGATTCAAGGGATTAGACCTAGTAGACAGAGTGCCTGAAGACTATGGACATAAGTTCATAACACTGTACAGGAGGCAGTGACCAAAACCATCCCAGAGAAAAAGATGGGCAAGAAGGCAAAGTGGTTGTCTGAGGAGGCTTTATAAATAGCTGAGAGAAATGAAAGGCAAGGGAGAGGGAAAGATATACCCAACTGAATGCAGAGTTCCAGAGAATAGCAAGGAGATATTAAAAAGGGCTTCCCTGGTGGCTCAAATGGTAAAGAATTTGACTGCAATGCAGGGGACCTGGGTTTGATCCCTCGGTTTGGAAGATCCCCTGGAGAAGGGAATGGCTACCCACTCCAGTATACTTGCCTGGAGAATTCTCAGAGGAGCCTGGAAAGCTATAGTCCATGAGGTCAAGAGATAAAAAGCCCTTCTTAAAAGAACAATGCAAAGAAATAGAGGAAAACAATAGAATGGAAAAGAGTAGAGATCTCTTCAAGAAACCTGGAGATATCAAGGGAACACTTCATGCAAGGATGGACATGAAAAAGGACAGAAACAGTAAGGACCTAACAGAAGCAGAAGAGATTAAGAAAAATTGGCAAGAATATACAGAACTATACAAAAAAGACTTAATAACCACAGTGGTGTGGTCACTCAACTAGAGGCAAATATCCTGGAATGGGAAGACAAGTGGACCTTTAGGAAGCATTACTACAAAGCTAATGGAGGTGACAGAATTCCAGCTGAGCTCTTTAAAATCCTAAAAGATGATGCTGTTGAAGTGCTACATTCAGTATGTCAGCAAATTTGGAAAACTCAACAGTGGCTGCAGGACTGGAAAAGATCAGTTTTCATTCCAATCCCAAAAAAGGGCAATACCAAAAAATCCTTAAAGAGATGAGAGGACCAGATCACCTTACCTGTTTCCTGAGAAATGTATATGCAGGTCAAGAAACAACAGTTAAGCCAGATGTGAAACAAATGACAGGTTCCAAATTAAGAAAGGAGTAGGACAAGACTGTATATCATCACCCTGTTTATGTATTAGTAAACTGAATGCAGAGTACATCATGAGAAATGCCGAGTTGGAAAAATCACAAGTTGGAATCAAGATTGCTGGAGGAAATATCAACAACCTCAGATATGCAGATGACACCACTCTAATGGCAGAAAGTTAAGAGGGACTAAAGGGCCTCTTGATGACAGTGAAAGAGGAGAGTGAAAAAGCTGGCTTGAAATTCAACATTCAAAAAACTAAGATTGTGGCATCCAGTCCCAGCACTCCATAGCAAACACAAGGGGAGAATATGGAAGCAGTGACTGACTATTTTCTTGGGCTCCAAAATCACTGCAGATGGTGACAGCTGCTATGAAATTAAGACAGTTGCTCCGTGGAGGGAAAGCTATGACAAACCTAGACAGCATATTAAAAGGTAGAGATATCACTTTGCTGACAAAGGTCCTTATAGTCAAAGCTAGGGTTTTCCAGTCTTCAAATAAGTTCTCTGCTTCTGGGACTCCAATAATTCAAATATTAGTATGCTTGATGTTGCTCAGAGATCTCTTAAACTGTCCTCATTTCTTTCCATTCTTCTCTTTTTCTGTCCAGTGTCATTGGTTTCCACTATTCTTTCAGCTTGCTGATTTGTTCTTCTGTATAATTTAGTCTACTGTTGATTCCTTCTAGTGTATTTTTCATATCATTTATTGTATTCATCATCTTTGTTTGGTTGTTCTTCATATTTTCCAACTCTGACTTCTGACTCTGTGTGTCCATTTTTCTCTCAAGTTATTTGATCATAATAAATATGATAATTGTTGATCATTACACTGAAATCTTTCTTAAAAAGATTGCCTATCTCCACTTAGTTCCTCTTGGGGTTTTATCTTATTTCTTCCTTTCAAACATGTTCCTCTGTTGCCTCATTTTGCCTAACTTATTGTTTTATTTCTGTTTCTGATAGATTATATTTCCTTTCCTTGAAGAGTGGCCTTTTGCAGATGTCCTATGTATCCCAGCAATGCACTTTCCTCTTTTCACCAGAGATATATATACTATACACACACACACACACACACACACACACACACACACACTTTCTTTCTCCCTCTCTCTCTCCCTCTCTCTCCCTCTCTCTCTCTCTCGGTGTTTACTATATGAGCTGTATGGTCCCTCCCATTGTGAGTGGTCTGGTAGGGTTGGTTGATCCCTGGTCCAGCTGATTGCTAAACCCTACTTTGTGTGGAGCCTGCCAACAGCTGGTTGGCACAGTTCTGTCACAAAGCAGCTAGCTATGAAACCCTAGGAAGCCCCAGGACTAGTACTAGCTCACTGGAGGATGGAGTCTGGGTCCAGAAAATCCTGGGTCTGGTGCCTACCCACTAGTGGATGAAACCAGGTCCTGGCTAGTGGGCCCACCCACTAGTTTGCTGAGCCAAATCCTAGAGTGGCTGCAGAGCCCAGCAGTCTCAGAGTTGATGTCAGGCTGCCGGTGGCTAGGGCCTGTTCCTAACAGCTGGCTGCAGTGTCCAGGGTGTCTGAAAACTTGTGTTGGCCTGCCAGTGGGTGGAGCCTGGGGCTGGTGCTGCCCTGCTAGGGGGAAGGCTGGTTCTACAGACTGCATGGCTATCACTGTCCTGGGGCTAGTGTTTGCATGCTGGTAGATAAGGCTGGTTCCCAAGATCTCTGGCTACAGGGCCCTGGATCTAGTGCCTACACAGTGCTGTATGAGGCTGGGTCCTGGGCCTTCTGGTGGACAGAGCCATGTCCAGGAGCAGTTGTGGGCCCCCGGGGCCTTAAGTCAGTCTGTCTGCTGGTGGGTGGGGCTGTGTCCCTGTAGTTTAGTTGCTTGGGCTGAAGCATCACAGTTATCACTGGTGCTTACAGGCTGTTGGGCAGAGGTCTGGTAGGGTCCTGGCACTAATTAGCTAGAGGGAAGATTCCAAAATGGTGCTTGCCAGCACCAGTGTCCATGTGGTAGAATGCTGCTGTTGTTTAGTTGCTAAGTGTGTCTGACTCTCGTGCCCCATGGACTGTAGCGCTCCAGGCTCCTCTGCCCATGGAATTTCCCAGGCAAGAATGGAGTGAGTTGCCATTTCCAGGGGCTCTTCCAGACCTAGAGATCAAACACGCATCTCCTCTTTGCAGGCAGATTCTTCACTGCTGAGCCACCAGGGAAACCACATGTGGTAGAATAAGATCCCCAAAATGGCTGCCACCAGTTTTTGTGTCCCCAGGATAGGCTCCAGTTGTTTTTTGTCTCTGTGGAAGACTCTCTAAGATCACCAGGTTGGTCTGATTCAGGTTCCTTTTAAATTACTGCTTCTGCCTTGGGTACTAAAGCATGTGAGATTTTATGTGCACCTTTTAAAAGTAGAGTCTCTATCTGCGTTTTGGTCTCCTGAAAGTAAGCCCTGCTGGCCTTCAAAGCCAAACATTCTGAGACTTGTCTTCTTGGCACAAAATTCTTGGGCAGAGAGTCCAATATGGGGATCAGACCTCTTGCTCCTTTGAGAAAAATGTCTGCATTAATAATTTTCTCCTGTTCATGGGTTGCCCACTCAGGGATAGAGAACCTGACTGTATACTGTGACTCCATTTCTCCTGTCCATCCTGTGGTGGTGCTTGCTTTATATCTGTAGTTGTAGAAGATCTGGTAGGTTCTAGTCTTTTTCATCAATAGTTTTTCTGTAAATAGTTGTAATCTTGGTGTGCCCATAAGAGGAAGTGAGCTCAGAGTCTTTCCCTTCTGCCACCTTAGCCAATCTTCTCTGGTCACACATTTCTTTATCACCTATTTCCAAATTGGTAAAATGGAAATAGTTGTACTTAATAACATCACAGGATTATGTTAATTTGGGCAATGTGAAAGGATTTTATTAACTCCCAAACACTGCTCATTATTATTGTTTTTTATCGACTTAATTTTTTCAATTACACAAACTGGATAGAAACATTTTTCTAGCTCTGGATTTCATACTCAAGAACTGTGTTAGAAAACTGAAAAACAAACTAAGCATGCGTTCAGGTGGGTTTTGAAAAAGACAAAAATCCTATTCACACGATGTTTTATTATATCTTCTATAAATGCTGAAGGAATTATAATGAGTTACTATTCAGTGAAGGCAATTCTATGGGAATTTGAGATGACATGTCCTAAGTACATTCCTTTCTGATGGTTTACTTATCACAGAGGTGGTTGGAAAGTTAGTTTGCTTATCTACAAACCTGTCTAAGTACCAGAAGCCTCAAGCCAGCATTTGGCAAGTGCTAGATTGTAGTCAGCGAGATTTCATTTTCTAGAAAGGACATCAAGTACCAAAACTCTGGAATACTGATTAAGAAGAAATTGCTATATGATACCAAATATGAAAAAATAGAGTTAATATTCAACAGTGAAACTTGAGTAACTTGACAACTTTATCAGGAAAGTGTTTCCTATTGTGCAGAGGTGAACTATGGCATCCCTTAAATGAGAGGAATAGGCAACCATAAAAATGAGTCATAAATCAGCCTGTGGAACACATGTTGTTGGTACATAAGAAGTGGGTACAGCACTTCACAGAGAAATAAGAACTTAATTCTAATCCCAACTCTGCCACTAAATGAATGACTCTGGCCAAAACACTTATCCCATGTGAATCTCAGTTTTCTCAACTGTAAAATGAAAGAATTTCAGATTATAAAACTTCAAAATATCTTCTGTCTCTAAAATAGTATGCTTCTGGGATTTAATTACGTTGAGCCAAATCAGAAACTTCATGAGAGACCATCAGTAACACATGGGAAACTGAACATAAAATAATGAGATGATCACTTAGCATATTTTTTAAAAAGATATTTATTTGTATTAGTTAAATCAGCAACATGTCAAAATGTAGTTTGTAGCAAAGCAAACCTTAAGTTGCCTGTAGAATTTGCTTACAAAAGTCTGTGTACATTTTAAAGAAAGTGATCGGGTATAACTCAACATTAGGTAACAGCAACAGGGTGTGGCTCAGAATATGAAGAAATCAAATGAGAGACTGGGGAAAACCCTGTTGCTGAAGTAATTATTACAAGAATTAACATGTAACATTCAGTCGAGGCTAAACACGATTTCAGCACAAAATAAATGAAGATCAGTGTCCACTGAAATCATGACTTCCTGTTACCAAACAAAATCACTTCCCTTCAAACTAGGAAAGAAACAAAGCAAAACTACCAGTTCTAGACTGCTTATCCAGAAGCCTAAATTTGATAAACTTTAGTACAAAAATTCTATTTCTACAGCTCTATTGCTGTTGTTGCTTAGTCGCTAAGTCATGTCTGACTCTTTTGCAACCCCCATAAACCGTAGCCCACCAGGCTTCTCTATCCAAGGGATTTCCCAGGCAAGAATACTGGACTGGGTTGACATTTCCTTCTCTGGGGGAATCTTTCCAACCCAGGAACTGAACTTGCATCTCCTGTACTGCACGTAGATTCTTTACCACTGAGCCACTAGGGAAGCCTTTCTACAGCTCTATACCAAGCGAATAATCCTAAAGAGAAAAAACTTCATGCCTAAGAATGTCTGTCATAGGCTTATTTATAAAAAAGAAGAAATTGGGAACAATACAAATTTAAACAAAAGTAATGGTTAAGTAAACTACAGTTATTAATGGAATAAAATTTAGCCACTGAAATTACGGACTTTCTGGTAGCACTGAGAAGTGTTTAAAGTGAGGCCACAAAGCCAGCAAACCAAACATACATAGAACTGTACAAACAATATGCTTTCAGTTGTGTTTAAAAAATATAAATAAAACATGTGGAAAAAGTGATGGGAAGCAAATACATATTAAACCATAGTTTCATATGACTGGTAAAAATGTGGGTAATTTTTGGTACATTTCTGTGTTCCAAATTTTATTTAATGGATACACTTTATCTTTAATAATGATTTATATAGTTTAGGATACAAAATACATTACTGTATTACTCATTGAAATATTCTTCTAAGGTAAACAGAGTACAAGACAAGGTTATTTAACATGATAACACACAGTCATGGAAATCTTGGAAATGTCCAGAAGTCAGTATTTTAAAAATAGATTGATTTTAAAGGAACTTCTTCAAAGGAAAAAAAAAAATTAAATTCTGGGAGATCACTGAGAAATTAATTCTATGATTTTTATTTTTTAAAGGCTTTCCTGGTGGCTCACTTGGTAAAGAATCTTCCTGGAATACAGGAGGCGTGGGTTCAATCCCTGGATCGTGAAGATACCCTGGAGAAAGAAATGGCAACCAATGCCAGTATTCTTGCCTTGGAAACCCCACAGACAAATCCTATGGACTGGCAGGCTACAGTCTATAGGATTGCAAAAGAGTCAGACACAAATTAACAAACATAAGACAGGCTTTAAGGCTTAGATAAAAGGCACCATAGAAAATCAAGAATATGGCTGAACCAGATAATTCTTGTTGAGTATGCAAAATCTTGCCTTCCAGCAACAATTATAACCATATATTAGGAAAATAAAATAATTTACCTAGGATCTCTGCCAGTTAATGAACAACACTAAAAGCTAAATCCAGGTTTCTTGACCATTCTAACGGTATAGAAAATAGAATGATAACTTATAAACCAGGAAGTGGAGCTTAATGTTTTTTAAAAAATGTCAGTGCTCATAATTACTTTTTAAATTTAAAGCTACCTAAAACCCCTAAACTTGCCAGCACACACACAAGCCCTAGGCAATATTAAATTACTCATTCTTCTTGTTACTTGTTCTTCCAGGTTGGTGCATGTGTATGTATGTATGTGTGTGTGTGTGGTTGTATCTGTGTGTTCATGTGTAAATCAGGATCCACAGGCACATGCACAAATACAAGTTTTCCTTATTCCCAGCACCACACCTGTTTTCTTTGAGGTATGACTACTTAAAATACTATGAGGCAATGACCTTCCAAAGGTTTTTCTTAGTAAAAAGAACTTTTAAGATATATCTTAAGCAATTAAATTTTAAATAAATTTTAATAAGAGAAAAGTCTCCAATAATGACCCCTTTATCATTTCTACTCTGATTAGCTTATTCCCTGTACAAAAAAGACCTTCACGACTCAGATAGATCTCATGACCACTCACCTAAAGCCAAACATCCTGAAATGTGAAGTCAGGTGGGCCTTAGGAAGAATCACTACTGACAAAGCTAGTGGAGGTGATGGAATTCCAGTTGAGCTGTTTCAAATCCTGACAGATGATGTTGTGAAAGTGCTGCACTAAATATGCCAGCAAATTTGGAAAACTCAGCAGTGGCCACGGAACTGGAAAATGTCAGTTTTCATTCAAATCCCAAAGAAAGGAAATGCCAAAGAATGCTCAAACTATGGTACAATGGCACTCATCTTATCAACTAGCAAAGTGATGCTCAAAATTCTCCAAGCCAGGCTTCAACAATAAGTGAACCATGAACTTCCAGATGATCAAGCTGGTTTTAGAAAAGGCAGAGGAACCAGAGATCAAATTGCCAACATCCGCTAGATCATGGAAAAAGCAAGAGAGTTCCTAAAAAACATCTATTTCTGCTTTATTGACTGTGCCAAAGCCTTTGACTGTGAGGATCACAATAAACTGTGGAAAATACTGAAAGAGATGGGAATATCAGACCACCTAACCTGCCTCTTGAGAAACCTATATGCAGGTCAGGAAGCAACAGTTAGAACTGGACATGGAACAACAGACTGGTTTCAAATAGGAAAATGAGTATGTCAAGGCTGTATATTGTCATCCTGCTTATTTAACTTCTATGCAGAGTACATCATGAGAAATGCTGGACTGGAAGAAACACAAGTTGAAATCAAGATTGCTGGGAGAAATATCAATAACCTAAGATATGCAGATGACACCACCCTTATGGCAGAAAGTGAAGAAGAACTAAAGAGCCTCTTGATGAAAGTGAAAGAAGAGAGTGAAAAAGTTGGCTTAAAGCTCAACATTCAGAAAACTAAGATCATGGCATCTGGTCCCATCACTTCACAGCAAATAGGTGGGGAAACAGTGGAAACAGTGTCAGACTGAATCTGAGTGAACTCCAGGAGTTGGTGATGAACATTTGTAGGAGGCCTGGAGTGCTGCGATTCATGGAGTCGCAAAGAGTTGGGCACAACTGAGCAACTGAACTGAACTGAACTGAACTATCATAGGAAGATTGTAGTCCCTCTTAGCAATAAATGTCACTCATAATTGGACATCTTTGTATTTTCTTATACTTTTAAGCTTTTTAAAAAATCCCTTAGCTTTTGTAATTATAAAAGTAATGCTGAATATCATACATATTTTTACATACATACATACAATACTATATTTTTTGTAAAAGGAAATTGTGTATATGTATCAATATGGAAACCCTGACATATAAAATTTAAATTTTATGGCTTAAAGATGTAAATATAAGACATGACACTTTAATACTCTTATGAAGAGCACATAAGACAAAACATTCTCTGACATAAACTATACCAATGTTTTCTTTGGTCAGTTTTCCAGGGCAATAGAAATAAAAGCAAAAATAGACAAACAGGATCTGACAAACTTACAAACTTTTGTACAGCAAAGGAAACCATAAACAAAATGAAAAAATAAACCTATGGACTGGGAAAAAGTATTTGCAACTAAAGTGACCTGCAGAGGTTTAATTTCCAAAATATACAAATAGCTCATGCAGCTCAGAAACATTAAAACAAACAACCCAATTGAAAAATGGGCAGAAGAGCTAAATAAACATTTCTCCAAAGAATACATGTGGGCTAACATACAATCACATGAAAAGGTGCTCAACGTTGCTAATTATTAGGGAACTGCCAATCAAAACTACAGTGAGGTACCTCTTTACCCCAGTCAGAATGACCGTCTTTTAAAAGTCTACAAATAACAAATACTGGAGGGGGTGTGGAGAAAGGGGAACCCTCCTGTGCTGTTGTTAGGAATGTAAATTGGTGCAACCACTATGGAAAACAGCATGGTTCCTCAAAAAAAGTAAACATAGAGTTGCTATATGATCCTGCAATCCCACTCCTGGGCATATATCCAGAGAAAACTATGATTCAAAAAGATACATGCGACCCAATATTCATAGCAGCACTATTTACAGTAGCCAAGACATGGAAGCAGCCTCATTGTTCAGTCACAGATGAATGGATAAGGAAGATGTGGTACATTTAAACAACAGAATACTACTCAGCCAGCTAGAGTGAAGCAATGCCATTTGTATCAACATGGGTGGACCTAGAGATTATACTAAGCCAGTCAAAAAGAGAAAGACAGATATGATATGATATCATTTACATGTGGAATCTAAAATAGGACAGAAATGAATTTATCTATGACATAGAAACAGACTCACAGACATGGAGAATAGACTTGCTTAGCAGAAGGGGTGTTGAGGAGGAAAGAATTGGGAGTTTGTAATTAGCAGATGCAAACTACTATATATAGGATAGACCACAAAGTCTTCTTGTATAGCACAGGGAACTATATTCAATATCCTCTAATAAATCATAATGAAAAAAAATGTGTATATGTAGAACTGAATCACTTTACAGTAGAAATTAACTCAGTGTTGTAAATCAATTATACTTCAGTAAAATAAATTTTAGAAAAGCTACACAGTAGTATATATATAGTTTGATCCCATATGTGTAAAATAAGCAATGTATATATTTGAGATCTGTCTATCTTTCTATCTATCTTATATATTCATAGATAGTATCTGGAAAGACATAAAAGCCCTTAAGGGGTGACTATGGGCAGGATGGCAAGAGAGGGATTTCATACCTTTTTCTTTTCTTTGATTGTGTTTTCCTTTTTTCATTTTCTCTTTCCAATCTTTTTACATCTTCATCTTTGCTTTTGTTTTCCTCTTCTTTTGTTTTTTAAACAGGCTGGTGTGCTTCTCTCTCTGTCATTCTTTAAGTTTACGTAAATGTACAGGTACGTAGAAGGACCTTTATTTTTATGAAAATAGGAAACATTGTAAATATCTTTCTGGAATTTGCTTTTCTCACTATGGATATGTATTTCTACAAGTAGATCAAGTTCTTTCTTTTTGAAGCTGTGTACAATATATACCATAATGTAATGGATCCTTATCTGTAGAAGATGTTGGTTTTTTGCTTTGCTATAACAGATAATATTGCAGTGAATATCCCTGTACATTTATCTTTCTATAATCTTGTGCATTGTGTAATAATAATACAACTGTAGGATTGCAGATGACACCACCCTAATGGCAGAAAGCAAAGAGGAAGTGAAGAGCCTCTTGATGAAAGTGAAAGAGGAGAGTGAAAAAGTTGGCTTAAAACTCAACACTCAAAAACTAAGATCATAGCATCCGGTCCCATCATTTCATGGCAAATAGATGTGGAAACAATGGAAACCTTGACAGTGTCATCTCACATCCATACATGACAACTGAATCAGAGAATTATATATATCAAAAACATTTGATTGGATTGTGCATTGTGTAATAATAATACAACTGTAGGATTGCAGATGACACCACCCTAATGGCAGAAAGCAAAGAGGAAGTGAAGAGCCTCTTGATGAAAGTGAAAGAGGAGAGTGAAAAAGTTGGCTTAAAACTCAACACTCAAAAACTAAGATCATAGCATCCGGTCCATCATTTCATGGCAAATAGATGTGGAAACAATGGAAACCTTGACAGTGTCATCTCACATCCATACATGACAACTGAATCAGAGAATTATATATATCAAAAACATTTGATTGGAGGGTGGGAGGAAGGCTCAAGAGAGAGGGAATATATATGAACATGTAGCTAATTCACTTTGTTGTAATGCAGAAACTAAACAATATTGTAAAGCAACTATACTCCCAATAAAAAAAGTTTGATATTGACAATTGTCTATTGTAAAGGTTATACCACTTCAGCAGCCTTAGACACAGTTAAAACCAAGTCAGTCAGTTCATTCCCTTAGTCATGTCCGACTCTTTGCCACCCCATGGACTATAGCACGCCAGGCTTCCCTGTCCATCACCAATTCTTGGAGCTTGCTCAGACTTGGGGCCATTGAGTTGGTGATGCCATCCAACCATTTTATCCTCTGTCGTCCCCTTCTGCTTTCAGTCTTTCCCAGCATCAGGGTCTTTTCCATTGAGTCAGTTCTTTACATCAGCATCAGTCCTTCCAGTGATATTCAGGACTGATTTCCTTTAGGATTGACTGGTTGGATCTCCTTGCAGTCCAAGGGACTCTTAAGAGTCTTCTCCAACACCACAGTTCAAAAACATCAATTCTTCAGGCCTCAGCTTTCTTTATGGTCCAGCTCTCACATCCATGCATGACTACTGAGAAAAATAATAGCTTTGACTAGTTGGCACAGTAATGTCTCTGCTTTTTAATAAGCTGTCTAGGTTGATCATAACTTTTCTTCCAAGGAGCAAGCGTCTTTTAATTTCATGGCTCCAGTCACCATCTGCAGTGATTTTGGAGCCCAAGAAAATAGTCTGTCACGGTTTCCATTGTTTCTCCATCTATTTGCCATGAAATGATGGGACCAGATGCCATGATCTTAGTTTTTGAGTGTTGAGTTTTAAGCCAACTTTTTCACTCTCCTCTTTCACTTTCATCAAGAGGCTCTTCACTTCCTCTTTGCTTTCTGCCATTAGGGTGGTGTCTCTGCATATCTGAAGTTATTGATGTTTCTCCCTGTAATCTTGATTCCTGCTTGTGCTTCATCCAGCCTGGCATTTCACATGATGTACTCTGCATATAAGTTAAATAAGCAGGGAGACAGTATACAGCCTTGACGTCCTCCTTTCCTTATTTGGAACCAGTCCATTGTTCCATGTCTTGTTCTGTTGCTTCTTGACCTTCATACAGATTTCTCAGGGGGCAGGTTAGGTGGTCTGGCATTCACATCTCTTTAAGAATTTTCCACAGTTTGTTGTGATCCACACAGTCATAGACTTTGATGTAGTCAATAAAGCAGAAATAGATGGTTTTTTTGAACTCTCTTGCTTTTTTGATGATACAGCAGATGTTGGAAATTTGATCTCTTGTTCCTCTGCCTTTTCTAAATCTAGCTTGAACATCTGGAAGTTCTCAGTTCATGTACTGTTGAAGCCTGCCTTGGAGAATTTTAAGCATTATTTTGATATCTTGTGAGATGAGTGCAATTGTGCAGGTAGTTTGAACATTGTTTGACACTGCCTTTCTTTGGGATTGAAATGAAAACGGACCTTTTCCAGTCCTGTGGCCACTGCTGAGTTTTTCCAAATTTGCTGGCATATTGAGTGCAGCACTTTCACAGCATTATCTTTCAGGATTTGAAGTAGCTCAACTGGAATTCCATCACCTCCACTAGCTTTGTTTGTAGTGATGCTTCCTAAGGCCCAATTGACTTCACATTCCAGGATATCTGGCTCTAGGTAGGTGATCACACCATCGTGGTTATCTGGGTCACGAAGGTCTTTTTGTAAGTTCTTCTGTGTATTCTTGCCACCTCCTCTTAATATCTTCTGTTTCTGTTAGGTACATACCGTTTCTGTCCTTTATTGACCCTGATGCTGGGAAAGATTGAAGCAAGAGAAGGGAGTGACAGAGGATAAGATGGTTGGATGGCATCACCGACTCAATGGACATGAGTTTGAGTAAACTCCAGGAGTTGGTGATGGACAGGGAAGCAAAGAGTCGGAAAGACTAAGCAACTGAACTGAGCTGAACTTGCATTAAATGTTCCCTTGATAAATCTCTGATTTTCTTGAAGAGATCTCTAGTCTTTCCCATTCAATTGTTTTCCTCTATTTCTTCACATTGTTCACTGAGGAAGTCTTATCCTTGGTATTCTTTGGAACTCTGCATTCAGATGGGTGTATCTTTCCTTTTCTCCTTTGCCTTTAGCTGCTTTTATTTTTCCTTTTTCATTTGCTTTTGGTTAAAACCAAATCTTGATTTAAATACAGTCCTTCCCAAAAGGAGCTTAGGAGAATTACTGGTTCTGATCTGTGACAGGTAAAGGATAAATTCAGCCTAGAAACAAGGAAGTCCTCAAAGAGTAATGGGGTCTTGTTGAAAGGATACAAAGAGTAAAGTGGAAGAGGCTATATTTGCAAACTGACCAAATTGGGCATAACTTGAACACCAAACAATCCAAAACAATAGATTCAGTAAGAATTTAACAGCTCTGTCTACCTCTGCTGTCAGAATCCATTCATAGACACCAAGTATGTAGCTGAACGAAAACTGCATTTCTTTTTTCCAGAAATAATTTCCTTATGTAATCTGATGGCATGTTTGAAGAATTCCCTACACTTGCTTAGATCCATAAGCTAATGAAGTCCCAAGTATGCCAGAAAGCCCTCAAATCCCAAATTTTTACAAGAGATTTTAGGTAGGAGAACATGGATTAGAGCGTTTCTATACTTCTTATATATTTAGATTGAGTTCTATGTAATTACCAAAATTACAAATTTACAAAATTAATAGATCAAAAATGGTCAAATGTCAGTGCGTGCTTTAGCAGCAGAGGCTTGGTAGTACACCATCTTTAACTGCCAAACAATCTTTTTTCTCCCTTTGGTTGTAGCATAAGACTTTCTCAAAGGAGAGAGGAAGGATCTGGATTGATCCAAGTTTAAAGGGAATTGTGATGTGGAGTAGTATTCTAGTTATCTTGGGCTGTTTCTTCATATCATAGGCTCCACTCCCACGCCCCTACCC
>SJXQ01000291.1:124555-244627 GCA_006408695.1 Aepyceros melampus | reverse complement strand
TTACCTCTTGTCTCTCTTCTTCCTTGGTAGTGGGAAATGAGGCATAAGGAAAGAACATTCTTCTAGATCTTCTTTTTGCACTTTAAACTCTAGATTGGTCTTTTTGAATAGATTTTTTGTAGGGTCTTGAAAACTTGAGATTTCTAGTTTCTCTGGTTCATTTCCAAAGATAGCACTTAGAAGTTTACCCTACAATGCAGGAGACACGTGGAAGATCCCACATGCCCCAGAGTAACTAAGCCCCTGTGCCACAACTACTGAGCCCACGTGTGGCAACTACTAAAGCCTGTACCCCCCAAGCCTGTGCTCTGTCACAAGAAAAGCCACCGAATGAGAAGCCTGCACACTGCAACTAGAGAGTAGCTCCAGCTTCCGACAACTACAGAAGAGCCTGCCCAGTGACAAAGACCTAGCACAGCCAAAAATAAAAGGAAAATAAATTTTTTTAAAGTTTACCCTAGTAACTCATAGAATATGGAAGGTAAAATAGGTTAAGGGATTTCAGGTGCATTGTCTTTATAGAATATGAATGAAATAATACTCATAAGAGATTGGGAAGTAGTTTCAGGGTGTGAAGGGAGTATCGAAGTTATAACATCATAACAAGATTCCTCCCTGGGATATGGCCCTTATAACATGGGCCATTAAAAAAGTGACTTCCTTAAAGAACATTTTCTGAGCAACCATATACAGTTTTACTATTTCCTCAAAGAAGTTCATTGGAGGACCTTACCCCTTAAGGAAATGTGTTCAAACCTGTATATAAATAGCTTTATTAAAATCCTTAGTTCTTGGCAAGCTGAATCATTGCCACTGTGAAAATTACTGTTTGTGTCCTAGACAGCTGCTCAAGAAGCAATCCTCCATGCCTCTGGAAGTGGCACGCCTTCACCATCTAAGGACTACTGCATGCTATATAACCCTCACTGGACATCTCTTCCAAGTACCCTAGAAAATGCAGTAAGTAAATCACAGTTTCTATTTATTTATAACAAACTATTGAATGGTGAGAATGAGTGGTTATAATGTTTCAGTGTGTAACCTAATTATAACATGATTAATATTTATTGCTTTTGCTTTAGTATTTTTCTCTGTATGACTAAAACAAGTTAGAAAATTAAAAAATACCTACCTCAAAGCCTGATTGTCATCAAATGTTTCTAATTTAAAAGAACTTTGTGTTAAACCAGTGTTGATACTCTCTTTGAATGCCTTTAGGGTAAAATATGATATATATAATACTAAAGACATTTCTTCTTTCCAGACTTCCACTAGTTTGATGAATCTGACTACCACACCACTCTGCAACATTTCTGATATTCCTCCTGATGGAATAAAGAACAAAGCAGTTGTGGTACAGTGGGGAACCTGCCATTTTCTTGAAAAAGCCAAAATTGCACAAACAGGAGGTGCTGAAGCTTTGTTGGTTGCCAATAACAGTGTCCTAGTAAGTTATTAAACTATAATAACTTTTTTTGAGTTCTTGATATCAAATTTTACAGGAACTGAATTATATTCTTTGTGTGTGGTTTGCGGCTGAGTGTTTTGGGGTTTTGGGGGGTTTGTTTGAAACTTTTTGTTTTTTATTGGGATGTAGCCGATTAACAAACAATGTTGTGGTAGATTCTGAACAGTGAAGGGTCTCAGTTCAGTTTAGTCGCTCAGTCGTGTCCAACTCTTTGCGACCCCATGGATGGCAGTACGCAAGGCTTCCCTGTCCATCACCAACTCCCAGAGCCTACTCAAACTCATGTCCATCAAGTTGGTGATGCCATCCAACCATCTCATCCTCTGTCGTCCCCTTCTCCTCCTGCCCTCAATCTTTCCCAGCATCAGGGTCTTTTCCAATGAGTCGGTTCTTCACATCAGGTGGCCAAAGTATTGCAGTTTCAGTTTCAGCATCAGTCCTTCCAATGAATATTCAGGACTGATTCCTTTAGGATTGACTGATTGGGGTCTCAGCCATACATATACATGTATCCATTCTCTCCCAAATTCCCCTCTCTTTCAAGCTGCCACATAATATTAAGTAGGGTTCCCTGTGCTATAGGGGCTGGGTTTTGAATAATCTGATGGTAGTATTCCTAAACATTCTGGTTATAATAGGTGTTTAATTGGAAAATTTTGTTTCTTTTCCACTCCTAAAATAGACAAGATATTTTAGGAACGTGTGTGTGTGTATAAAATATCAATTTAAACTTATGCTAAAAGATTCCAGTTTGAATCCTTTTTAATATTATAATATTAAGAAAGAACACATGAAACATTGTTTTATAACTTTAAAAAGATATTTGTATTTAATGAATAATTTGTAGTTTATTCTGTAAATAGACTAGTAGTTCATAAGTTTTCATAATTTTTTTTCTTTTAGTTTCCTCCCTCAGGGAACAAATCTGAATTTCTTGATGTGAAAATATTGATTGCATTTATAAACCACAAAGACTTTAAAGATATGAAACAGGTAAATTAATAATTATCTGTTAGATTAAGTTTATAAATAGTACAATTTTGTACTTTAAACCACTGATATTTAAATTATTATATATGTTCCATTTGCTAGTAAGATGGAACTTGCTAGTCTTATCAAGTCTTATTCAACCCCTCCCCATTTAGCACAAGGTGTTTCAGAGTCTTGATGTTTGAGAAACATTTTGAAACATTAAGAGTCTTGATGTTTGAAATGTTTCTTTGTTTCGATTTTTAAAAAATCTTTGTATCATATCATTTATCTTAATCTTAAATCCTTGAACAAAATGTCAATGTGTGAAACACCACACTTTTGCTTTTAATAAAGCAAAGCCTCATAATTTTGATGAGACTATATTGTTATCAAAATAATTCTGTTTTTCTTGACTGTCATATATCCTGTCCATTCCAGAATGAAATTGGAATCTTGCTGCCATACTCTATAGTAAAAAGAAAATGAATTCCAGTGTATTAACTGTTATTTTGCATTTCAGACTCTCGGAGATAACATTATTGTGAAAATGTATTCTCCATCGTGGCCTAACTTTGACTATACTATGGTGGTTATTTTTGTAATTGCTGTATTCACTGTGGCATTAGGAGGATACTGGAGCGGCCTAATTGAATTGTAAGCTTAATTAAACTTCATTGTTTTTAAGATAAATGGTTAAAAAATTATCGTCTTTAATCATTTTCTCATGTAACAACACTTAAAGTTCTACTTGTTCGCAGAATATAGTGCTGACAACGTTAGATTATAGGTTTGTCCTCACGTAGATCTTCAGCTTTTCACTGAGAAGAAGGGGATGTAGGTTCCTCTTGTTATTCTGCTGGCAAGAAAACATTGAAATTTCACCACAGGCTCTTAAATGAAAGTGTTTTATTACCTCACCCAGAAAAGGTAGAGATAGTTAGCGTCCTAATGGACCTATTCACTTAGATTGGAAGAAAATAAACAGGGTGGGAAGTTTTTCAGCTCCTTCTGAGTTGAATCATTACAGTGTGACCTCACCATTCTATTCAGTGCTTTAGGAATTGGATATTAATTAAGCATGTCCATATTTTAATTTAAATATAGAAATTTCAAAGGTACATGAAATTTGGATTTGTCTATTTAATAACAACCTAAACCCAGTGTTCTACAGTCATGTACCTTTTGCTGTAGATTAAAGCAGGCAGTGTAGTTTAGAAGAATCAATTCATTTTTATAACTCTGAGCAAAAAATTGTGCTCAGAGCACATTATTTTGTGCATAAAGGACAATATGTTCACTTTGTGAAATGATCTATAGATTCCACTAAAAAGGGCTTATTTGATGCCAGCTAATGGCAACCTCCTCCAGTGTTCTTGCCTGGAGAATCCCAGGGACAGGGGGAGCCTGGTGGGCTGCTGTTATGGGGTCGCACAGAGTCGGACACAACTAAAGCAACTTAGCAGCAGCAGCAGCAGCAAAGCTAATAAGCTTATTTGTAATTTCTTAAAATACTAAAATTAGATTGACTTACAGTAGGAGAAATCTAACAAGCATAGATTCCTAGAGTATTGAGCTTAAAATATTTTACATATTTGGAAAACACATTTCAGCATGTGTTAGTCACATGTCTTCACATAAGTAAGCATTGTATTTTTCACTATTAATCTTTATGAAGCCTAGTATGGAAGATCTCCAAAATCATTTTCTAGATAGTATGGTAAAATGTTATAATTGCTGAAAAGCTACTGATTCATTGAAAATGTTTTTCCATTTAATATAGATTCTCACTGTGCTTACATTATAATGTAAATTGTTTTTTTTCTAGAGTAGTGCTGCTCAAGATGTAATGTGAATACAAACTGTTTTGAGATCTCATTCAGTTCAGTTCAGTCGCTCAGTCATGTCCAACTCTGCCATCCCATGAACTGCAGCACGCCAGTCCTCCCTGTCCATCACCAAGTCCTGGAGTCCACCCAAACCCATGTCCATTAAAATTTAAAAATTCAGATTTAGTAGACTTGGGGTGAATGCTGAGATTCTGCATTTTTTGACAAACTGGTCCATGGACTTTGAGTTAGCAAGGCAAGCTTAATGTACCTATCAGGACAGCCTCCTCCTCAAGAAAATTTGAGGTGGGAGAGCAGTACATACAGGTTGACTTAATCATAAAACATGATGATGGACAAAACAAACAATGTATTGCTTTCAGTAACTAGGTTGGGAGAAGGGATATCTTTTACCTGCAGAGTTAAGGATTTTGAAATTGAAGTGACCAATTCTAAAAGTAGGATGTGGTGGTGGTGGTTTAGTCACTAAGTCGTGTCCGACTCTTGCAACCCCATGGAGGAGCCTGCCAGGCTCCTCTGTCCCTAGGATTCTCCAGGCAAGAATACTGGAGTGGGTTGCCATTTCCTTCTCCAGGGGATCTTCCCGACCAAGGAATTGAACCCAGGTCTCCTGTATGGTAGGCGGATTCTTTACCAACTGAGCTACAAGGGAAGCCCAAAAAGTAGGATAAAGATAGAAAAAATGAAGTGTATATGTTGTGGGTGGGAGTGACAGTATAGAGAAAGAATATTAATCAATGATAAAATGGAATAAATTTCATAAAAAGTAGAATTATTGACATAAGGACCGTTTACAACAGCATGGCTGGATTTGAGGGTATTACTTACGCTAAGTGAAATAAGTCAGACAAAGATAAATACCAGAACATTTATGTGTGGAATCTTTAAAAAAATGAATTCATAGATGCAGAGAACAGATTGGTGGTTATCAGAGGTGGGGACGTGGAGGGCGGGAAGAATGGGTGAAGGTGCTCAAATGTACGGACTTCCGGTCATAAGATAACTAAGTCCTGGTGACGCACAGCACAGTGGCCGCAGCGAAAGACTCTCTCCTGCATATTTGAACATTGTGAATAAAGGAGCTCTTAAAAGTTCTCATCACAAGAAAAACAAATCTTTTTAACTATGTGCTGATGGGTGTGAATTAAACTTATTGTGGTAATCATTTTGCAGTATATACAATTATCAAATGATTGTGTAGTACACCTGAAATTAATGTTATATGTCTTCTATATCTTCATTTTAAAAAAGAACACAGGAGCAATTATTTAGCAAGTAAAGAGAGTTAGACTGAAAGAGAAGGGAAAAGAGAATATGGCTTAGGGAAGGAAAAGTTTACCAGAACAGGACCTCATAACCAAGATTAACCTGCCAAATGAAAGATGTACTTTATGCAAAAAAGGAAAAATGCTTAGATTCCATATAAAGACTTTTCAGTAGAGAGTTAAACTCCTGTTATAATGAGCCCTCATATAACTGGTGAAAAAGAAAATGGTAGCCTACTCCAGTATTCTTACCTGGAAAATCCCAGGGATGGAGGAGCCTGGCAGACTACAGCCCATGGGGTCTCAAAGAAATCAGACACAACTGAGCAACTGAGCATGCATGCATATAACTGGTCCTCATCATAAACTCAAGAGGGCAGGAAAGAAAGCTTAGCTTCCTATTGCCTGTGGCTCTCAACCTGATTTGAATACAGTTTTTTTTTAAAAGATGAGTTGTATTATTTTAACATGATATAAACCTAGAATATATTTTCCTTCAATAAATTACCTGGTATAAATTGAATATGAATACATAACCTTTTGGTTATTGTGCCTTATATGGGTTCTGTGATAGAAATGTCCTTAAATAAATGTTTGCAATAACTTTATCCAAAGGGTGAGCATGTTTTCCCACTCAAGTACCACTTTTGTTGAAACTCTGTTAATACCCTGTCATCTGGCTCTACAGTTTTAGGGAAATATTGTGTGTTCCTCTTCAAACCTTCTCCCTGCTTGTTTCCCAGGCAGCCTCCCTAGAGTCACAGATGCATGGAATAGTAACCATCCTGATACGCAGTTTTCTGATAAGAAAGTGGCATGTTGATAAATAAGCAGTTTAGCAAATGAACCGATTGATAGAAATAAATCTTTTTTTTTTTAACCTAAAGTTTATATTTAGCCCAGACCTGGTGAAAAGGATCAGGATATATAAAAAAGAAACAGAACACCATTTTACACTTGATCTTAGCCAGAAGGCCAAGAAGCGATTGGGAATACCATTTTAGTAAACCAGAGTTGAAGGGACTGGTGCTGGAAAAGTACGTTAGTGGCTTCTGTATAACTGGGAAGAGACGAGGTGACAGAACAGAAACTGACTGTTCAATAAAAGAAGCTTGTGACCTTTCCTCTTCAGCTCCTGTGTCTGCCTTTCACTAGTTGTGTGACCCCAGAAGGGGTATTGGGAAAATTAGAAACAATATTTTGCTACCTTGAATCAAGGTAGGACAAAGCTATGTCTTGAACTTCTTTTGAATCCTTCATAATATGTTGATGAGCACCAAACAGACTTACAGTAAATACTGAGCTGACTGATAGAATAAGTTAGTGTTTTACATTGAAGAGAAGCTAATTTTAAAAGTAGTTTACTGTCTGCAAGTTGGTAATATTAAGTGTATAAAAAGAATTGGTTTTTATTTGAAACATTACATCAGTGTAGTTTCCAAATTAGATAATATAAACATCACCAAAAACATTAATTTTTTATGTAATAAATATCTTCTGTTTCAACAGTTTTGTCTCCAGAAAATAGTTTCATAAGTTAATGGTTAATAACACACCAACTCTGAAGGGTAGAATTATAGAGAGTTTTTACTTCTAGATTTAAGTATTTCTTCATGGTGTATAACTTTTTAAGTATATTAACTTTGTAATCAGAAACAACTTTAAGTTAGTATTACAGATAGATTTTAAAAATAACTGTACTTGGCAGAGATTGCTGAAGTTTGTGTGTGTGTTTATGCAGGGAAAACATGAAGGCAATGACAAACACTGAAGACAGTGAAATGAAGAAAAAGAAGGAAGAATACTTTACTTTTAGTCCTCTAACAGTTATAATATTTGTGGTCATCTGCTGTATTATGATGGTCTTACTTTATTTCTTCTACAAATGGTTGGGTAAGAAATCATTTTATGTTTGCTACTTTTTAGCATACTATCTTTTCATTTACTTTGCCAGATTTATCTTTTCCTTTAAGGCATTCAACTGGAAAACTTAAGTGAATAATTAAAAAGTGATATTAACTTTTCAAACTGTCAAAAATGTTAGGTCCCTGTTACTCTGGGATTAAAAAAAAAATTCTGATTTAAAATATACTGTGACTCAAAATAAGAACACTTCTTCATAGACAACCTGATTGCTATGGTCCTAAGTTTTCCTCTCTGCAGATAAAGCATAATAGACTGGTATCTAAGCAGCAGACTAAGGAATTCTTGGTAGCTATATACAGTTACATGAAATCTAATAGAAGATTATTCAAATTATGAATTTATTGCTTCTACTTACTCCTAAAGTGTGATTGGTCCTTTTTTTCAGTTTGCAAATCAAAATATAGTATTGCTTAAATTTTGTTTTACTTGTGTGACCATTTAAGATCATACTACATCTAAAAACACACAGGTGCTTGCTTGTAGTCTAGAGAGTAAATGATACTTTTTCCTTTAGAAAGGAAAGCGTCATTGGCTTGCCCATCCCCTAAACACTCTACTTAAGTGTTCTGATAAGATGGAAATTTGCCGTTTGTGGTCAACACACAGCAGAAAGAAAAGGGAGCACAGGGAAAACGAGAGTGTGCCAAATGAGAATTAGCAAAAACCCTTTCTGAAAACCACCACCGGCTACAAAATGTTTATTTAGAGAATAATAGTATAAGTTTCTGGAGTAGAAAACTGAGGCCTCAGGTTAGTTTCACCTTATTTTCAATTTCTCCTCTCCTATGGTAGCAGTTTTAAAACTATACTTATATATATTTCCAATTAGAAAAAATTATTCTTGGAATATCACTCATATTTCAGTGTTGTTGGGAGAGTGGATATCAGTGTGGTATTTATATTATGTCGTCATTGCACAGCTAATTTTTCTGTTTTAAATTCTCAGCCTTCAACTGTGTGTCTGACCCTCAGTTGATATATTTAATGGTCTTTGATAGAACAAAGAGATTTCTCTACTTTACCCTAAAAGCATGTTTTGGTTTTTGGTAAAGGATTTCCTTAAACTCATCACTATTTAAAAATTAACCCTGTTTGTAACTGTAATTTTCAGTGTAGGAGGAGGAAGATCATTAAACCTCATGGTTATCCCATGACATGGGGTCTAATTATGACTCTGACAATTTTGTGTGATATTGTGAAATTTAATACACTTTCAAATGGTTCCTTATGGCTAAAATGATGCCATTTCTTAATATGTTCAATGTATTAAATTGCTAAGATTCTCCATGCCGTCTTATGTTAAGTCGTGTTCAAGAAAATAACTAAAGATAGTTATATTTGCCAAATTCTCTCTCCTGCCAAATCATTTTCTTAGGTATAGTAGGACACAAAAACTCTGGTATGGCTTCCACAGCATGACCTCCACTAGAGATTAAAATCTTGGTTTGGAGACCTTTGATGGGTGATTAAACAGACTCAACTTGGCAATCTTTGATTGTCAATCTTACTACTTAGATTGTCATATATATGCAATAATAACAAATAATAAGCCAATGAAAAAATAATTTGTCCAGGATCACCAATTAGAAAGTGGTTAATTTACTGCCCCTTATTTACTGTCTAGTTTGCTGTCTTTTCTCACATATAAAACCAAGTTATAGTTTTCTGAAATCTAGTGGAATTTTCAAAATTCAGTTAAAATGTGTATTTCCATTGTAAAATTTTGAGAAATCTCACAAAGTAATACTTTTAGAGCATGATAATTTCTTCCTGTTTTTAACAACAGCAAGATCAAATGTTTTTAATTTTAAGTAATTTTCAACCAAGTATAGCTAATATAGAAAAACATTTGTGAATTTTAATACCTTAATATCAAATCTAGACAATGAGGTTTGTTTAAGTGGATTTGGTTTTACTACATGTAAAGTTAGTAGAGATGAATTCCCCATAGGAAAATACAGACATCATGATTAATGTCTAAAGTAGGTGGAAGTTCTCATCTTTAAGCTTTTAAAAAATATTTTAGGGGCACATGTATACCTATGGCTGATTCATGTTGATGTATGGCAAAAACCACCACAATATTGTAAAATAATTATCCTTCAATTAAAATAAATAAATTTTTTTTAAGTAAAATATTTCCACTAAAAAAATAAATAAAATGTATTTTAAGTGGTTTATTAATTCTTCCATTTAAATACAAATGTCTACAATTCACTTCATAGACATTTTTAACAAACATGTGACTTTGAATCATTGATGATAAAATGCATAGCTACTAACATAAATCCTAGCAATGTTTTCTTTAGGTCAATCTCTGAAGGCAAAAGAAATAAAAGCAAAAATAAACAAATGGGACCTAATAAAACTTAAAGCTTTTACATAGCAAAGGAAACCATAAACAAAACTGAAAGACAGCCTATGAACTGGGAGAAAATACTTGCAAAAGATGCAACCAGCAGGGGTTAATATCTAAAATATACAAACAACTCATATAATTCAATATCAAAAAAACAACCCAATCAGGAAAAGGGCAGAAGACCTAAATAGACATTTCTCCAAAGACGACATACAAATGGCCTATAGGCACATGAGAAGATGCTCAGCATCACTGATTATTAGAGAAATGCAGATCAAAACTACATGAGATTTCATCTCACACCTGTCAGAATGGCCATCTTCAAAAAGTCTACAAATAATATTTTTGAGAGGGTGTGGAGAAAAGGGAACCCTTCTGTCACTGTTGATGGGAATATAAATTGGTGTGGCCACTATAGAAAACAGTATGGAGGTTCCTTAAAAACTAAAAATGGAGCTAACGTATGATCCAGCAATTCCACTTCTGTGTATTTATTCTCAGAAAACAAGAAACTAAATAGAACATATATATGCATCCTTATGTTCATTAGGGGCTTCCCTGGCGGCTCAGACAGTAAAGAATCTGCCTGTGTTGCAGGAGACCCAGGTTCAATCCCTGAGTTGGGAAAATTCCCTGGAGTAGGAAATGGCAACCCACTCCAGTATTCTTGCCTGGAGAATTCCATGGAGAGAGTAGGCTGGTGGGCTACAGTCCATGGGATCACAAAGAGTTGGACACAACTGAGCAGCTGCTTCTATGTTCATTGTGGCGTTATTTACAATAGCCAAATTATGGAAGCAACCTAAATGCCCATCAATAGCTGAATGGGTAAAGAAGGTATGAGATATATATATAATGGAATATTACTCAGTCGTTAAAAAAAATGAAATAATGCTATTTGTAGTAACGTGGGTGAACCTAAAATTATTATGCTAAGTTAACTCAGACAGAAAGACAAATATAATATGATACCATGTATATGGAATCTAAAAAACAATAACAGATCAGTTTATTTACAAATTAGAAAGACAGACATATAAAAGAAATTTACAATTAAAGGGGAAAGGGAAGGGATAAAGGGATAAAGTAGCAGTATAGGATTAACATATATCCCACTATCTTTTATAAACAATGAGTATTATATAGCACAGGGAACTATATTTAGTATCTTGTAATAGTCTATAATGGAAAAGAATCTGAAGCTATACACCTGAAACTAATACGGTATTGTAAATCAACTGTAATAGAAAAATTTTTTAAAAAGAGAAAATTGCAGAGCCAGCCTCAGCCCGTAAAGAAATCCTAGTAGTGTGTAGTGGAACTGAAACAACACATGAAATACCACCCTTAAAGCTTAAGATCTAAGTGTGTTCAGTTTAGTAACCAATTCAGATTATGATATGGTCACTGAATTGAAAGTATTATGATCCAATAGGAAAGCTAAAGAGTATTAATTGTATAACAGTTTTCTTACCATGTTTCCTTATCGTGTTTCCTCTGTTCTCATATAATTTGGTGTCTTTTTTTCTAGTTTATGTTATGATAGCAATTTTCTGCATAGCATCAGCGATGAGTCTGTACAACTGTCTTGCTGCACTAGTTCGTAAGATACAATGTGGACAATGCACGTATGTATCTCTTGTGAGGAAGCCCATAATATTGGTTTTTGTAATTTAAAACAGTACGAGAAAAAAATAGGACCTTTTTTGTAAACCTGTGAAGTCCAATATACATGTTGCTATTTTAATTAAAAATAATTAAAATTAAATAAAATTAAAAATTCACTTGCCCAGTCCCATTAGCCACGTTTCAAGTGCTAAATAACCACGTGTGGCTAATGGCTGTGGTACTGGACAGCACAGATACAGAGCATTTTCATCAACACAGTGCTATTGAACTGGTGAATATTTTATTACGTATCATTCATAGTAATTAAAGTCAAGGCTTAAAACTGAGGTTTCAAAAACTTTCTTCTCACTGTGGCAAACATTCATTTGTTACATTAAGTGAACATTGTTTTTCATTTTTAGGATAAATTAATGTATTTCAAACTGTCTTTTAGGATTACCTGTCGTGGCAAGAGCATTGAAGTGAGACTTATTTTTCTCTCTGGACTATGCATAGCAGTAGCTGTTGTTTGGGCTGTATTTCGAAATGAAGATAGGTATGAGTACTCATTGTATTTCCTTCTGGGTTAGACTAAGGATGGGTTGTTTCATATCTAGGCTTGATAATTGTTCATTATGGATTTTTTTCCCCCCAGAACATCCTAGTCTTGAAACATGCTAAATACTTAAATAAAGAAATCTTGTGCTTATGGATTTGAGGTTGTCTAGAGAAGGAAATATAAACTAGGCTTTAAACATCTAAACTGAAATAGGCTCCAAAAATAAACTTATTTATGGTATAGCCACACAGTGAAGTGCAGTGCAGCTGTCAAGAATGAAGATTTCTGTGAATTGATATGCAGTGATTTCCAGGATTTAGTTTTAACTGAAAAAAGCCAAATATGCAAGAATATCTAGCATATGCTACCTTTCATGTGAGAAAGAAAGAAATACAAGAAAATATATAGGTTTCTGTTTGCAGGAAGGAAACCAGAAAATAATTTTAACAGTTTATTAATAAAATTATTAAAACCCCAAAGGATTTAATGGCCCAAAATTTGGGAGGAGTGTTCATACAATTGTAGGCAGCTCCAAGTATGATAATCAGTTGATAATTATAGCTTTAGCTATCTGGAAGTACATTAACATCGTATCCTTTGTTATGAGCTATCTTTCTAAAGAGAGACATGTAAAATTCAAAGATTAAGGATAAATATGCACTTTTGTCTGATATACTTTTATTCTGAAGCAGGCTTTCAACTTTTTCTTAGTGCAATAGTATTTGTTATTCTCAGTTCAGTCTCTCAGTCATGTCCGACTCTTTGCGACCCCATGAACAGCAGCACACCAGGCCTCCCTGCCATCGCCAACTCCTGGAGTCCACCGAAACCCATGTCCACCGAGTCAATGATGCCATCCAACCATCTCATCCTTTGTAGTCCCCTTCTCCTCCTGCCCTTAATCTTTCCCAGCATCAGGGTTTTTTCCACTGAGTCAGCTCTTCACATCAGGTGGCCAAAGTATTGGAGTTTCAGCTTCAACATCAGTCCTTCCAATGAACACCCAGGACTGATCTCCTTTAGGATGGACTGGTTGAACTTGCAGTCCAACCTTGCAGTCCAAGGGACTCTCAAGAGTCTTCTCCAACACCACAGTTCAAAAGCATCAATCCTTCAGCCTTCAGCTTTCTTTATGGTCCAACTCTCACATCCATACATGACTACTGAGAAAAATAATTGCTTTGACTAGTCGGCAAAGTAATGTCTCTCCTTTTTAATATGCTGTCTAGGCTAGTCATAACTTCCTTCCAAGGAGCAAGCATCTTTTAATTTCATTGCTGCAATCACCATCTGCAGTGATTTTGGAGCCCAGAAAAATAAAGTCAGCCACTGTTTCCACTGTTTCCCCATCTATCTGCCAGGAAGTGATGGGACCGGATGCCATGATCTTAGTTTTCTGAATGTTGAGCTTTAAGCCAAATTTTTCACTTTCCTCAAAAGGTTCTTTATTTCTTCTTCACTTTCTGCCATAAGGGTGGTGTCATCTGCATATCTGAGGTTATTGATATTTCTCTCGGCAATCTTGATTCCCACTTGTGCTGGAGGATTCCAGCTTGTGCTTCCTCCAGCCCAGCGTTTCTCGTGATGTACTCTGCATATAAGCTAAAAATTTAGGGTGACAATATACAGCCTTGACTATTCTACTAGAACAATAAAATATGAAGACTGCAAGAAGTTTTTCTGTTGTTATAACAGCTACTTAATAGTCACATCATAGCAATTGAACAGTATTGCTTTAATGATATTTATCTTTTGAAACATTCCACTTAAAAATAACTGAGTAAAACAGTAGAGGAATTTCTTTTGATTTTAGGTGGGCTTGATTTTACAGGATATCTTGGGGATTGCTTTCTGTCTGAATTTAATTAAAACACTGAAGTTACCCAACTTCAAGGTAAAGTAGACTACTTTGCTAGCTAAAGTATTGTTTTCTTTTTAAAACAACTTTATTAAGGTATAATTTACATATAATTAAATGTACCTATTTTAAGTGTACAGATTATCAAAACTTTACAAATATAGAACTTTGTAACCACTCTTTCAATCGATTATAAAATATTTCTTACCTCATCAAAAGCTCTGTCATGCTCTTTATCAATCAGTCCTAATCCCCAACCCAGGAAACCACTGATTTTCTACATAAAATATTTTTAATCATTTACATAGTATATCAAATTCATATAATCTGTATAAGACTAAAATAAATAAGAACATTTCTTTGCTTCAGTGATTCTTTTTTAAAAGAATGGGTTGAAGCAGGTAAAATTTTAATGTGATTTATAGAATAAAATTACAAATAGTAATAAACATTAAATGCCTTAAAAATAGTGTTTAAATGTATGTTACATGTTTATTTATATTTGCAAAATAATATCTCTTAATTTAAATATGAGAAGTTTGACCTTTAAATTTGTTTCTTTCTTCAACAGTCATGTGTGATACTTCTAGGCCTTCTCCTCCTCTATGACGTATTTTTTGTTTTCATAACACCATTCATCACAAAGGTATGATGTTTTTTAAATGCAAAGGAAACATAGTAAATGATTAGAATCTTAAATATGCTCTTAGAGTATTGATTTTCCAGATGTTTACCATTGACTGGGTTCTAATTCTCTTAAGAGAATTATCATTGAAATTGGCCTTTTAATAGAGGATATTTTTAAGTCTTTACACCATTTTGCTTAAAAAAAAAAAAGCCTCCTGATTGATGTAAACATGAGAATGTCTATAAATTTTCTTCCTACACATTTTAAAGTAACTTTTCTTCCTATTATAAAATAATAAATATTTACTGTAGATAATACAGATAGCAAAAAAGAATGAAAAGATGTCATTGCTTCTTTCTTTCTATAACCCTAGCATGAGACTAAGAAAGAGCCCAACGCTGGAAGTCTAGAGACCTAAAGTGTAGATCTGTAACTTTATGACCCTGAGCTGCTAGTCACTTAGCCCTCAGTTTCCTAATCATTTGAGTGAGGGAGTATTACTAGCATTCTATCCTCTGTTTCCATCAGTAGAATTCTTTCAGTTGCTTCTGCAAAAATCCAACCTAACTTTTCTATATGAAAGAGGCCCCATCTATTCAGAATATGTGCAAAGGCCAGGGAGGGCTTGTCCTCAGGAGAAACTAGACCCAGGGGCACATACTCTTCCTTCCTGTTTCTGTCCACCTTTTCATGGTCTCAGACTGGCTTTTTCCATGAGGTTAGAATCATAGCAACTTGAAACTCCTAGGCCATCTATTCCCAGCTATACCACTAGCTCCTCAATAAAATCATGGTGCTGTCCTTAGAATAAGGGAGAGGTGTTAGGTAAGTGTGGTAGTCCTTCATTATTGGCCCAGTTTTTCTACCTTGTCCCTATTCTTACCTCATGAATATATTACTAATTATTGCTTAATTCTTCTACTTTTCCCATTTTGAGTCTCACTTTCTAACTTTATATCATTTTTTTATCCTTTGTCACTTTCATATATTTAGTATTTTATAATGACTGCTTTTTCCCGTAGTAGTTCTTTATTCTTTAACCTCTGCTATCTGTGAAATATCTGGATCTCTGATATTGGCTATGATGGCATAAGACAAACATATGCCCCATTGGGGAGCTAAAATTGCAACTAGGTAACAAGTATAGTTAACTGTCCCAAAATACTCATACCTTTCCATGCTTTAGTGGTGAACCATCTGGCTCATTGACTTAATTTGCAATGGTAACCTAAAAAAGCATAGAGCTAGTATTAGGAATTATAGCAAAAGCTGTTAATTTACTAAAGCATATTTTGAAAGTTTGGTCCAAACTTGTTCTAGCTTGTGTCAATTTATTTGGTTTAAAAATGTTTCTATAAGTCACTCCATCACAGAACTCATATGAAAGTAAAGCAAAGCACTCTCTCTACAAAACCATTCCCATAGGTTAATGGGTAGTCATACCGTATGACTACCTATTTAGGCTTCCCTGGTGGCTCACACGGTAAAGAATCTGCCTGCAGTTGCAGGAGCCCAAGGTTTGATTCCTGGGTCAGGAAGATCCCCTGGAGAAGGAAATGGCAACCCACTCCAATATTCTTGCCTGGAGAATTCTGTGGGCAAGAGAAGCCTGACGGGTTACAGTTCATTGCGTTGCAAAGAGTTGGACATAACTAAGTGATTAACACTTTCATACCTTATGACACATAAATTGCACAGTGAACATAAAAGCTATAACTAAACTCTTTCCTAAAAGTAAATTTTCCATTATGTTTTAACACTAGTATCACTTAATAAATGCCAAACTTGTCTGCCAGCAAACTAAGTCCATTCTGTACACATAAAAATGTCAGGATTTTAAAGGTATATATGATAATAGTAAAGATGTCTTTGAGTCTTCTTTCTTCTGTGGTTAGGGAATTTTTCTTCTTTTTTTCCATCTTTGATCCCACTGACTGGAAATGTGGCTTCTAGTCATCTAATCCAATGGAAAAGATTGACGTGCTCTTTGGAGTTCACTCTTGTGGATTTACCTAACACCGTCTTGTCAGTCTGGTTTGTCAGGCAAATCAATATGAAAATCAGATACATAATTTCTGAATTTTGTGGTTTTCACTGAAATTTTCAAGAATTAAATCTTAGGCATTCTAAATAACTTCTTGACCCTGGTATTAGTAGATTTTTAATGAGTTGGCAGGGCAGGTAGCCATAGGAGTATAGGTAGTAAGAGCCTGTCTTTTTTTTTTTTCCTTCATCTATCACCATACTTCGTATAGTGTCTTGCAAATAGTAGTTTCTCAGGTAGATATCTTTGAATGTATGAGAGGATGTGAGTAATGGTCTTCAGTTAAATGTTTTAAATCACAATTTGAAAATGAACCAAAATAAACTCTTTATCTGGAAATTGAATCACATCATGGGAGTTCCCCGTAAGCAACTGTATTTAATATTAGTTTATTTTCATAAACTCCTGTGATTTAACCCTTCTGTAACCCAAAGCTTAAGATGAGAAAAAGATTTTTGTAGCCAAGGAATTTATTCTTTTTTCTACTCAACTCAGGTATCAGTGAAATCCTCTTAAAAATAAACAAGTAATTTATTCTATGCTCCCCACTCACATAGAAAATAGTATAGGTAATCAATCAAATTCTCCTAAAAACTCAGCATTTATTTATCTTCCAATGACCTGTTTGGGGCATTATTTTAAGTGTAAGATAGGTGCTCATGCAGTCTTAGCTTGCTACATCTAAATGTTTCCCCTCTCCCCAGTAGACGTTACTGTCCAGGAAAGAACTTTTAATGAATTTCTTACACAGCCCACATAAAAAGACCTTAGACATGCACAAGGAAAAAATTCTGCTAAGGTTAATGTTTTGGTTGGTGCATTACGAGCAGGCAAAGCTGCAATTGGACAAGAGTCAGGATAGAGAAATGTTCTCAAGTTCTTTAGGGCTTGATCTTTTCAAGTTTGGCTTCATTGTTATTGTGGTGAGTAGACAGAAGGTTAAATGTATATTTAAATAAAGTCATTGATTTATTATAAATCTGTATATAAAAAATTTCAATATTTCTTCTGTCCCTGTTCATTGTTATTGCTAAAAATGACTAATGACACATACTATATGGCACAATATAAGTAAAAGTACTTAAAATGTATAGCCCACAGAAGAAATGCTAGATGTTCGTTGTCAGTATAAATCAGTGCTCAAACCTTCAGTTGAATAATTTTTGTGTGGTTTATCTGTAAGTTTATCTTATTTGTTGAGCTCTAATAAAGTGGAGTAGCGTGCTAGGTGAAATTTGTTTTAGGTAACTCCAATTTTTGCCATCTACAGAGACCATTTTAGGAAAAAATCAGTCTACAGATGACTTTCCATCAGCTTATGGTAGGCCATAGCTGTGGCAGTAGACCATCAGTGTGTGTGTATCCGACTCTTTGCGACCCAAGGGCTGGGGCCCACCAGGCTCCTCTGTCCGTGGGATTTCCCAGGCAAGAATACTGGAGCGGGTTGCCATTTCCTTCTCCAGGGGATCTTCCTGACCCAGGGATCAAACCCACGTCTCTCGAGTCTACTGCATTGGCAGTCAGGCTCTTTACCACTAGTGCCACCTGGGAAGCCCTAGGTCGTGAATACTAGGAGGTTGTTCACTTTAAGTGATTGAACAGTTTCTTTTACCTTTCTTACTTTTAGAATGGTGAAAGTATCATGGTTGAACTTGCAGCTGGACCTTTCGGAAATAATGAAAAGGTAGGGGTGGCAGTTAAGTACAAATGGCTGCCAGTGTATTTGTGTGTGTCCAGTTAATAATTTTGCCTTCCTGTGTAATTCATTGGTCATGTAGTGCATGTTAAGGTATTGTAAAGCTTTGTTTCTCACAAAATATAGCCCTTTTGTTAGTTATTCTAAATTATTAAATACCTATTGACTTGGGTTTCATCCTAGAATGATGGAAACTTGGTGGAAGCCACTGCTCAACCATCAGCTCCCCATGAGAAAGTAAGGATTGTATTTCAGATATGTTCATTGGACTTTAAATCATACCCTCTCAGACAAGACTCTTCTTTGGGGAAAAAAATCCAGATTGTCAAAAAAAAAAATCTCTTTTAAGGCCTGAGTCCTCTATTTTTGGTAAAAAGGAAAGAAAAAACGTGTAGATATGGGGATACTGGATTAATACTCTTAACCCTACATGTGTGTTGGGTTTTGTTTTTCCATAACTACACATCTATGTCTTTCAAGCTTTCTATACATTCAGAGTATATATATGATTAATTTATGTTCTCTGATTTCAAGCTTTTTTCCCCTCATATTTCTAAAATGTTAATTTTAACATTAAGTTATTCTAACATCAGTCCTTTCCTTTCTGAAGATGTGGGTAAAGATTCCTAAGAGGTTTATTGGTGGTCTCTCTCTCTCTCTTTTTTTTTTGTAATTACAGTTACCAGTAGTCATCAGGGTACCAAAATGGCCTATTTCTCAGTAATGAGTGTCTGTCTCATGCCAGTTTCAATATTGGGTTTTGGAGACATCATTGTACCAGGTAAGCAATTGTTTGTAACAATTTGAGTGAAGATAGACTGATGATTTAAAATTGTCAGATGTGCAGTATCATATATCAGATGTTAAAAGTTACCTGATCTTTAAGTATTTCTGGCTAATGCTAGAGCTGGGATCAGTGACAGGAATGGAGAAAAAGTGTTTTGATGGACAGAAGATAAAGTCCAAATAGGAACAACCAAAGTATATCTCCCATGGCTCAAAAAATGCCTTAGAAGAAGTAACTAGGATCAATTTGACCTCTACCCCAAGAAAGTATATAATAAATCCCCTTTAAAAGTTGAGTTTAATAATGCCAAATATAACTTCTGTTACTTATGTTTTAAAACAATAGTTATTTTTTCAAACCAAGTTATTTGAACTAAGCAAGGTCGTGATAAAGAGGAAAACACCATAGAACAACAGCTTGTAGGGCACTATAATACCAAAAATTACAATGTGTGGTGGAATTGATTGCCTTCTACTAGAATGTCTGCTCTGACAGTTACTGCAGTTTGGGCTGTTTTCCTCACTGGGCTACCTACAGAATAAACTTAATCCCAGCCCAGGAATAACATAGTATTCAGTTTAATTCATTACTCAGTTGTGTCCGACTCATTGTGACCCCATGAACTGCAGCACGCCAGGCCTCCTTGTCCATTATCAACTCCTGGAGTCCACCCAAAACCATGTCCATTGAGTCACTGTTGCCATCCAACCATCTCATCCTCTATTGTCCCCTTCTCTTCTTGCCTTCAATCTTTCCCAGCATCAGGGTCTCTTCAAATGAGTCAACTCTTCTCATCAGGTGGCCAAAGTATTGGAGTTTCAGCATCAGTCCCTCCAATGAACACCCAAGACTGATCTCCTTAAGGATGGGCTGGTTGGATCTCCTTGCAGTCCAAGGGACTCTCAAGAGTCTTCTCCAACACCACAGTTCAAAAGCATCAATCTTCGGAGCTCAGCCTTCTTAAAATAGTCCAACTCTCACATCCATACATGACTACTGGAAAAACCATAGCCTTGAATAGACAGACCATTGTTGGCAAAGTAATATCTCTACTTTTTAATATGCTGTCTAGGTTGGTCCTAACTTCCTTCCAAGGAGGAAGTGTCTTTTAATTTCATGGCTGCAGTCAACATCTGCAGTGATTTTGGAGGCCAGAAAAATAAGGTCAGCCACTGTGTCCACTGTTTCCCTGTCTATTTGCCATGAAGTGATGGGACCAGATGCCACGATCTTCGTTTTCTGAATGTTGAGCTTTAAGCCAACTTTTTCACTCTCCTCTTTTACTTTCATCAAGAGGCTCTTTAGTTCTTCTTTGCTTTCTGTCATAAGGGTGGTGTCGTCTGCATATCTGAGGTTATTGATATTTCTCCCGGCAATCTTGATTCCAGCTTGTGCTTCATCCAGCCCAGCATTTCTCATAATGTATTCTACATATAAGTTAAATAAGCAGGGTGACAATATACAACCTTGATGTACTCCTTTTCCTATTTGGAACCAATCTGTTGTTTTGTGTCCAGTTTTAACTGTTGCTTCCTGACCTGCACACAGGTTTCTCAAGAGGCAGGTCAGGTGGTCTGGTATTCCCATCTCTTTCAGAATTTTCCACAGTTTATTGTGATCCACACAGTCAAAGGCTTTGGCATAGTCAATAAAGCAGAAATAGATGTTTTTCTAGAACTCTCTTGCATTTTCAATGATCCAGCAGATGTTGGCAATTTGATCTCTGGTCCCTCTGCCTTTTCTAAAACCAGCTTGAACATCTGGAAGTTCATGGTTTATGTACTGCTGAAGCCTGGCTTGGAGAATTTTGAGCATTACTTTACTAGCATGTGAGAGGAGTGCAATTGTGCGGTAGTTTGAGCATTCTTTGGCATTGCCCTTCTTTGGGATTGAAATGAAAACTGACCTTTTCCAGTCCTGTGGCCACTGCTGAGTTTTCCAAATTTGCTGGCATATTGAATGCGTACTTTCACAGCATCATCTTTCAGAATATGAAATAGCTCCACTGGAATGCCATTACCTCCACTAGCTTTGTTGGTAGTGATGCTTCTTAAGGCCCACTTGACTTCACATTCGGGGATGCCTGGCTCTAAATTAGTGATCACATCATCGTGATTATCTGGATCCGGGTCGTGAAGATCTTTTTTGTACAGTTCTTCTGTGTATTCTTGCCACCTCTTCTTAATATCTTCTGCTTCTGTTAGGTCTGTACCATTTCTGTCCTTTATCGAGCCCATCTTTGCATGAAATGTTCCCTTGGTATCTCTAATTTTCTTGAAGTGATCTCTAGTCTTTCCCATTCTGTTGTTTTTCTCTGTTTCTTTGCATTGATCACTAAGGAAGGCTTTCTTATCTCTCCTTGCTATTCTTTAGAACTCTGCATTCAAATGGGTTTATCTTTCCTTTTCTCCTTTGCTTTTCACTTCCTTTCTTTTCACAGCTATTTGTAAGACCTCCTCAGACAACCATTTTGGTTTTTTGCATTTCTTTTTCTTGGGGATGGTCTTGATTCCTGTCTCCTGAACAATGTCACGAACCTCCGTCCATAGTTCGTTCATCAGGCACTCTGTCTATCAGATCTAGTCCCTTAAATCTTTTTCTCACTTCCACTGTATAGTCATAAGGGATTTGATTTAGGTCATACCTGAATGTTCTAGTGGTTTTCTCCACTTTCTTCAATTTCAGTCTGAATTTGGCAATAAGGAGTTCATGATCTGAGCCACAGTAGGTCCCGGTCTTGTTTTTGCTGACTGTATAGAGCTTCTCCATCTTTGGCTGCAAAGAATATAATCAGTCTGATTTCAGTGTTGACCATCTGATGATGTCCATGAGTAGAGTCTTCTCTTGTATTGTTGGAAGAGGGTGTTTGCTATGACCATTGCGTTCTCTTGGCAGAACTCTTAGCCTTTGCCCTGCTTCATTCTGTACTCCAAGGCCAATTTTGCCTGTTACTCCAGATATTTCTTGAGTTCCTACTTTTGCATTTGGCAATGGCATCCCATTCCAGTACTCTTGCCTGGAAAATCCCATGGATGGAGGAGCCTGGTGAGCTGCAGTCCATGGGGTCGCTAAGAGTCAGACATGACTGAATGACTTCACTTTCACCTTTCACTTTCATGCATTGGAGAAGGAAATGGCAACCCACTCCAGTGTTCTTGCCTGGTGAATCTCAGGGACGGGGAAGCCTGGTGGGCTGCTGTCTATGGGGTCGCACAGAGTTGGACACGACTGAAGTGACTTAGCAGCAGCAGCAGCATAATATAGAAGTAATTAATAATGTTTCTCAGTCAGCTGGTAGTGTGTCCTTTCTCACTTTTCTTACTGTCTCCTTGTGTTCTAATGGGCTGTGCCTAGGTAAAGAGTACTTGCTCTTCTGTAAAAGCCCTGTCATTGACATAGTAAAGTTAGACAGAGAAACAAATATTGTTGCTATGAGAGCTGGATGGCAAAGTCCAGTGTAACAGCTCTCTTAGGCCAGTGAGTCTCCTTTCATGTAATTGATAAAGTAAGGAATGCTTTCTATTAAGTAACCTTAAAGTTCTTGAATATCTTTAAACTTACCCTTCTTTTTACCAGTCCCACACCATGTGCTATTAAAACCACATAGCATAGAATAGGTGAAAACAATGTGCTAGGTAATAAAAAGTATGTTTTTAATGGCTTAGGAAAATGTTTAATATATGGTATTAAGTTTAAGAAATCAGCATATAAAATTTTGTCTGGAATTTGAGGTACTTTAATGTTCTACTGATGCAAAAATGAATGTTAAATACAATGCAACATGTACTTTTACCATAGTTAACAACTGAATTTGTATTGCTATTGTTATTTTAAGAATGTAATGTGAAATTTTTTTTAGGCCTGTTGATTGCATACTGTAGAAGATTTGATGTTGAGATTGGCTCTTCTATATACTATGTTTCCTCCACAATTGGTAAATTTTTGTTTTTTCTTTTTGTTATATTGAGTTGTATCATCTGTAGGAAAAGGTCTAAAAGTAAGGAGCCTGGATTCTAATTCTTCACTATCAATTAATAAGATGCTTTTTCTATCAAAAAGAGATAATTATAGTTTACTACCTATATCACAAGGTTTTTGAGGATTGAAAAGGAAATTGTATATGAAAGAAGATTCTACACATAAAAAGCTTACTTGAGCATATGGCACATAGGTAGTTGATACTAGTATAATACTAGGTTTTTAAAAAGTACTGTATAATATTTACATATTAATATAAATAAACTTATGGGCACAGTAATACCTGGGACAGCAGAGGTAGTTGTTCCTTGTCTTACTTCTTTTCTTGAAAACAGGCAAGAACAAGCAATAAGCCAAAAAATACTTTTCTACTTCTGAACATATCAAATATATAATCTCAAAACCCATACACCAAAATTCTTTATTCTTAGGTAAATGGCCTGCACCAGAGCCATTTAGATACTGTTCTAGAAAGGTTTTTAATTCCACAGTGAAATTAAATCTTATAAATTAAAAGTGTACATCAGCAGTTAAAAAATGGTTTTTCTAGAAGTAGTTACTCTGACAGCAAGAAAGAACATCTAAATGAGTGAAAGGATGAAGAAAGGGGGGAAATTATAAAGAAATAATAAAAACAGTCTGAGGCCATTAAGTATGATACTCCCTAAAGGCATTAACATGTTAGCGTGCAGCACTAGTCAGTGTGATAGAATAAAGAAACATTCAGTGAAAAGACAGAAAAGACTGTAAATTAGGACAACTCGCTTAACTTCACTGGTCCTCCATTGCCTCGCTTTACTTCACTGGTCCTCCATTGTAACTTTGGGCCGCTCACTTCATTGGTCCTCCATTGCATCATCTATAAAACGAGAAGGTGGACTGCATTGTCCGTAAAAGCCCTACTAGTTCCAGTTTTCTGAGATCCAGTGTTCATAATGAGACCCAGAGTCATTAATAAAAGATCAAATGAAGTTTGATATGCAATTGTTGACGATGACCAGGAAGTATATAATCAATATCAGAAAGATTTTTTAAAACAACCTTTGGTACCGTAGGCACAGATTTTAGTTATCTAAAATGTGGAACACCTTAACATCCTTAATAGTGGCAGATAACTGAGACTTTCTTGAATCATTATCTTTTTCAATAATTAAGGATTAATTATGTTATTAATGATTAATTATAGTGGAAATACTAAACAGTTTCCACATTTTTCAAAAGCTCTGTAGAATGTCTCTCCTGACTACTCTCTAGGAAAATAATGAAATTATGAAAAGAAGTCAAAGGGAAAAAACATTCTGAGAAATATTTGAAAACCAGTACTTCAGTGAGGGAATTAAAACCCACCTTTGATAGCATAAAAATGACTGATACTTCATATTCTTGCAGCCTATGCCATTGGCATGATTCTTACATTTGTTGTTCTGGTGCTGATGAAAAAAGGGCAACCTGCTCTCCTCTATTTAGTACCTTGCACACTTATTACTGCCTCACTTGTTGCCTGGAGACGTAAGGAAATGAAAAAGTTCTGGAAAGGTAGCAGCTATCAGGTATGTGCTTATATCTTGGCTACCAAGTTATAACATTGCCTAACTTTGGTTGGGAACTACTTGTATATATCAAAGCTTTATGTATTTATTCTCAAAGCTTTTACATGCCTAAAAGTTGCCTTGAATTTATCAGAGTGTCCTTAAGTTTCTTTCCACCACCCCCCCCTTACTTGTCACCTGCCGCATCATCACTTCTCATCCTCATTGCAATCTGATGCCAAAATTCTGGTGACTCAAGATAAAAGTACCAGAAGCATGGGAGGGCATCAGGGAAAATCAAAACAACATTTCAGCATGAGTTTTCAGAATCCACACAAAAGTCGACTTCATGGAAGATAAGAGCCATGTTTAAGTACTAAATTTTGATGCTGACAACACTAGCTATTTATAGTAAGAGTCCTCAGGTTTTGCAGATAAAAAGTATACTCTCTCCAGCATCTAAATGGGCCTAACCAAATGGAAGTGGGCACTCATTTCAGGTTTAAATGGATCAAGACTGCCTTTTCTGTAAAATTCCTACAACGAGAATATCCAGATAGCAGAATCTATCGTGTTTGAGTTGTTTCTTCATTGAAGTTAAAGCCCTTTGTTCTTTTCCTAAATGTTATCGGTATTCCTGTAAAGTTTGTTTGTTTGCATTGAAATTAAAGAGAGTTGGGAAACTCTAGCCTGTTGAGGTCAGGGTCATGGCATTGATTCCTTCATGAGGCAGTTAACTCTGCTTTGCCCTATTACAGCAAACTATGTTCCACTATCCACTCTCATGCTTTTGTTTCAGTGATCGAATGAACAAAACTAAAGATATTTTGAGTAGATAGCTGTAATTCCGTTAGTAGATAAACAGTTCAAAGCTCGTATCCATCTTGTGGTTGGTTCTAGTGTCATCTTTATTTAACAAGAGATGATTCGCACATTAAGTTAGACTACTGTTAACATAATTAAATTCTTTGGGGTAAGTCTTGTAATTTCTTTGAGATTAGGATAGAATACTTGCCCTTCCTGTCTCCCAAATCCAGTTTCTCAACTTGTATTTATACACATAGAATTAGTTTATGGCCACAAGATCCTTGACTCAACTACTAAGGTAGCTTGTAACTTTCATGAAGATGACACTTACATGGAATGTTTTATAGATTTTTTTTTTTCAAGGTAAAAGTATGTCCTACAGCATAAACTCTAATACTGGTTTTGAAAGTCATATCCTAAGAGGTGCTCTTTGTCATCATTTTTTTAAAAATAGTTATCTGTTTCTTCATTTAGCAAATGTTTATTGAGCAGTTCTATGAGCCAGATACTATTTTAGGTGCTGATGATAAAAGATGAACAAGTTAGAGACAAGCCTACTCTCATGGCCTCTTGAAAGTTAGAGTCTCTTGGAGGATACAGATAGAGTCACTAACAATAAAGTGTGATGAATGAATTAGTTATGGCAGGGTGCCTTGAAGACTAGAAAGGGGACACCAGTGTTTATGGCTTTGAGACAGTCAAAGGTGATGTGGGCAAGGACGACTTCTTAAAAGAATGTTACATTTATGTTGAAACTTTAGACTGAGCTTTGTGTTCCATGTTGAAAGAACCATGACTTCAAAGGTCAGAGGGAAGAGCTTTGACAGATTAGGAACCTCATGACAGAGTGGCCATTCCTATTGAATAAGAATAGGGAAATGCAGGAAATGAAAACTGGAGAAGCAAGCAAGGGAAAGAGGCTATATGGACTTACAAGCCACATTAAAGAGCTTGGACTCTCTCCTAAGAACTTTGGAAACCATTTAAGAGTTTTAAGCAATCTAGAAAATGGATTGAAAGAAGGCAAAACTTGAGTCAGCTATTACAGTGAAAAGCTGTAGTCAGAATTAGCATGGTACTGAAACTGAGAGAAGTGAACAAAGTCAAGAGAAATTTAGAAGCACAATAAATGTGACCTAGTGATAGATTCAGTTAGGGAGAAGAGAAGAAAGTAGAATCCAAGTTTTTGGCTTGTGTAACTGAGTGGGTGGATAGTGATACCATTCACTGAGATTAAGAAGGGCAACAGATTTCAGATAAGATGATGAATTCAGTGTTGGAAATTTCAAAATACCTAGGGGACTACCAGGAAAAGAGAAATCAGCAGTTGAATAAACATCTCCTGATATGCAGGAGATAGGGCTAACTAGAGATAGAAATTTGGGAGTGTTACTAGCAAACTCTGTGAGTGAGTGAGAATGTAGAGGGAGAAGAAAAGACTCAGGACAGAACTGTGACCAAGAGATTTCTACTTTTAGGAGCACTTATCTTAATAACTTAATAACTTAATCATGAGGTAAATCAGGAGAAGGAGGATGAGCAACACAGGGAAACTGTTTAGGGTTGGCATTAAGTCTTTTTTAAGTTAGAATTTAAATTTGGGACAGCTAGTGAGAGCACATGGTGCTGCTTATGGAATTAAGTATGTTTGCTGTTATTTTCATCACCAGTATTTCATTTTTACTTGTAAATTTTTCTTTCCCCTTTAGTACAGTTTTAAGGGTGCGGTGGTTTATTATAAGCACTTTTCCTCCCTTCTCTTTCTATGGTGTTTACTGAGGGAAAGGAGATGCTAGATAAGAATGGACCAAGGGATGCATTTATATTCCCTATGAATGAATGCTCTGCCCTGGACCATCTGAATTTTACTCTTAAAAATCGTGACTTTGAAATCATGATTCTCCTTCATAGCAGCTACTATAAAGTTTATGATCATTGGAGCTAGACCCAAAGCCATAATAAATACCCTGGAAGGGTGGGCTCCAGGGCCTTCACTGTAAGATGTAGAAGCTAACTAAGATAATTGATTGTAGGAAAATCCATTTTAAAGAGTCTGAAAAGTTAGGACAGTTTTGGTTATACACTTCTCACTTGTAGGGTGGTATCATAATTTCATTGGAGAAGGAAATAGCATCCCACTCTGGTATTCTTGCCTGGAGAATCCCATGGAAAGAGGAGCCTGGTGGGCTACAGTCTGCAAGGTTGCAAAGAGTTGGACACGACTGAGTGACTAACACACACACACACGCACACACATCATAATTTCATTAGGTAAGACATTCAGAATACAAATACCACATAGCAACAGCATGGAGTCTGGTGCCAGACCACCTAAGTTTGAAGTTTTGTTAATTATTAGTAATGTGACATTAGGCAAGTTACTTCTCAGTGCCTCACTTTCCTCCAGTGGGATAGGAATCAGCCTACCTCACAGAGTTGCTGTACAAATGCAAACTGCTTAGCACAGTATCTGGCACATCATTAACTCTATAAATGTATTTGCTATTATTATTTGAATGAATTGAGTTTTTTTGGTTTGGTTTAATGCGTTGCTTTGGTGATCATCTTTCACTTCATTAACTGGTTTTCATTTTCCTGTTTTGACAATTAAAACTTTGGATCTTTGTTAAATCTGCTTTCTTAACTTACTTGTAAAAGGCTATCACAAGCCTCAGAGAAAAGATTTTGTTAAAATGGTCATTTTCCCATGGTGCACTAAATTTTAAAATATTAAGAATGGACATTTGCTGAACTTTTAGAAGAGCTAGTTGCAGAATATTATAAACTGCTGCCAGGAGACAGTTATTTTTCCCTACAGCTAGAGCTTCCTTCATGGCTCAGGTGGTGAAGAATCTGCCTGCAACGCAAGAGACCCGGGTTTGATCCCTGGGTCCGGAAGATCATGTGAAGAAGGGAATGGCTGCCCACTCCAGTATTCTTGCCTGGAGAATTCCATGGACAGAGGAACCTGGTGGGCCACTGTCTATAAAGTCACAAAGCGTCAGACACCACACACACACAGCATTTATGAAAATTATAGAATGTAATGCCTTCTGTTAATGTGAAAAAGAAAATCTCTCATTCCTTTTGTCTAACCTTTAAGGTCCAAGTTAATTTAGCTTGAATGTTGTTATTTGTGGGAGACAGTATTATTATAGACTTTGGCATCAGTTCTGGCAAGTTAATCTCTAAAGACTCCTCATTCATCAGGTGAGGCTGGATCTACAGGCAGGTAGGAGAATCTAATCTAAAGAGATAAATTAGCCCAAGGCTTTGAAAGGCAAGTAGATGTTGAAATCAGATAAGGCTGGCAGAGGCTTTGGAAGTAGAACAGCAAGTCTGGTAAAATAAAGGAAGGCTACGTCTGAACTTAGTATAGGAGAGACCTGAGGGTCAGACCTGAAGATAACTCTAAGGGAGTTACTGGTTCATCTCTTTGGCTAACAGTTTACTCTTCTCTCCCACCTCCATTGTCTGTCTCCAGAATATTTCTTATATAATCCCAGCTCAAAATCTGCCATCTCTAAGCAGATACCCAAGAGTTCTCCATTTGAAATTAGGTTCACCTTTCCCCATATTTTCTTTAGACTTTGATGTTAAATACTTATTAACATCTGCCTTTTAGTGTAGATGTTTATGAAGGAATTCCTCCCCAGGTAGCACTGGTGGTAAAGAAACCGCCTGCTAACGATGATATGAGACGTGAGTTCAATCCCTGGGTCGGGAAGATTTCCTGGAGTAAAAAATGGCAACCCATTCCAGTATTCTTGCCTGGAAAATCCCATGGACAGAGGAGCCTAGTGGGCTACAGTCCATAGGGTCAGAATGACTGAGCACACACACCCTCACTATTTAGCTCCTAGGTGTTAGGAACCCACAGTGCTGATAACACTGTTTTATACACTGTAAATTCTCAGTCTATGTTTATTGATATTATTCATGCAAAGCAATTGGACTGTTCAGTCCTTAATCCACTGACCTTTTTAATCACTTTTGTGTATATGTGTATAAATTTCTGGATTGTGTTTTAGCAGCCTTCAAAAAATTACCAGAATTGTTATAAGGTATTATAAAATTATGGCATTATAAAAGTATGGCACTTTTTAAATACTAAACTAGACAGTACCCTTATGGCAGAAAGTGAAGAGGAACTAAAAAGCCTCTTGATGAAAGTGAAATAGGAGAGTGAAAAAGTTGGCTTAAAGCTCAACATTCAGAAAACGAAGATCATGGCATTTGGTCCCATCACTTCATGGGAAATAGATGGGGAAACATTGGAAACAGTGTCAGACTTTATTTTTCTGGGCTCCAAAATCACTGCAGATGGTGATTGCAGCCATGAAATTAAAAGATGCTTACTCCTTGGAAGGAATGTTATGAGCAACCTAGATAGCATATTCAAAAGCAGAGACATTACTTTGCCAACAAAGGTCTGTCTAGTCAAGGCTATGGTTTTTCCAGTGGTCATGTATGGATGTGAGAGTTGGACTGTCAAGAAAGCTGAGCGCCGAAGAATTGATGCTTTTGAACTGTGGTGTTGGAGAAGACTCTTGAGAGTCCCTTGGACTGCAAGGAGATCCAACCAGTCCATTCTAAAGGATGTCAGTCCTGGGTGTTCTTTGGAAGGAATGATGCTAAAGAAGAAACTCCATTACTTTGGCCACCTCATGCAAAGGGTTGACTCATTGGAAAAGATGCTGATGCTGGAGGGATTGGGGGCAGGAGAGAAGGGGACGACAGAGGATGAAATGGCTGGATGGCATCACCGACTCGATGGACATGAGTTTGAGTAAATTCCGGGAGTTGGTGATGGACAGGGAGGACTGGCGTGCTGTGATTCATGGGGTACAAAGAGTCGGACACGACTGAGCAACTGAACTGAACTGAACTGAGACTTATATATCTCTACAGTCTTTATATATAACCATTTTGCAAGTGCCAAAAGTTTTGGCTGCTGTTTGAAAGAATCAAATGTAAAGCAAGTAATATAAATTAAAATCAGAATCTCAGGTGATGACACATTTGTTTATGCTGCTATCATTTGGTTCATTCTAATCCCTGATATTAGAGTTGAGTGTAAGAGTAGCAGAAAACAGGACTTCCACTGGAAATTTTTAATTCATCGGTAGCCCTGATGACCTTTTTATGTTGTTTTCAAAGGGTAAATTATACTTCTTTCATTGCTGAAACTTAGAGACTTAATAGAAATACTTTAGTATTTTACTTAAAGTCTTTCAGCCCTTCCATGAATTTCTCTGATTAAGAGAAGTAATGTTTTTCTATAGGATTTCACTAATATAATACTACTTTGGGTATCTTAATTTTATATTCTTTCCTATAGCTAAAAGCTACTTACCCTGTATTTTTTATGAACTTTTTTTTCTGGATTGCTTCAAGAGCTACAGTATTCAGTTTCATTTATTTTCTAGTGAGTGTAGAGAAAGTTAAGCTGTTCTTTCTCTAGAGAGAAACTTGAAGCCATGGCATAATTATTCTGGCACATAGAACAATTAATAGAAAATTGTTAGGGGAGAATTTTTTTTTGCTTCTAATCCTAAATCAGTGGAGTTAGATTTATGCAGCAACCTCCAATATGTGGGATTTAAGTTTTCAGTTTGTTAATATTCAGTAAACAGTGGGTTTGTGTCTGCTAAATGTCACTAGTGCTTCTAATTATTTTTAGAAGTCACAAGCTGTAACTGACAAGTCAAAATACAGAGATACTTAGAACAGCTCTGCTGTAGTATCAGCTGCTCTCCAGTTACTGCAGCAACATGAGCACTTTTATTAGACTGTTTCAGGAGATTGGGTCAGAGCTATCAGTAAATGCTGGGTTAGCTGACCCAATTTCAGAGGACATCTCTCCAACTGAGCTTGCTTATTTACTATGAAAAAATCATTATTTATTATGACAAAACAATTTACATGAATTTTGCCAGTTAATTTTATTACCTATATTAATTTTTGTTTTTAAAAACCTGTTTCAAGTTTGCACTTCTCTGTTTCTGTACTGTTTTTATTGAAAAGTCAGTGATGAAAAATAAATGCAGAGTTGAGATATTACTTCTCAATAAGTTGGTTTTACAAGTTTTTTTATAATATATCTCTTTATTTAGGAATTAGATTACAGTGCCAATGAGGTACCAAAGGATTAGGAAAGAAGAAGCATATAACTTACGTATAGACTATTATTTCATTAGGTGACAGTTATCAGGATCAGCAGGTCTTCGAAAAGAAAGTGTTTCCCCACCATCCATTCTTCAGTTTTTCTGTCCCCACAGCTCCAGCCTCTTACACCCAGCGTGTCTAAATTGCTAGAAAAAAAGGGGCCTAAATATATTTTATATGCTTCCCCTTTCCCTCTCTCATTTAAATTGTAACTAAAATCAGCTCTTCAACAACTTCATCTTTTCTATTACCTATCTTGATTTGGGATTTGATCCCTTACTCCAGAAGTGCTATGAGTATGCAACTATTATAATCTTAGGGATATCTTTGGCAAATAGAGGACCACAAAACTGATTGTTTAGAGGCTTGAAATGACTCATAGAATATAAGGAGGTGTAGGTTTTATAAGCCGACTCCATCACTTGAAACAGTTGTCAACTGAAAGTTTCAGCTCATGTTTGTATTCTTCTTTGTCTGGCAAGTTCCAGAGACCCCATTTGGAATTATTCTTTTCTCTGCTTCCTCTTCCAAAAAACAGTAAAGCTTTTAGACTCAGTTTTTAAAAATAGGAATAGTTATCTTGCTTGTCTTCTACTTCTTGATGAAGGAGAAGGGAAAAAGTGCATCAGTTCAGTTCAGTTGCTCAGTCGTGTCCAACTCTTTGCAACCCCATAGACTGCAGCACACCAGGCTTCCCTGTCCATCACCAACTCCCAGAGCTTATCAAACTCATGTCCGTTGAGTCGGTGATGCCATCCAGCCATCTCATCCGTTGTTGTCCCCTTCTCCTCCCGCCTTCAATCTTTCCCAGCATCAGGTCTTTTCCAATGAGTAAGTTCTTTGTATCAAGTGGCCAGAGTATTGGAGTTTCAGTTTCAGCATCAGTCCTTTCAATGAATATTGAGGGCTGATTTCCCTTAGGATTGACTGGTTGGATCTCCTTGCAGTCCAAGGGACTCTCAAGCGTCTTCTCCACCACCACAGTTCAAAAACATCAATCTTTGGCACTAAGTTTTCTTTATAGTCCAACTCTCACATCCATACATGACTACTGGAAAAACATAGCTTTGACCAGATGGACATTTGTCGGTAAAGTAATGTCTCTGGTTTTTAATATGCTGTCTAGGTTGGTCATAGCTTTTCTTACAAGGAACAAGCGTCTTTTAATTTTATGACTGCAGTCACCATCTGCAGTGATTTTGGAGCCCAAGAAAGTAAAGTCTGTCACTGTTTTCATTGTTTCCCCATCTATTTGCTATGAAGTGATGGGATTGAATGTCATGATCTTAGTTTTCTGAATGTTGAGTTTTAAGCCAACTTTTTCACTCTCCTCTTTCACTTTCATCAAGAGACTCTTTAGTTTTTCTTCGCTTTCTGCCATAAGGGGTGGTGTCATCTGCATATCTGAGGTTATTGATATTTCTCCCAGCAATCTTGATTCCAGCTTGTGCTTCATCCAGCCTGGCGTTTCTCATGATGTACTCTGCATATAGGTTAAGTAAGCAAGGTGACGATATACAGCCTTGACATACTCCTTTCCTGATTTGGAACCAGTCTTTTATTCCATGTCCAGTTCTAACTGTTGCTTCTTAACCTGCATATAGATTTCTTAAGAGGCAGGTCAGGTGGTCTGGTATTCCTATCTCTTTAAGAATTTCCCACAGTTTATTGTGATCCATACAATCAAAGGCTTTGGCATAGTCAATAAAGCAGAAGTAGATGTTTTTCTGGAACTCACTTGCTTTTTGATGATCCAGCAAATGTTGGCAATTTGATCTCTGGTTCCTCTGCCTTTTCTAAATCCAGTATTTAAATTTAATCACTAATCTAAAAATCTTTGACAGTCTTCAGAAAGACATAAAGTATTTTTTGCTATTTTTAGGTAGTTTTATATGAAGAGCAGGGTAAAAACACGGAAAATATTTAAGCAGTTTCTTTCTTTATTCCCAAATATGATGATTTTTATGAGAATATGAGAAGAATCGAAGTGATCATTTGAGAAAATGTTTGATTTTGTTTTTAGATATCATTTGACCTTTAAGTACTTTTAATTTCTTTATTCTTAGTAGAAATTTTTTTCATACAGTCTTTTAAAAATTTCACATGTCATTTTTAAATTATCCTAAGGTCAATATTCAAGGCATCAACCAGGTTACACTGTCCCTGAACCAGCATAGTGATTTGTGGAACCAGTTTTAGTTTTCCACCTCTAGGAGTGGACACTGCTTGAAATAGTTTCCTAAGCATCAGGAATATCTTGTGGTGGAGTCTCCACTGCCATACAGGACAATATTCATATTGGGAGATGGAAGTAGTGGAAGATCCAGAGAAAGCATTTATCAGATTGGCCCTGAGTCCAATTATTAGGCTTCCTGAAGGAGTTGTCACCCTGAGCATGTCCTGAGGAATGTGGCTATGGAAACAGTACATTGCTCCAAAAGGAGTGCTTGGTTCAATGGAACACTATGTGTCTTTTTAAAAAAAAAAAAAAAACTCGTAATCCTTTTGCCAAATTAGTGACTGGGGGCAAGTTGAAAATTTACGTTTCCTAACATCTTTTATTTATGCCTAGATGATGGACCATCTGGACTATGCAACAAATGAAGAAAACCCTGGGGCTGCTGGTGAACAGATCATCCAACAATAATATCATATGGACATGCAATAATGTGTTGATTGATTTTCTACAAATAGACTTTGACTTTTTAAATTGACTTTTGAATTGACAATCTGAAAGAAACTTCAATGATATGCTTGCAAATATGTACTGTAAGAGCTGGTACTGACAATTACATGATAAATGATTAAAATACAATTGCTTTTAACTATGTTAAAGTTGTGCCTTCACATTAAATAAAAGCATATGGTCTGTGTAATTTTCAGGGTCTATTATATATAGTATATTTTTATAAAAAAAAAAAAAAACTCTTCACCTACCCCTGTACTTGTCTTACTGAAGTCTGTTTCTTTCAACTCTAATGATAGATAAAAGTATTTATCAAAGTGAGTTTCTGAGCAGATTTTACTGTAAAGAATTATGCAAACTTTATGCTCTATAGAACTAACTGTTTAAGATCATTCAAGAAGGCAGTTCAGCAGTGGAATTTTGGACCTTTTATCACTGCAGAGGTTAGAAATATATGATTTGGGAATATAGATAAAAGTGTATTTTTGTAGCATAAGTTTTAAAAAATCGCAATCCTTTTTTAAACTTGAGAACCTAAATTACTTCAGATTGCATATGTGTTATATTAGAATATTTTTCCATTTATAAAGAAACATATAAAACTAGTCATTTGAAAGGAAACAAAAATTGAAATCCATATTTTTCAGTGGTCTTCTGTTTGCTTGAAGATGTTGCTTAAATTTCTAAACTAACCTGTAATTCCGCTATGGTATTTCTGATCTCTGAAGTTTGGATCTGCTAATGTTAAGATTAAGACTTAATATTTTATAAAAACTATTTTTCTTAGCAAATTATATATTAATACATATGACTCATTGTTTGAGTATTAACATCTCTAATAATCCCTTCCTCTACCTTTCCTCCCCGGATTCCTACTCTTTTCCTGATAGGAGACCACTGTCAGCTTTTTAAAATTTGGTTGAAGCATGGTTTACTAATATACAAACTGTGCTTCAGAGGAAAGAATTGGAGACAGAAGACAGCATACCGGGTGTTAGTCTCAATTTAATTACAGAGTTTGAGTAAATTTTATTAGCTCAATGCAATTGTATCTCAGTTTTCTCATCTGCAAAATGAGTATGTTAGACCAAGTGTACCTTCCACTTGAAAAAATTTTCTCATTCTTTGTTCAGTCTCTTATGTGAACTTGAACATTATCCTGTGAGTCATAGGTCAAATTGTCTATTTTCTTTTCTTTTCTCTTAAGAAATCTCCGAAAAGTGATTGCAAAGACAGCAAGATTTTGTATTTCTCTGTAAATAATGTACAAGATATGTGAACACATCTACGATTTTTCATTCTAAGGCCAGTTTAACTGATTAAAAGATAAAGCTAACACCTTTCAACAATAGATCAAACCTTTGATGTTTTGATCTTAATTTAGCATTTGAGTGAATTAGATGCTTTTGATTCATTGATATCTTCCCAGATTGTTAAGTTACTGAGTAATTTACAGATATAGAAGCTCCCTTGACAGCCCTTCTTTCTACTTAGTAGACTTATGGGTCACTTGGTTTATGGCAAATGACAAATAAGTATCTGACAAGTAAGAGTTCATGTTGATTTTGCCTGCATAATATCAAGTTTGAATTTTTTCCAAAGAATCTAATTTATTTGGCAGACTCGGTTAGAGAGAAGAACAGATTAAGTGCCAAGTGAAAGCTCCCAACTATATTTTCATTTATAATATCAATAAAAAGTTTGCCAAAATACAGCTTTTTAAAGTAAAGTTATCTGCACTCTTATTCCAGCTTTAGGATATTCAAAAACTTCGACCACATTTTATGAAGAATGTTACAGAAAATTTTATACCTAGAAATCTGGAATTTTAGTTCTTTGATACAAATTCTACTTTATCCAACCACTAGTAAGAAGGTAAAATCTTGTTCTAGTTTGCTATTTAAATCTTACTGATTAAATAGAAAAAGCAAAAAGTGAAATTCCTTGAGTTTCTCTGTCTTCAGTATCAACTTTATATTACTTAATCCTTTCTAGCAACTGAACTGAAAATACTTATAAAAATTACAGTGAAGTGCAGGTTTTATTTGGGGAATCAAAATATGAACAGAGGATAGGAAAGATGAAAATTTGCCTTTAGAAGACTATATTATTTCTTTCTTAAACTTAGAAGTAGATGATTTTTACTTCAGTTCAACAAAGGTAAATATGAGTTTTGTGGGAAAGGACTTTGATAATCTGCTACATTGTTTTCTTCTAGCTTGTAGATTTTTTTTTAGATTAGCAATATCTTATTAGTAGACTCAGCAATTTATTTTTCTTTTGAAGGAAGAGTTTTAGCCCTTCTGTTGGCATTCACTGATTTTAGTTACATGTTCATAGAGATTTTGATAAAATGGTACATTTGTAGTAAATACAAATGAGCTTTGCAGTTTTCTTTTGCTCTTTTAATTTCTGCCTCGTGTGCATATGTGCTAAGTCAAGTCACTTCAGTCATGTCCGACTCTTTGTGACCCTATGGGCCATAGCCCACCAAGCTCTATCCATGGGATTCTCCAGGCAAGAGTACTGGAGTGGGTTGCCATGCCCTCCTCCAGGGGATCTTCCCGACCCAGGGATCAAACTTGCATTTCTTGTGTATCCTGCATCAGCAGGCAGGTTCTTTACCACTAACACCACCTGGAAAGCCCAATTTCTGCCCTAGGTATAAGCACAATTTATTTTCATATTTGAACTAATTTATTTAATATTTGTCTCTAAAATTTCAATCTAATCTCAGTTAATGAGACTTCGAAAATAGAAATTGCTTTTCAAACCAATGGATTATACTAGTTTGAAGGCTTTGTATTTTCCCATTAACAAGGGAAAATGCTGAATTTATTCAAAATGATGCCATATAACCAGTTTTATAATTTAAAAATTTGTTGATGTTTTCAGTGCTCTATTTACCTCAGAGGTAACTCTGAAGGGGATAGGGGAGGGTAATGAAAATAAAATCTTGAACAAAAATCATTTTATGCTTCCTGCAAGAAAGATACTCTGTAAATTCAGGAGATCTGAATCAAATCACTGAACCTTTTGGAATTTGAAAGAAATTATGTAGTACTTATGATTTGATCATAAGAGTATTATAGTGGCCATATTACAGCAAAGATTGTAAATTTCCTTGTTTAATGTTTCCATAATTAAGACAGCTTTTGTATCTAAGAAAATGTTCATGGGGGAAAAAGTTTTAAACTAAGTGTTTTAGAATAGTCCTACATTGTTGGCAATTAAGGGACAACTAAAAGAAAAAATGTAGAATATTTAATGTCATCATGTATTTCTTTGATTAGGCATAAAATATAAACAACTGCTTTTCCTTCAGAATATGGATTTTTTTTTTCAATATCTAAAATTTACCTGGTCAGCCTATAGGATTTCCCAGTAAGACAGGTCAGTATAAATTAGATGGGTTTTGCCCCTTTTATACTTTCTGTTGTCTTTATCACATGAGAACCTATTTTTAAATACATGATTGAATTTTTACTTCTTAAATGAAGTTTTGAGTGTGGAATTCTTTTCTTTTAACCCTTTGATATGTTAGTGTAAATTAGTACTTTTATAACACTACTAGGCTTTATTTTTTTATGGAACATGATTTTAAAATTTTCGAACTGTTAATTTGGCAGTGCTTTGAATCTCTTCATTATGTGCCAATACTGACAAGAAAAAGTTTTTTTAATGTATTGAATTCACTATGTATTCAATAAATTCTATTTTAAAATAAAATTTGACTTTGTTTTCATTTGAAAAATAATTGAAAATGAACTGAAAGCTACTAGATCATGTTCACATAAGATAAAAATAATAATAATCACAAAAATATGTATTTTAACAAATTATCCATAACCTAGATTCCACAAATATCATTTACTAGAAATTTATATTGATACATGCTGCTGCTGCTGCTAAGTCGCTTCAGTCGTGTCTGACTCTCTGCGACCCCATAGATGGCAGCCCGTGAGGCTCCCCTGTCCCTGGGATTCTCCAGGCAAGAACACTGGAGTGGGTTGCCATTTCTTTCTCCAATACATGAAAGTGAAAAGTGAAAGGAAAGTCGCTCAGTCATGTCCGACTCAGCGACCCCATGGACTGCGGCCTACCAGGCTCTTCCATCCATGGGATTTTCCAGGCAAGAGTGCTGGAGTGGGGTGCCATTGCCTTAAACCAGAAATTATCATACCCTTTTAATGAATATCCCTAGCATTTGCAGCTTTGCTGATATTCTCACAAGTTACTGATTTCTGCTGCCATTGTACTGTTGTTTTTTTAACTCGCATGTGGATGACCCAGATATATATGTCTTGACCACGTGTTAAGAAGTCCTATCCCCTCATGCATTAAAGTCGCTTCAGTCTTGTCTGACTTTTTCCCACCCCCATGGATTGTAGCCCATCAGGCACCACTGTCCAAAGGATTCTCCAGGCAAGAATACTGGAATGGGTTGCCATGCCCTCCTCCAGGGGATCTTCCTGAGTTAGGGATAGAACCCATGTCTCTTTACACCCCCATGGCAGGCAGGTTTCTTCACCACTAGCATCATCTGGGAAAGGATTTTGTTTCATTCCACAGGTCCATATACCTGAAAAGATGCATAAGAAACTGGAAAGAGAGAGAGTATGGTGGCTTGAGCACAGCAGTGAGAGGGAGATTTATTTTTCACTGTATACTCTTGTGCCACTTACATTTTCTGTCATATATATATATATATATGGAGCCCTATACCAAGGTCAGTTCAGTTCAATTCAGTTCAGTTGCTCAGTCACGTCCAATTCTTTGTGACCCCATGGACTGCAGCATGCCAGGGTCACAGAACAAAAATCTCTGGAAGTGACCAAGCCCCATAGCAGCTGTTGCCATGAGCCTTAGTATCTAAACCAGCCGGTTCCCTAACCCCATACTAGGTAAAATACCCACCCTCTAGCATCCTAGCTAATCACATAATGTCTCCCTTCCAGTAGGAATTTTCTGTCTTGAGGCTATAAAAATTGACTACTGACCTGTGAAAGGGGTTGGCTTTCCCTTGAGCCAGCCTGCTGTTCTAACAGGGTCTCTCACTCATAAACTTGGTTTTTCTCTCATTCTGCCTCATGACTGGAGATTCTTTTCCAACTCACACACAGACCCCGACAATATACATCTATTAAGATTCAAAATACAAATTATAAAAAATACTGAATTACTCCCCTGCGCAGTCACCATCTGCAGTGATTTTGGAGCCCCCAAAAATAAAGTCTGACTGTTTCCACTGTTTCCCCATCTATTTCCCATGAAGTGATGGGACCAGATGCCATGATCTTCGTTTTCTGAATGTTGAGCTTTAAGCCAACTTTTTCACTCTCCTCTTTCACTTTCATGAAGAGGCTTTTTAGTTGCTCTTCAGTTTCTGCCATAAGGGTGGTGTCATCTGCATGTCTGAGGTTATTGATATTCCTCCAGGCAATCTTGATTCCAGCTTGTGTTTCTTCTAGTTCCGCGTTTCTCATGATATACTCTGCATATAAGTTAAATAAGCAGGGTGACAATATACAGCCATGAAATTAAAAGACGCTTACTCCTTGGAAGAAAAGTTATGACCAACCTAGATAGCATATTCAAAAGCAGAGACATTACTTTGCCGACTAAGGTCCATATAGTCAAGGCTATGGTTTTTCCTGTGGTAATGTATGGATGTGAGAGTTGGACTGTGAAGAAGGCTTAGCGCCGAAGAATTGATGCTTTTGAACTGTGGTGTTGGAGAAGGCTCTTGGGAGTCCCTTGGACTGCAAGGAGATCCAACCAGTCCATTCTGAAGGAGATCAGCCCTGGGATTTCTTTGGAAGGAATGATGCTAAAGCTAAAACTCCAGTACTTTGGCCACCTCATGCAAAGAGTTGACTCATTGGAAAAGACTCTGATGCTGAGAGGGATTGGGGGCAGGAGGAGAAGGGGACGACAGAGGATGAGATGGCTGGATAGCATCACTGACTCGATGGATGTGAGTCTGAGTGAACTCCAAGAGATGGTGATGGACAGGGAGGCCTGGTGTGCTGCATGCAATTCATGGGGTCGCAAAGAGTTGGACACGACTGAGCGACTGAACTGAACTGAACTGAAATAGGTATTCATACTAATAGATGGTTAATAAAATACTCATATCATTTTCTTTAGGTACTGAAGTGAAGTGAAGTCGCTCAGTCGTGTCCGACTCTTGAGGTACTAAGCTTTGTAAACGTATAATGTATAGTGGGACTAAAGGGAGAAATATTTAACCAATTATGTTTTTTTATTTATTTTTTATTATTTTTTGATTTTTTGGTCGCACCATGCAGCATACAGATCTTAGTTCCCTGACTAGGGATAGAACCTGTCCCCCCTGCTGTGGAAGCATAGAGTCTTAACCACTGGACAGCCAGGGAAGTTCCCCAGTTGTCATGTTTTTTATCTTAAAATTTATGTTCTTTACAAATTATGCTTATTAGCTTAAAATTCATTTTACTTTGCTAGAAAATAGAAGCAGAACTTAATTTTTAAAGCTCATTCCCATTTCTATAATTGCATGAAGACTCTAGAATCGATATCAGAAGTTTTCAATATTTCTTGTCACCCTTAACCAAAAGTCCCACAAAAAATTAAAGCAAAGTGGAAATTCCCTGGTGGTCCACTAGTTAGGACTGAACTGAGTGCTTTCACTGCGGGTCCCAGCTCAGTCCCTGGTCAGGGAACTAAGATCCCATAAGCTGAGTGGCAAGGCCAAAAAAAAAAAGAAAAAAGGCAAAAATAAAAATAATGTATCACTGAAGGGCATTAACAATGGAAAAAAATGTCCAATTCCAGGCAACCCTGATGATAACAAAGTATTCTTGGTAAAAATTTGGAAATTTCAACAACCCGCATATGAGCTCTTAGAGTAGACACTTTGCACTTGCAGCAATAGCCAGATTCAGCAGAATTCTGGAAAGAGCTCTGTAAATGAGAGCAAGGCAGTAATTCTTAACAGCTGTTTAAGGAGGTTGGGGTAAATAGTTCTTACCCCTGGCTGAAAATTACTATTTGACATGTTATTATGTTAAAAACAACTTTCCAATTTAGATCATAGGATCACCTCTCTAGCTAAGTGGGAAAGGTATCAATTGGGCTCTAATTAATAGTTACCTACTAATAGATTCTGCTTGCTTTAGAAAACTGAGTAATTTTTTTTACAGATGAATCCTCACTTGAATCTTCAGTTGAATCCTCGCTTATTATTTTCTCTAAAAATCTACTCCAGCCCCTTTCAGTGCAGAGAAATAAAACAGACAAATGGAAGGGCCAAGTCCTCCCCATACTCTTCCAAACATCTCTCGAAGAATTCTAGTACTCATCATCCCTACTGCCAACAACTCAATTTGACTCAATTTAATTCACCTGTACTCTAACAGACTTTTAGTTGGTCTTCCAGATATTAATGTCACTATCAATTCCCCTTCCACGTCACTTGCCAGTGATCTTTCTAAGATGAAAATCTGATCATTCAAATTCAAGTGTTTAAAAAAAAAAAAAAACCTTTAACAGCACCAAATTTGTTTTAAAATGGTCTAGTTTCCTTCATGTGGTTTTCTAGTCCCTGCTCCTAACTCCCCTATACCATGTACCCAGTCATGTCCAACTCTTTGGGACCCCATGAACTATAGCCTGCCAGACTCCTGTCCACAGGATTTTCCAGGCAAGAATACTGGAGTATTTCTCAGTATTTCTTCCTCCAGGGGATCTTTTCAACCCAGGAATCAAATCCGTCTCTCCTGTGTCTCCTGTATTGCAGGCAGATTGTTTACCCTCTGAGCCATCTGGAAGCCCCTTTTCTAACTTAATTTCCCATTATTTTCCTCTCCTTCATTCCGTCCCTTACACTGTTCCTAAGAAGCTCTTCTATGCACAGGCCCAGCTTTCACATTCAGCCATCCCCTACATACCCTTCAAATGTCAGTTTAGGTGTCACTGGAATGGAAAGAGATAAATGTGGAAAGAACAAATATATTCCTTTACAGGTATAAAAAGAAGGAGAGAAATGGGTCAAGAAATAAGTTTGTAATGGGAGTGGGGTATTGACAAGGGGAGAAATAACAGCATTTTTGAATGTTTATGTTTAGTTCAGTGTCCAACTCTTTGCGACCCCATGAACCACAGAACTCCAGGCCTCCCTGTCCATCATCAACTCCTGGAGTCCACCCAAACCCATGTCCATTGAGTCGGTGATGACATCCAACCATCTCATCTTCCATCATTCCCTTCTCCTTCCTATACTGGAGTATTTCTCAGTATTTCTTCCTCCAGGGGATCTTTTCAACCCAGGAATCAAATCCGTCTCTCCTGTGTCTCCTGTATTGCAGGCAGATTGTTTACCCTCTGAGCCATCTGGAAGCCCCTTTTCTAACTTAATTTCCCATTATTTTCCTCTCCTTCATTCCGTCCCTTACACTGTTCCTAAGAAGCTCTTCTATGCACAGGCCCAGCTTTCACATTCAGCCATCCCCTACATACCCTTCAAATGTCAGTTTAGGTGTCACTGGAATGGAAAGAGATAAATGTGGAAAGAACAAATATATTCCTTTACAGGTATAAAAAGAAGGAGAGAAATGGGTCAAGAAATAAGTTTGTAATGGGAGTGGGGTATTGACAGGGGAGAAATAACAGCATTTTTGAATGTTTATGTTTAGTTCAGTGTCCAACTCTTTGCGACCCCATGAACCACAGAACTCCAGGCCTCCCTGTCCATCATCAACTCCTGGAGTCCACCCAAACCCATGTCCATTGAGTCGGTGATGACATCCAACCATCTCATCTTCCATCATTCCCTTCTCCTTCCGCCTTCAATCTTTCCCAGCATCAGGGTCTTTTCAAATGAGTCAGCTCTTTACATCAGGTGGCCAAAGTATTGGAGTTTCAGCTTCAACATCAGTCCTTCCAACGAACACCCAGGACTGATCTCCTTTAGGATGGACTGATTGGATCTCCTTGCAGTCCAAGGGACTCTCAAGAGTCTTCTCTAACACCACAGTTCAAAAGCATCAATTCTTCAGTGCTCAGCTTTCTTTATAGTCCAACTCTCACATCCATACATGACCACTGGAAAAACCATAGCCTTGACTAGACAGACCTTTGTTGGCAAAGTAATGTTTCTGCTTTTGAATTCTGAATGTTGAGCTTTAAGCCAACTTTTTCGCTCTCCTCTTTCACTTTCATCAAGAGGGTCTTTAGTTCTTCTTCACTTTCTGCCATAAGGGTGGTGTCATCTGCATATCTGAGGTTACTGATATTTCTCCTGGTAATCTTGATTCCAGCTTGTGCTTCTTCCAGCCCAGCGTTTCTCATGATGTATTCTGCATATAAGCTAAAAAAGCAGGGTGACAATATATAGTCTTGATGTACTCCTTTTCCCATTTGGAACCAGTCTGTTGTTCCGTGTCCAGTTCGAACTGTTGCTTCCTGACCTGCATACAGATTTTTCAAGAGGCAGGTTAGGTGGTCTGGTATTGCCATCTCTTTCAGAATTTTCCACAGTTTATTGTGATCCACACAGTCAAAGGCTTTGGCATAGTCAATAAAGCAGAAATAGATGTTTTTCTGGAACTCTCTTGCTTTTTTGATGATCCAGCGGATATTGGCAATTTGATCTCTGGTTCATCTGCCTTTTCTAAAACAGCTTGAACATCCGTTCACGGTTCACGTATTGCTGAAGCCTGGCTTGGAGAATTTTGAGCATTACTTTACTAGTGTGTGAGATGAGTGCAATTGTGCGGTAGTTTGAGCATTCTTTGGCATTGCCTTTTCTTTGGGAGAATGTTGATGGGGATCCAATAAAAGGAGATATTTTGATGATGTTGGAAAGAGATTGAAGAATTAACTAAGTTTATATACTTAAGTAGGCCAGAGGTGAGGGAACTTAGTGTCCAAGTAGAAAGGTTTGCATTAAATAAGATTATGGAGCGTTCGTCCCCAGTAACTGAAGATAAGGTGTAATATTGAATAGAACCAGGGCTGTGATTTAGTCAAGCAAATTCCTGAAAGCAAAAGAGGAACAAGGGAATGAATTTAGGATGTGTGTGAAGGAATGAATATAACTTATTAACCATGAATTTTAACTGGGTAAAGAACATGAGGATTTGAGGCACAGTACGGGGGGTGGTGGGGTGGTGGTAATGGTTGTAAATGATAGCGAAAAGGTGTTAGGATAAATGCAGGTCCCTATAATAATCGTAGGTCCCTATAGTGTTGAATGATTGTTAAGTTTGGGATAGCAGAAAAAGTTGAATAGATGGCAGTGGTAGTCCAGGTAAATTGATAGAAATGAAAATTATGAGGAATTGATAATATTGGTAATGATAACATCAATGTAGATTTCCCAGTTAAAATACAGGGTGCCCATTTAAATTTAAATTTTAGATAAAAAGTGGGTGCTTTTTAGTATAAGTATGTTCCAAAGTATGCTTAGAATGGGTTTATTTTCATCCATTATGCTGATCTTGCCATGGGTCCCTTCAGCCTAGTAACCTCTGTTTTTCAATTGGGGGATATTTTCTTAAATTGGTTGATTATTCCTTCCCTTCGTTTTCTTTGCTTTTTTTCTTTCTGGAATCCATAATTATATTGACTTTTTACCTCCTGTATTGCTTTTCTTCTCAAATATTCTACTTTTTGTCTTTTTGCTCGTTATCTGGAAGATTCCTTAACATCTAATCCTTTTATTGAATTTATTTCTGCTATCATGTTAAAATTTCCAAGAGATCATTATTTCCTTTTTGCTCTCTGACATTTTGTTTTTTATCGTATCTTACTGCTGTTTCATTAGTGTTGTATATTCTCTTAATGCTCTGAAAATATTAATAGGGTTTTTGTTTGTTTGTTTTTGAAATTGTCCCTTGTGTATAACCACCATTAATTTTTACCAATTCCATTTTTGTGTGGTGTATCTTAGAAGCTTTCTTCAAAGAGAAGATAATCATTAGTTTTCTACTCATGTTTAATAGTATGATACTAAAAATACAGTTGGACATGCTGAGCACATAAGTGGGTTTATTAAATGACAGTTGCATTGTAGGATAATCTGGCTCTGCTATAAGGAAACCCCAACACCAGTATATTTGAATGTTTTCTCTTGGGGCTGATCAGATTGCTCAGAAAAGTGTCTTCCAGTCTCCTGGAATCATGTGGTAGGGAAAGTGTTGAGAGTCTCAGCATTCTACTTGCAAATATTCACTCAAACACCATTTTCAGTGTGTTACTGATACACATCCTTTATTTTAATGAGCATCATCCAAGTCAGAGACATTTGTTTTACTCTTTCCAAAGAACAAACCTCGGTTTTCTTCCAGAGCCAGGGGAAAAAAATTGCCCAGCTACATGAAGTAGAGATGTGTGACTCTTCATGAATGATAGGATTAGAAAAGAACAATTTTGTAATTCCAAATGAAATAATTGGTTTAGGCAATGATTATCAGTGTATAAAACCATTAGATGAGAGGAGGGCTTAAGGTGTCAGCACCTGAAATCACTGATAAATGTTAGCATTACTAAAAGGGCTTCCCTGACAGTAAAGAATTCACCTGCCAATGCAGAAGATGCAGGTTTGATCCCTGGATTGCCAAAATCCCTGGAGAAGGAAATGGTAACCCACTCCAGTATTCTTGCCTGGAGAGCCCCACGGACAGTGGAGCCTGGTGGGCTACAGTCCATGGGGTCACAAAAGTCGGACGTGACTGAGTGCAGCATGGCAGCAGTAAGCAGCAGCATTACTAAAAGTGTGACGACTAGGCATCACGGGCCTTTCAGCGTGGTACAGTGTGAAGCACAAAGCACCATGAAGTGTTCCTGAAAAAAAGATTACCCAAAATCTCATCAAATCTAGAGTATGAACTTCTAACAATGGGAAATATGAAGGATGGAGACCTTAAATGATGCTTGAGGGAGGAAACTTACAGAATATGCAACATCTCAAGGACAATTGAATTGGCTCTTGTAATAAATCAATAGTATAGGGAAGAAAAGTGTGAAACAAAGAGCTGCTCTAAATTAAAAGAAACTTCTGTAATGTGACACCTAAATCTCACATTTATTGAATTGGGATCCATTTGGATCCCAATTCAATAAACCAACTAAATAAGACATTTGTGAGTCAACTGGGAAAATTTGGTTATGAACTAGATATAAAATGATATCAAATAATTATTTTTTTCAATGTGATAATGGCATCATGTCCATAGCATATATGCATATGCTCTAATTGAAGAAGCCTGATTTTCACCATCTCAATTATTCAAGAACTATTTATTAAATACCTATGATATGCCAGGCACTATTGGGGTTAAAGATTAATATTTGAAACATTCCTGGTATTTTTGGTGCCATTTTATCAGCTTTCTTCTTACAAAACAAGTTAATTATTTTGAAAGAATGTCTAAGAAAGAAAATCCATTAATCCTCAATTCAAAGTACAACAAAATTTCTTGGAACTGGTTTAATCACTCTGCTTATACAAACAAAGGATTTGCCAAACATTTATGAGGATCTAATTTACATGACAGGGAAATTGTACATAAAGTACATGTATTTCATGTATTGGCTCTCTTTTTAATTGTTTTAATACTTTAATCAATGTTAATTGTTTTAATTCACATGTTGCCCATGTTTTTCAACTTTGAGTCACACTGTTCCCTTCTCAGTTGCCCAGGGACTTAACATTGGTGGCAAAACTGTTCAGGGAGAAGTCGAGTGTGATTAATGTGAAAACAATTCAGTTCAGTTCAGTTCAGTCGCTCAGTCGTGTCCAGCCTTTTGTGGCACCATGAATTGCAGCATGTCAGGCCTCCCTGTCCATCACCAACTCCCAGAGTTCACTCAGACTCAGGTCCATCGAGTCAGTGATGCCTTCCAGCCATCTCATCCTCTGTCGTCCCCTTCTCCTCCTGCCCCCAATCCCTCTCAGCATCAGAGTCTTTTCCAATGAGTCAACTCTTCGCGCGAGGTGGCCAAAGTACTGGAGTTTCAGCTTTAGCATTAGGTAAGTCAAATATTTGGACCTAGTGAAGTAAACAAAGAATCTTGATTAGCTGATTAATTAGTTTGAGGAAGAGATTTTGTGAAAGACTGAATCATATGTAAACTGATCTCTGTTATTAGTGACAGATTTCTCAGCTGTGTTTCACTGCCACAAGAGGTAATGTAGCATAAGGGTTAAAGACATAAACTCTGGAATTAGACTGCCTTGGTTGAAACCCTTACTCTGCCTTGTGCCTCAGTTTCCTCCTCTGTACAATAAGGATGAAAATAATAGTATCTAGTTCACAGAGTTCAGAGGATTCAATACACATTGAATGAATAGAGCAATACCTGAGAGATAGAAACCACCCAACAAATGCTCACTATTCAATGTTAAGAAGTAAGGACTCCTGGTGCTTTCCAATTGTTTTACTATGGAGCTTACTTTTACTTATCTGCATATAAACCTCTATACTTATTTGTGTTGATGTCAAGGTGAAACATGTTTAAAATAATTGTAGGAAATCATAAAACCTGGCTAGTGTCAGAGATAGTCATCAGTTATAAACTGTACTACTTATTGGTCGCTTTAGATATAATTTAGAATAAACTTACAGCATTCCAAAAAAATATTTTTCTAGGTTAAAATTAAGCCTCTTTACTATTAAATACCCGAAAGCCACAAAGAATCTGCTAATGTTTAAAATAGTTGCTTTACAGTTGCCACATCCCTACTGTAGCTATTGATGAGTTAAATCAACAAAATGTGCTTCTGAAAACTTCTAAATGTAAATGGAACACCAAATATTGTATATATTTGTTAACAAATTTAAATTATAAAAACAAAGAAGAAATTGTGGGCTAATCATTGACATTTGGATTGACTGAGCTTTTGTTTTTGTTTTAATCCATTTCTCTTCTTTACAGTTTGGGAACTATATAATCTATTTCTTTTCTCTCGGTTCTTAAGTTTTTTAATGTACTTATGAAACTGGAAGTCTAAAACAGAATGGCTATCTCTATTTCCTTCCAAAACAATGAAAGAGCTTTGATATAATGGTCTTCAGGTATTTTTGTTTGCATATCACTTAAAATAAATTTGAAAAGCTACTAGGGATGGATAGGGTAACTATACTTATTGTGGTAAACATTCTGTAACATATACATATATTAAATCATTATGTTGTACTCCTGAAACTAATAAAACATTACATGTCAATTATATCTCAATAAAATATGTTTCAGTGTAAAAAAGCACTATGTAACTCACGTATTTTATAATTTAAAATATTTGCAATAAATGTAATTTTAAAATATTTAAAATTTAGAAACTTTTAAATATAAACTTTATCACTTGTATTTTAAATATTATTTGATACTCATCACCATTCACTTAAGAAAAGTAAACTCTTCTTCAAAATTAGGAAAAAAAATTTTCTTTGGCCTTGCATGCAGCATGTGGAATCTTATTTGCCCGAGCAGAGACTGCATCCATGCCTCTTGCATTGGAAGTATGGAACTTACACACGAGACTGTCAGGGAAGTCTCCCAAATAGGAAATTTTACGTTGTTATTTTTCTGTCCTTGACTTGTGTTTCTACTCTACTTTCCCCATATGATTTTTTTGAATTAATACATTTTATCTTTAGAGTAATTTTACATTTATAGAAAAATTGAGCGAGAAAGTATAGAGTTCTCTTATATCTCTTTCAAAACCCTCCCCCTCCCCCAATGTTCCCCTACTATTAACATCTTGCATTAGTGTTGTACATTAGCACAGTTGATAAGCCAATATTGATACCTTATTATTAATTAAAGCTCATTATTTACATTGGGATTCACTCGGTATTGTATATTCTACAGTTTTGACAAATGTATAATGACATGTATCCACATTACCTTATCGTACAGACTAGTTCACTGCTTAAACATGCCCTGTCCTCCATCTATACATCCCTCCCTCTCTCCTTTCAAACCTCTGGCAATCACTAATTTTAAACATTTCCCTAATTTTGCCTTTTCCAGAATGACACAGAATTGGAATCATACAGTTTGTAGCCTTTCAGACTGGCTTCTTTCTCTTAAAAAAATTTTGTTTCCTCTATGTCTTTTCATGGCATGATAATTCATTTCTTTTATCACAGAAGAAATCTGTGTGCAGGTCAGGAAGCAACAGTTAGAACTGGACACAGAACAACAGACTGGTTCCAAATAGGAAAAGGAGTACGTCAAGGCTGTATATTGTCACCCTGCTCATTTAACTTATATGCAGAGTACATCATGAGAAACGCTGGACTGGAAGAAACACAAGCTGGAATCAAGATTGCTGGGAGAAATATCAATAACTTCAGATATGCAGATGACACCACCCTTATGGCAGAAAGTGAAGAGGAGCTAAAAAGCCTCTTGATGAAAGTGAAAGAGGAGAGTGAAAAAGTTGGCTTAAAGCTCAACATTCAGAAAACGAAGATCATGGCATCTGATCCCATCACTTCATGGGAAATAGATGGGGAAACAGTAGAAACAGTGACAGACTTTATTTTTTGGGGGGCTCCAAAATCACTGCAGATGGTGACTGCAGCCATGAAATTAAAAGACGCCTACTCCTTGGAAGAAAAGTTATGACCAACCTAGATAGTATATTGAAAAGCAGAGACATTACTTTGCCGAATAAGGTCCATATAGCCAAGGCTATGGTTTTTCCTGTGGTCATGTATGGATGTGAGAGTTGGACTGTGAAGAAGGCTGAGCGCCGAAGAATTGATGCTTTTGAACTATTTAACTTATATGCAGAGTACATCATGAGAAACGCTGGACTGGAAGAAACACAAGCTGGAATCAAGATTGCTGGGAGAAATATCAATAACTTCAGATATGCAGATGACACCACCCTTATGGCAGAAAGTGAAGAGGAGCTAAAAAGCCTCTTGATGAAAGTGAAAGAGGAGAGTGAAAAAGTTGGCTTAAAGCTCAACATTCAGAAAACGAAGATCATGGCATCTGATCCCATCACTTCATGGGAAATAGATGGGGAAACAGTAGAAACAGTGACAGACTTTATTTTTTGGGGGGCTCCAAAATCACTGCAGATGGTGACTGCAGCCATGAAATTAAAAGACGCCTACTCCTTGGAAGAAAAGTTATGACCAACCTAGATAGTATATTGAAAAGCAGAGACATTACTTGCCGAATAAGGTCCATATAGCCAAGGCTATGGTTTTTCCTGTGGTCATGTATGGATGTGAGAGTTGGACTGTGAAGAAGGCTGAGCGCCGAAGAATTGATGCTTTTGAACTGTGGTGTTGGAGAAGACTCTTGAGAGTCCCTTGGACTGCAAGGAGATCCAACCAGTCCATTCTGAAGGAGATCAGCCCTGGGATTTCTTTGGAAGGAACGATGCTAAAGCTGAAGCTCCAGTACTTTGGCCACTGCATGCGAAGAGTTGACTCATTGGAAAAGACTCTGATGCTGGGAGGGATTGGGGGCAGGAGGAGAAGGGGACGACCGAGGGTGAGATGGCTGAATGGCATCACAGACTCGATGGATGTGTCTGAGTGAATTCCGGGAGATGGTGATAGACAGGAAGGCCTGGTGTGCTGCGATTCATGGGGTCGAAGAGTTGGACACGACTAAGCAACTAAACTGAACTGAACTGAATATTCTACTGTGTGGATGTACCACACTTAGTTTCTCTATCTGTTTAATGAAACACAATTGATTATTTGGCAATCATGAATAAGGCTGTTATTAACAACTATTTGCATATTTTTATGTGGACAAAAGTTTTTACCTCATTTGGGTAAGTACCAAAGATCACAATTGCTGGATCCTATCAAAAGAGTACGTGTAGTTTTTGTCATACTATCTTCCAAATTGTCAGTACTATTTTCCATTCCTGCAGCTCCACATTTTTTGCCAGTAAGTGGTATTGGTTGTTGGAAGGTCTCAGTCCCTTGTCACATGTACCACTTCAGAGGCTGCTTGAGTGTCTTCATGACATGGCAGCTGGTTTCCCCCAGAATTAGTGATCTAAAAGAGTCAGGAGGAAGCCAAAATATCTCATGGCCAAGCTTAGAAGTCACACACTGCCATTTTCACAGTATCCCATTGATTACACTGATCAGCCCTATTCATTGTGGAAGGAAACTACACAAGAGTGAGAATACCAGGAAATTAAGAACATTGAGGGTCCTATGGGAGGCTGACTACACAGCTACTAAGACATTTATCTTTAGTATGAGTTACGCTTGTATCCATCTCTAGTCCCAGTGTTTCTCATCCTTTTTTTCATGATCACTCCACTGTGGGGTCTTTTTAGACATGTTTTCCCTAATTCCACGCTCCCTTCATGAAATGTTAATGTTTCTTTATGTACTGTGTGTATATCTGTGCTAGATATATATGTGTATATACATATATACATATATAAAGTAATATTTTTCACCACTCCCCCAAGAAGCAATTTTCACTACCTTGAAGGAGGTGATGTCATCCCCTCAGGTTGAGAATGTATGCACGACTGAAAGCTAAAAATCCAAGAGTTGGTACAATACCAAACCTTTACATCTTTTTATATGTCATGAATTTACCTTGATGTTTTCAATAGAGTATAGCAGTAAATGTTTAATTGTTGCAAATAACTGGGCAAAATAGGGAGGAGAATGAGTATGTGATCCAGTGAGAGTAGAAAATACAGATGCCATTGACCAAAATGGAAACAGAGCCTCTACGAGAAAGAAGTGACAGAAGACAGCATTTAATGAACTTTTTCTGAAATATTGCATTTCTCCATCTTGTTCAGCACTGAACATTGAATAGGACTGTTCTTGATATATTCTTAGGAATTCAACACTTTTTTTGGGAATGAATAAATTCATCCAGCAGAACTGCCAGCTCATTGAAGGTCAGCATATGTGAATTTCAGGGCTGTCTGATCACCTGTAAACTACAGAATTTATTTTCAGTAGTTAAAGCATAACATAAAAGTTGAGAATTAGGTTTTATTTGAGAACATTACTGAGTACTATAGCCTGGAAACAGCCTCTTTGACAGCTCTGAAAAACTGTTCCAAAAAGATAAGGGAGGAGTCAGGTTATAATGGAGTTTTTGCTGAAAAAAAAATAAGTAACTGAACATCAAAATATCACTGCTAATTACAAAAAACAGACATCTTAAGTTAAGGATCCTATGTATGGGAAGATGCAGAGTCTGGGCTCATTGAAGTAATTCTTTGATCTGCATCTTAACTATCTGGAGCCAGTATCCTGTCTTTCCCTATCTTGAATTCCCCTCAGAGCACAAGGTGGTAGTGGCTGACTGCTTGATCATGGGCAATATTCATTGTTTACTGATATGGAAGGCAAAATTTCTAACTCTAGACTAAATGTTCCAATTTACCAAAAAGTTTTGGAGATCAAGTATCATGGGGCTATTCTTATTTCCTTTTCTAAAAAAATTCTTTTCATTTATTTGGCTGGGCCAGGTCTTAGTTGTGGTATGCAGGGTCTTTGATCTTCATTGTGGCACTCAGGATCTTTAGTGGTGGCATGGTCAGCGTGTGGGATCTAGCTCCCTGACCAGGATTGAATCTGGGCCCCCTGCATTGGGAGCACAGTCTTAGACAAACTTTCTATCCCAGCCAAGCAAGGGGACTTTGGTGTACAAAAAGGCCAGACACAAAGACCACGGAGAACAAAACATTCTTTTTTGCTCCTTTTTTTTTGGATCTTCTGCTTTGTTTCCACTTTTCAGATTATAGACTCCCCAAAGGCAGGAAGTATATAGGCCCTGCTGAGATCTAGATGATAAACATTTAGATCCCTCCCCCAAGAGGCTGACAATCTAGTAGCAAGGATATGACACATTTTAAAATATTTTTTTTAACTTTGGTCCCACACAATAAGGTATCTCAGATGGTTAAGAATCTGCCTGCAATACAGGAGACTTCGATTCAATCCCTGGGTCAGAAAGATCCCCTGGAGAAGGGAATGGCAACCACTCCAGTATTCTTGTCTAGAGAATCCCATGGACAGACCATGGGGTCGCAAAGAGTCAGATACAACTGAGCTACTAACACTTTGTCCTTTCTTTTTCTACATGATAAGGCATACCTTGTTTTATTGCACTTTAAAAATACTTTTTTTTTTAACAAATTGAAGGTTTGTGGCAACACTGTGTTGTCAGATTGTCAGATGCTTAATATTTTTTAAGGAATAAAGTATTTTTAAAGTATGTGCTTTTTAAAGACATAAGCTACTGTATACTTAATAGATCATAGTATATGGTAAATACATCTTTTATATGCTCTGGATACCAAAAAAATTGTATGACACAGATTATTGCAATATTCACTTTATTGCAGCGATCTGGAATGGAACTTGATATATCTCCAGGCTACATTTGTACTTAAAGCTTGTTCACAAGTATAGCGAAAGCCTGTTAGGAAAAACAATGAGTGGATCAATTTTTGAAGAGAAGTGCCTACTTCAGGGACTTCCCTGGTGGTCCAGTGGCTAAGACTCCAAGGTCCCAATGCAGGGGTGCCCAAGTTCCAGTCTCCTTTGGGGAACTAGATCTCATGTGCTGCAACTAACAGATCACACGCTGCAATTAACAGTTCACATGCCGCAACTAAAGATCCTGCATACTGCAACTTCAGTTTCCACATGCCACAACTAAGACCTGGCACAAAGAAATGAATACATCTTTTAAAATATTTAAGAAAAGAATATTCTACTTCAGTGAATAGAAAGTTATAGCTATGCTTGCTGAAAGAAGCCAGATTCCCCTTGTCCCTCAAAAGTACATAGGGCATAATTTCATTACATAAAACTCTATGCTGGAGAAGGGCTTCCCAGCTGGTGCTACCAGTAAAGAAGTGAAAGTCACTCAGTTATGCCCGGCTCTTTGAGACCTAGTGGACTATACAGTCCATGGAATACTCCAGGCCAGAATACTGGTGTGTAGGCTTTCCCTTTTCCAGGGAATCTTCCAAACCCAGGGATCAAACTCCGGTCTCCCGTATTGCAGGCAGATTCTTTACCAGCTAAGCCCCAAGGGAAGCCCAAATGGTAAAGAACCTGCATGCTAACATCAGAGATACAAAAGATGCAAGGTTTGATCCCTGGGTGAAGAAGATCCCTTGGACAAGGGCACAGCAACCCACTTCAGTGTTATTGCCTGGAGAATCCCATGGGCAAAAGAGCCTGGTGGGCTACTGTCCTCCATGGGCGCACAAATAGTCAGACACGATTTAGTGACTGAGCAGTAGAAATGCAAATTGATTTATAGTGACTGAAAACACATTAGTAGTTAAGAGGGCTTCCCCAGTGGCTAAGGTGGTAAAGAATCAGCCTGCAATGCAGGAGACCTCGGTTCCATTCCCGGTTCAGGAAGATCCCCTGCAGAAAGGGAAAGGCTACCCATTCCAGTATTATGGCCTGGAGAATTCCACGGACTGTATAGTTCACGGGGTCGCAAACACACGACTGACTGACTGCCTTTCACTTAAGAGGCGGTGATGGGGAGGGATAAGATGGAGGAATTAAAAAGAGTGGAAGAAAATTTGGGGGTAATGAATACGTTCACAGTTTTCAGTGTGATGATATCCTGGATATATCAATATGTCAACACTCGTCAAATTGTATATTTAACTACGTATAGGTTATTGGAGAAGGAAATGGCAACCCACTCCAGTGTTCTTGTCTGGAGAATCCCAGGGACGGGGGAGCCTGGTGGGCTGCCAGACTTCTATGGGGTTGGACACGACTGAGGCGACTTAGCAGCAGCAGCAGCAGGTTATTGTAGGTCAATTATTCCTCAAGAAAGCAGTTTTTAAAAGATTTAACAAAGAATCACATCACACAGGATCAGACAGAGGAACTCCTGATGCTTTTCTGGAGTATGAAAAGCAACATTTAATAAATTATCCCTAATTGTCAAACCTGGGCTGGTGCAAGAGCAAAGGTGAAGGTAAAGTTGCTCAGTCGTGTCCGACTCTTTGCGACCCTATGGATACCAGGCTCCTCCGTCCATGGGATTTTCTAGGCAAGAGTACTGGAGTGGGTTGCCATTTCCTTCTCCAGGCAATCTTCCTGACCCAGGGATCGAACCCAGGTCCCCCACATTGTAGACAGACGCTTTACCAAGAGCTAAAGAAAGACAGAAAACCTGCACTCTGATTTAGGTGTGTGGTGTATGCGTGCCTGTGGGTGCTTTCTGAGGAAGGGAAAAGCTAGTGCCCACAGTTAAAGACAGAAAATTTTTTGCTGGCTCTTAACAGAGGAAGCTAGAGGAGAACATGATTTGGGGTAAGACAATTTTGCATTTTGGACGAGGAGAGAGTAACTTCTAAGGCCTCCACCCTCGCTGAGGCACAGCCAAAGGGCTAGGGAAAGCTGCTCAGAATGCAGACAGAGGCCAGGCCGAGTAAGCAGAGATGAGACCGCGTCGCAACTCCCGCCAGGGTCCCAGAGGTCTGGAACCTTAACCCTCAGCTATCGCTTCCTTAAGTTCCATTCCTCAAGCTGAGACAGACGTTTGTGGAAGTCCGGCCTACGTAGCCTACGCAGACCTGGGGAGAACAACCTATCCAACTCCGCTAACACGGGGCGGTGGGGGTAGGGCGCTCGTGCCCGGCGCGTGCGCGCGCGGCGCGCTGAGACGCGGCCTGGAAACCAAGGAGCGCGCGCCCTCCACGTGACCCGGCCGGCGGGCGGCGACGCACACGACGCGCCCCTCACGTGGTCTGTCTCCAGCCCCGTCGCCGGCGGAGGCGGGCGCGGGCGCGTCCCTGTGGCCAGTCACCCGGAGGAGTTGGTCGCACAATTATGAAAGACTCGGTTTCTGCTGCTAGCGCCGGAGCTGAGTTAGTTCTGAGAAGGTTTCCCTGGGCTGTCCTTGTCCGGCGGCCTCTGCTGCCGCCTCCGGAGACGCTTCCCGATAGATGGCTACAGGCCGCGGAGGAGGAGGAGGTGGAGTTGCTGCCCTTCCGGAGTCCGCCCCGTGAGGAGAATGGTACTGGACCCACTCAGGCCCCGGTGGGGGAATGGCCCGGGGGTTGCGATCAGGGAAGCAGGAGGACTCGGCTGGCAAGTGTGTGAGCGGAGCTGCTCTTCCTGAGGCGAAAGATCTCGGATTTTGCGTTGAGGCTTCCGGACTTGCCCTGACGGGACGGGAGTGCGGTTCTTTTAGCGGGTGAGGGGCAGGAAGCAGGTAGCAAATCTGGCGCCGCAGCTTGCCGCGGGAATCCCCTGAGTGGAGCCCGGGCTCCGGGTAAGGCCCCTCGAGGCGGCAGAGGCACGAGCCGGGGAGGACTTGCGGAGCTGAGCGGCTGCAGCGCGCCAGACGCAGCGCTCAGCCTCCAAGCTCCGCATCTCCCGGGAGCGCGTTCTTCCTGGCGCTTGTTGCTGGCTGATAAGGGAGCCAAATGCTCTGCTCAAGTTCCGCAAGGAAAGGGAGGGAGGGCTGAGAAGGGAACAAAAAAGGGATAGAGGATACGGGTTTGGAACTGTGCCTTGTTTTCTGCGCAACGTGTACTTCACAGGTACATTTTCTTTTAGAGCCAAAGAGGAGGGATTTGACGATATTGACGCTAGCTCTGATTTCGAATTTTCTTTAGCAATAATTAAGGGTTTTTATTGGGCTTCCCAGGTGGCTCAGTGGTAAAGAATCCGCTTGCCAACGCAGGAGACGCGGGTTCGATCCTTGGGGTCGGGAAGATCCCCTGGAGGAGGAAATGGCAACCCACTCAAGTAGTCTTGCCTGGGAAATCCCATGGACAGAGGAGCTTGGCGGGCTACAGTTTATAGGATCGCAAAGAGTGTGACACCACTGACCGACTAAAACAACAATAAGGGTTTTATTGGGGCACTGCTGTAGGTACGCGAGGCGATGCGTTGTCTGGGTTTGTGTCGAACCACCTCATCCGTTGCCGTAGAGAAGGGTTGTTCGTGTTTTAAACCAAACGTGCAGAGAGGCATGCGGCGCATTGCAGCTTTCTGATAGAAGTTTTTGTTAAGGCCAGGAATAAATTAGAAAATTTCTTACAAGAAAAGTCATTTAGATCAGGGACTTGAAAGAGCGGGTAGGTGTTCCTGGTCAGTACTTGAACTAGATGGGCTTCAGGCGGACAACTCTCCCTCTGCTGGAGTCTGGCAGGTATACTTTTCTCTAGAAACTAATTCAAATGCAATACAAAACTGAAACCACGAGTATAGTTATACTTTGACTAAATAGTACATCTTTCCATTATTTTCCACCTAAACGTGCAGAGAGGCATGCGGCGCATTGCAGCTTTCTGATAGAAGTTTTTGTTAAGGCCAGGAATAAATTAGAAAATTTCTTACAAGAAAAGTCATTTAGATCAGGGACTTGAAAGAGCGGGTAGGTGTTCCTGGTCAGTACTTGAACTAGATGGGCTTCAGGCGGACAACTCTCCCTCTGCTGGAGTCTGGCAGGTATACTTTTCTCTAGAAACTAATTCAAATGCAATACAAAACTGAAACCACGAGTATAGTTATACTTTGACTAAATAGTACATCTTTCCATTATTTTCCACCTTTTTGGGTAAATGTAAAGTCAATAAAAATGTCATTTTACCTTTTTTCATAATTTTTAAAAATAAAGATTTAAGTTCATCTACCAACACTAAACTTTAACATCTATTAGTTAAGTGGATTTTAAGGGAAGCTTTTTTTTTTTTTTTTTTGGTCGGAGGTGTTGAATCAAAGAGGTTTTTATTAAAAAAAAACAGCAAAGCATTAATACTGACTCTTCAGTGATGTGTCTCATTTTCTTAGATGGTAAATAGCATACATTGAACATACCATTTAAGTATTTAGGAAAAATTTAGATACATTAGAAAATGGAAATGAAGGTGATTCATCATCTTCAAAACCATTGCTTCTTCCTACTGTTTTGTTAAGCAACCAGATGACTTTATTTCTAGTGACTTTCTAGTAAAAGTCAATTTCTTAGTCTTACTTCAGGTGCTGTTTTTAAGTCCAGCCTCTTAATGTTTTGCTGTTTACATACGTTGAAATGCAGCTTTCAAAATTTAAGATGTGGTCTGAGTTTTTCTTGTGTTCGCTGTGTTTCCATTTTGTTCTGTCTTTTATATATATGTATATAGCAAATGCACTCTCCCAGACATGTTTGTATACAACATTGTTGTTTCTACAGGGAGAAATTCTCACTTTAAAATTTGACAAGAAGAATCTGGTTTTATTTTTTATGTTTCTTGGGTCCTGACTGCTATTGAGTCCTGTGATTTTTCCCTACAGTTTCCAATTATGGTGAAACCTTAGGATAACCTAAGACTGAGGTTCTCCAATAATGATAATTTGTTGAGCCTCCTGAACTTTAAAGTCAACATTGTGACCTGAAAGTTTCCCTAAGTATGATGTAGTTGTAAATTCCTACTGTAAAATCTGTTTAAGGCTTCTGTTTCTGGTAGTCATTTTCTTCTTTGACACTAAGAGAAAGTGTACAGGAATGTCCTGCACTGCTTTGAAACTAATCAGCCAAATGACCACACACACAAAAAAAAAATACCAAGAGATACAAGTTAAACTGGCATGGAATAAAATTTCTTACAAAATTAAAAACTATGGCTATTAGAAGTATTTGTTTTATTCATTTGGTTAACACTTAGTATTTACTATATTCTAAGAACAAAGAGTCGGACATGACTTGAAATGACTTAGCACGCAGCATGCACTAGCACTGGAGTGGCAGAGATGTGATAGACAAGTTTCCTACTTTCAAACCACTTACATTCTGGTTATTTATATAAGGACTAACTACCTGTCTGTTGTCAAAGGAAGATGCCTAGGTTACTTCACAAAACAAATACTTAAGTGTCTACTGTGTTGCAGATTCTATGATACTCTGTCTTGAAGGGCAGTATAGATATGCAAAAAAGCAAGAGTTCAGTTCAGTCGCTAACCATGTCCGACCCTTTGCTATCCCATGGACTGTGACACACCAGGCTTCCCTGTCCATCACCAACTCCCAGCGCGTGCTCAAACACATGTCCATTGAATCAGTGATGCCATCCAACCGTCTCATCCTGTCCTTCCTTTCTCCTCCTGCCTTCAGTCTTTCCCAGAATCGGGGTCTTTTCCAGTGAGTCAGTTCTTCGCATCAGGAGGCCAAAGTATTCGAGGTTCAGCTTCAGCATCAGTCCTTCCAATGAATATTCAGGACTGATTTCCCTTAGAATTGACTGGTTTGATTATTGCGTAGATTACTGTGAAAGTATAGGGTAATCGGACAGAAAAGAAAGTCTGAGAATGCTTGCAAAGGAGCTGATATTAAAGGTGAGTCTTGTACTATGTGTGCTAAGTTGCTTCAGTCGTGTCCAACTTTTTGTAACCCCCTGGACTATAACCTGCCAGACTCTTTCCATGGGATTCTCCAGGCAGGAATACTGGAGTGGGTTGCCATGCCCTCATCCAGGGGATCTTCCTTACCCAGCGATCGAACCAATGTGTCTTACATCTGCATTGGCTGACAGGTTCTTTACCAGTAGGGCCATCTGAGAAAAGGCAATAGTAATTAATTAACCTGGAAGTAGAAGAGATGTAGAATTGGTGGTTTTAGTTTAAGGGAACTGAGCTTTAGAAGAGAAGAAGCATCCATAGTTCATCTAAGATCTATTATACAAGTACTATACATAGTTTAGAATGAGTAGAGTATGAGATGATCCAGTGTACTAGTGTGAGTTTATGAAGATAGGCAGGGACCAGTTTTCTGAAGGCAATGTATGTCAGGAAGAGAAGTCTTGATTTCATTTTGGAGATTAAGGATCCACTGAAGGAACAGTATGGAAGGTGAATTGCTGTGTGTTTAAACTAAAAACTGAGATCATAAGTCTTTAGCAAGACTCTGAGCAAAATATTTAGGACTTGAAATGAAGATGGAAAGAAGGAACGAACTGAGGTGTTTAGTAGGAGTTAGAATATTGGAACTTGGTTCCTTCTGGGAAGGGTGTTTATCTATGTCAGCAAATGTCAGTAGTAAGAACCAGACATAAAATGAAAACATGAAATAGCTGAAGTCATTACTTTAATATGTGCACAATGTAATGTTTAAAGGCAGTACTTAAAATGTGTATTTTCGATTTTGATTTTTAAATGAAGATCTATTGATGCAAAAACCTCTTAAGATTTAATTTTGAGAGTTTTGCCAGTCATAGATATTTTTGATACAGTGCTCTGACATTCTCTTTTCTTTAGCATTCTAACGTGGGAAATTTGAAACATAAAGGTGTGATAGTAAAATGAATCACCATATACCCATGACCCGTTTCAACAGTTTGAAACCTGTGAATATTGTTTCTTCTATTAACTCTCTCATTCTCCATCAACTGGATAATTTAAAAACAAATCACAGACATGTTCCGTCTATAAATACTTCATTATGTTTATCTGTAAATCCACAGTACTATTGTGCTCAGTTGTGTTTGATTCTTAGCTTCCCCAAGGACTGTATCCCACTGGCTCCTTGTCCATGGGTTTTTGCAGACAAGAATACTGAAGTGGGTTGCCATTTCCTATTTGCAGGGATCTTCCCAATCCAGGGATTAAACCTGAGACTCTTGCGTCTCCTGCATTTGCAGGTGGGTTCTTTACCACTGCACTTCTGGGAATATCTTACAGTACTGTTAGCACACTCAAAATTAATAATTCTTTAATATCATTAAATATTCAGCATATTGCCTTAATTCTTATTTTTTTTTCTCCAACTGATTTGTTTGAATCAGGATCCAAAGAGGTCTACATAGCATTTGGTTTGATAAAGAATTCTCAGTCTCTGTATCCCCCTGCCCACTGCTTTTTTTCCAGTCTTGTGATTTACCATTTAATGGGGCGGGGGGGGGATGCTTTTCCTTTGCCCTGCAGAATTTCTCACAGTTGGGATTTTGTTGCATGCATCTGTGTGGCATCATGTAGCATGTTCCTTTCTCTTCTGTATTTCCTGTGAACCATGGTTGATCTTAAGACTCTTAGATTCTTGTTTGATTTTTGGTAAGACTACTTAACAGGTAGTGAAGTACTTTGTATTGAATTACAGTAATAGGCATATACTGTGGCGGCTTTTCTCTTTTGGGTGTTAAAGATTATCTAGTGGGTTGCTGTTGTCAGCTGCCTGATCTTTTAATCATGAAGTTTCCCATCATATGTTCACATAATAGTAGCAATTGATGATTATTGCCATTGCTTAGTTATTTCATTCTGGATTTCTCTTTCTCCTTTTTGGCAGGAGTGAAGGGGGGAGCCTTTCAGCATGTGATTAAATTGTACAGTTGTTTTGGGGGTGGGTAACAATGGCAACCCACTCCAGTACTCTTGCCTGGAAAATCCCATGGACGGAGGAACCTGGTAGGCTGCAGTCCATGGGGTCGTGAAGAGCCGGACACGACTGAGCGACTTCCCTTTCACTTTTCACTTTCATGCATTGGAGAAGGAAATGGCAACCCACTCCTGTGTTCTTGCCTGGAGAATCCCAGGAACGGGGGAGCCTAGTGGGCGTCCGCCTATGGGGTCGCACAGAGTTGGACACGACTTAAGCGACTTAGCAGCAGCAGCAGCAACAGCTTTTTAAATGCCTGTTTTAAGTTTGGTGCCTGGAGACAAACTTCAGAGTGGTTGAGATTTGTTTAGAATATAAGCAACTTTTGGCTATCTGTGGGAATTTGAACTGGGTCATTTATGTGAGTTAGTATTTAAAAAAATTGGATGTGTGTCACTTTTATAGTGTACTTTGCAAATTATTAGATTAGTTTGAATATGAGTAAAAAGTGTGACTTGGAGAATTGGACCTCTTCTAGTTTATCTTTATAAAAACAATTGGTTTAATTTGGTTTAAGTTCATACATTTAGATATTTTGTTCACCCTTTGGTTCACCTTGGATTTAGAAAATTATTCTGAATCTTTTGGGGGAACATGTATTTAGTTTCCTGACCATTTAAAGGTTTTAGAACTCTGTTAAAGAAATTTTAGATATGAGGTAAGCAGTTCTTTGAAACTGATAGACCTGCCTATTCACTGAAGCATTTTTTGCCAAGTCACACTCTTTTACGAGCATCACTGTTACTGTGTCTGTGAAAGGCAGATGATAATCTGTTTTCTACTTGACCCCAGGAGCAGTACTCGGATTAAAGTCTGGGAAACACTGTTTGTCCTTCCTTGCGTCATGAAAACATGTTCGTAACACCTCAACTATCCCAGCTACCACACTTCTGGAAACTTCAACCTTTGGAAACCCAACTCCTCACAGAAGGGAAAAAAAGATTTTGAGCCAAGCCATTATCAGAAATATGGCAACCTTGAGCCCAGAGTTCACTGGTTGAAAAATATGTGCAAAGTGAAATTTAATAGGCTTACTTACCTACTTTGCTCTGACAGTTCAGTAGTACACTAGAAATGATAGAAGTTATCTGGGAAGCAGACTGCTACTGCAAGGAGGAGACTGGAGAAACATTCACTAGAATAGAAAAACAGGACTGTAAATTACCTTTAGTATGTGAGCCAGGTCTTCCTTGTTTTTGAGTATTTTACCATACCCATTACCTGGAAGGGCTTCTTGGTAGCTCAGCTAGTAAAGAATCTGCCTGTAATGCAGGAGACCCGGGTTTGATTCCTGGGTTGGAAAGATCTTCTGAAAAAGAGGCTACCCCCTCCAGTATTCTTGGGCTTCCCTTGTGGCTTAGCTGGTAAAGAATCTGCCTGCAATGTGGGAGACCTAGGATTGATCCCTGGGTTGGGAAGATCCCTTGGAGAAGGGAAAGGCTACCCACTCCAGTATTCTGGCCTGGAATTTTCCATGGACTGTATAGTCCATGGGATCGCAAGGAGTTGGACACGACTGAGCCACTTTCACTTTCTTTCACATTTTCAGTACCTAGAAGATACTCTACCCAGAAGGTACTCCTGACTAAAAAAACTTTGTGATAGGCTTTAGACAAATTTTCACAATATTAGCTAACATGTGTTAGCATAGTCGCATTTTGGAGAAGGAAATGGCAACCACTCCAGTATTCTTGGCTAGAGAATCCCATGGACAGAGATGCCTGGTGGGCTACAGTCCATGGTGTCACAAAGAGTCGGACACTACTGAGGGACTAATATTAGCATTTAGCTGTCATTGTTCTAAGTGCTTTGAAAAAGTGAAAGTGTTAAAGTTGTGCCTGACTCTTTGTGACCTCATGGGCTGTCACCCACCAGGCTCCTCTGTCCATGGAATTCCCCAGGCAAGCATACAGGAGTATGCCTTTGGATGCTTTTGTAGTGTTGCTATATACTATGTTCTGGTCCTTTGGTGTTCATAAGTTTGGTATATATAGAATTATGTACATCTTTTTATGGATCTTGGTTTTTTATTGAAGTATGCTGCTAAGTCGCTTCGGTTGTGTCCTACTCTGTGTGACCCCATAGACGGCAGCCCACCAGGCTCCCCCGTCCCTGAGATTCTCCAGGCAAGAACACTGGAGTGGGTTGCCATTTCCTTCTCCAATGCATGAAGGTGAAAAGTCAAAGTGAAGTCGCTCAGTTGTGTCCGACTCTTCTAAGACCCCATGGACTATACAGCCTACCAGGCTCCTCCATCCATGGGATTTTCCAGGCAAGAGTACTGGAGTGGGGTGCCATAGTTGATTTAAAATATTGTACTAGTTTCAGGTGTACAACAGTGATTCAGTATTTTTTTTTTTCCCAGTATTTTTATACATTATACTCCATTTAAAGTTATTATAAAATATAGGATATAGTCTCTGTGCTGCGCAATATATCCTTATAGCTTATTGGTGTTTTGTTTTTTTTTTTTTAATGAAATTAGGTTTTGGAGATTGTCATGTTGATACATGTAAGGTTTAGTTTATCCGTTTGAGCTGCTATATATTATTCCATTGTAGGCATATACTGTATGTTATCCATTTTACTGTTATTGGGCATTTAGGTTGTTTCCGGTTTTTTATTAATGATGTAACATTCTTGCGTATATCATGAGAATTTTTCTAGGAAGTATATAAATAGAATTGCTGGGTCACGGGTAGGTGCATCTTCAACTTTGTAGGTATTGCTGGAGTGTTGACTAAAGTAGTTGTGCAGTTTCCACTCCCTCTAGAACTGTGTAAAAATTCCCTTTCTTTTTTCCAGCATCTTTGCCAACATTTAATTGCTTAGGTTCTTCTATTTTGCCCGACCCATGAATGTAAAGTAGTTCCTCATAGTTCTAATTTGCATGTTCCTGGCCATGAATAATGTTGTGTGTCATTTCAGGTTAAAAGTTTCTGGCTATGGTTACTTTCCTTCTGGTGAATTCCCTTTGCTCAGTTTTCTAATGAATTATATTTTTCTTCTTTATTTACTCGTAGTTCTGTTTGTAGTCTGGACAGTATTTTTTGTTGTTTGTTTTTTGTTTTATGAGCTACAAATATCTTCTCCAGTCTCTAACTTTTTAAGTTTTTATTTTGTTAATGGTGGACTATTTACTTATTTTTAGATTGTTGATGTATATTGGTATTTAGTGTAATAAGTTATCAGTATTTTCTTTATAGCCTGAACTTTCTCTTATCTTGAAGTCATAATTTTTGGTAGAAGTTGTAAAGTTTTGCTTTTTCACATTATGACTTAACCCATCTAGTATTCATTTTGGATTCTAGTGTAATGGTTTGTATACATATAATAATCATACTGTCTCCTGATTTGTTTGCTCTCTCTGAAATCGCTGGGTCGTGTCCAACTCTTTGCAACCCCATGGACTGTAGCCTACCAGGCTCTTCTGTCCATGGGATTCGCCAGGCAAGAATACTAGAGTGGATTGCCATTTCCTCCTTCAGGGATCTTCCCAACCCAGGGATCAAACCCAAGTGAATTGCAGGCTGACGCTTGACCCTCCGAGCCATCAGGGACCTCCATTGCTCTCTCTAGCACTCACCAAGTTTTCTTAAGTGCAGGTTTCTGTTTCCCATTGATTTATTCGATTGTTCTGTTTGTCTTTTTTGTCAATGTATTTATTTGGATTTTTTAGTAATCTTAGGTGTCTACGTAACATTTCTTGACTTTGTATAAGAATTAAATTTTTTGCCAACATATGTATCATCCTTTTTCTCATAAAACAATGTTTTGATCCCTTTTCATTTTAATAAAATTTCTTTGTGGTAAAATGATAAATTGTTCTAAGTTAGACTTTATTTAGAATACCTGGGAAATAAAGCTGTTTGAGCTAAATTAAAGTTGGTCACTTTTTAGACTCAATGTCTTATCTTCAGTTACTTAATATGTTGGACCCATGGAATGACACAGTGGCAACTGCTCATACTTACCTTTATCAGACATTTTCTGTCTTTTAAATTAGAGCAGTACTGTAGTGGTAAGCAGGCAGGGTAGCAATCTCCATGAGGTCAGCAGGGCAGCAAAACCAACAGAAAATAAGATTAAATATAGAAGTTGGACTCTCTTTGCAGACATAATCATGGTATGAATCTGATTCTTTTTATTTATTTTTGGCAAAAGTCTAATAGTTTATTGGAGCAGACTAGAAAAGTAGTCACTAAAATGACAAACAATTTTAAAAAAAACTTTTAATTTTATATTGAAAACAATTAACCAAGTTTTATTTTTTAATGTGTAAAACTTTACCAACTATTTATTACTCCACAGAAGCTTTTCAGCAGTGTCTTTAAAACCTGTTCGGAGAGTTCACATATGAATTATCAGTACTATCTAATTAGTTAAGTGATTGGCAGCCTTTTAAGAAAAAGAGCAGAACTTTGTAGAGTAGGGGCCTGAGTGCCAGGTCTCCTACAGAGGAAATCAAAGAATGCCAGCCATTTTCAACATTTTGCTTCAAGCTAGCCTTAAGTTTTCTTTGTCATTATGCCTTTGCTGATGGACATGTTGTACAATGTACAAAATTACCACAGAACTCAGAATTTCTAGATCTGTAGTGTCATTTAACTTTTGTAAGCTATTGCAGTTTATTAGTAGGGAAGCTTCCTTTTAGTTTGATTGGCTTTTCTTTTGAATATGGGTCACATTTTCCTGTTTCTTATATCTGGTAATTTTTGATTATATCATAGATGTTGTGACTGTAGGAGAGCCTGTGAGTTCTGTTTTAGTCCTCTGAAGATTGTTGATTTTCTCTTTTAAAGTAGTTGCTACTGATTGAATGTTTGTGTCTTCCCAAAACTCAGTGTTGATGTTATTTAAAGACGGGACTTTGGTAAAGTAGTTAGAATTAGAGGAGGTCATGAAGGTGGGGTCATTATACAGAGACCAGAGAGCTTGCTCCCTATCCTCACCTTGTGAGGACACAGTGAAAAGACAGCTGTCTGCAGTCCAGGGAGGGGCTCTCAGACGCAGACCTTACTGGCCCCTTGATCTTGGATTCCAGTTTCTAGAACTTGGAGAAAATGAATTTTGGTTGTTGAAACCAAAGTTAAGTCTTACGGTATTTGTATGGCATTCAGGCTTCCCTGGTGGCTCAGAGGTTAAAGTGTCTGCCTCCAATGTGGGAGGCCCGGGTTCGATCCCTGGGTCGGGAAGATCACCTGGAGAAGGAAGTGGTAACCCACTCCAGTATTCTTGCCTGGAAAAGCCCATGGATGGAAGAGCCTGGTGGGCTACAGTCCATGGGGTCGCAAAGAGTCGGACACGACTGAGCGACTTCACTTCACTTTTCACTTCATGGCAGTCTGAGCACATTAGGATAGTAGTTTATTAACCTGACTGTACTCAAATTCCAAACTCTGACTCGTTCAATGGGCAATAAAAATATCTATTCAGTTAGTTACTCTATTCTTAACTGACCTGCTTGGAATCTGCCCCATGTATGCATGCTTCATGGGTCAGCTAGATTTCAGCAGTGTTAACATGCAGCATTTAGGGTTCCCTTTTTTTGTGACTGTCCTATGCAAGACTTTTCCCATCACTTTCCAGCTGCTGTTGTCACCTCGAAGTTTGTATTCTGGTTCTTCAAGCCAGTAAAACTATGGAATTTCTACTGGAGTTTTAGCTACTTAGTAGGTATGCAGTGGGGCCTCTCTTAGCCATAAAATAGGAAACTCACTCAGTACTGTTCCTTTATCCTGAGTACAAACTTCATCTGATTCATTTTGCTTTTGGTTGCCTGTTCAGTGCTGCTAAGTAGTTTTTGTTTTGTTTTTTTTTAATACTGAGTTTATGGTTATTATCTTCAGAGCTTTAATCCAATAGAAGCTCCATAGCTGGAGACTCCTTTCTAATATTAATATATAGAATTGCTGGGTGTATTTAGTTGTAAAAATTGATTGATTTTCAATATTACCTTGAGGTAGAACTTTTAAAGCAGTCATTTTTCCCCCCCCCTCAATTTTCACCATCAGTATATAGTCAAGAAGGATGTGCTGGTACTGATTTGTTTGAAGAGTAGAATGTAGTTAGTAGACTTATTTGTAGCATATATGCCCCTAATTGCTAGGAGACAGATAGGAAGAATTAATAATTGAATTTTGAAGCATTGTTGAGCTATGACTGTGTGGGGGGCATTTTGCTAAAAACACGGATCATAATCTTCAGAGCAACTTTGTGAGATAGGTATGTTATTCTATTTTATGGGTAAGGAAACAGAAGTTCAGACACTTAAGGTTGCATTAATAGAATAACCAACAATAAACAGGTTATTCTGAACTCTGGAATCTGATCTCTTTTACCACTGAAGATCACGTTTCCCTCTTTTGCTAACATTCTATGGTTATAGTTGGTTTTTACTTTACCTAGAACATTTAAGTTTAGGAATTTTCAGATATGTGTTTGTAGTGTGCCATCTTTTGGTAAAATACAGTAATGCAGTCTAGCAAAAGAAGTATAAAATTAGGACTTTTTATATGTATTTATAATCCAGGGCACATTTTATTGGATACTTGATGGTGGAGCAGAAGCTCAGAGTTTCAAAAATTGTAGAAACCTATTATTGGGAATGATTTGCCATTATCAGCTGGGATATGTCACTGTCAGGCATAGGAAGCCAATCCCTATTGTAATCAATGAATGCCATAAATGACAAAACTGGTGTGTATGGGGAGAATATATTTACATCTGGTGTTTACACAAACAGGAGAGGTGGTAAACCCTTGAAATAAACTTGATGAATAATGAAGTAGGGGAAACTGTAATAGTCTTGAAGCATGGTAATGTTTTTGTATGTCTCTGTAGGCACAAAATTTGATAAAATTTGTGAGCATCAGAGTGACACTATTTAAGTGACTTAGCCAGAGGGTTTGCTAAAGTTGTGGATGGATTTGTCAGTTAGAGACTACTATGAAAGATTTGAAGTTGTGAAGAGATAGTATTGGCTGTTTATTATTTTTGATAAGAATGATAAAATGAAACTATGAGTACCTTTGTACCAGGTCCTGCAATTTAACAATGTTCCTGTTTGGGTAGTTTTATATTTTATCATAATAGACAAATGAGTACTGAAAGAAAGTGAAAGTGTTAGTCGCTCAGTTGTGTCCCACTCTTTGCCACCTCATGGACTGTAGCCCGCCAGGCTCCTCTGTCCATAGAATTCTCCAGGCAAGAATACTGGAGTGGTTAGCCATTCTCTTCTCCAGGGCATCTTCCTAACACAGGCATTGAACCCATGTCTCTTGCATTGCAGACAGATTCTTTACTGCCTGAGCCACCAGGGAAGCCCCAAATGAGTACTAGAAGGGACTCAAGTGTTCTAGTTTGTTGGTGATTGAAAGTGACCATTTCTGGGGAAAAAAGCTAGGTATATGTACTCAAACACAGATATTTTTTTCCTCAGTAATGTTTAATATTCATGTTTACATCCATTTATTTAATGCCTTTTCTATTGAAATTCCTGCAGAAAAAAATAACTTTGTTCATGTACATCTAAAGCTCTCTAGCCCCGTCTCGTTTTTCCTGTCTTTAGAAAGCAACTTTTAATACAAGGATCTCCTGGGATTGTAGGCCTGGTAGAAGGGACACTAATAATATCCAAGAAACAATGCAGGGGAAGAATCTGAAGGACGTGGCATAGACTTATTAGGTTGAATTGGTTCAGTGGAATTGTGAGATTTTTTGTGGGAAGCTTTTGTGAGATTTAGAGCATAGGTTGGCAAACTATGCCATGTATATCAACTCTGGCCAAGGCCTGAGCTCAGAATGGTCTTATATTTTTTAGTGGTTGAAAAACAAAACAGTATGTGATAGAGGCAGTAAGTGGTCCAAAAAGCCTAAAATATTTACCATTTGGCTCTTAATAGAAAAAATTTGCTGATTGCCCATATAGAGTATAGTCATACTTCTCTAAGTGCAAGTCGCTCAGTCGTGTCCGACTCTTTGCGACCCTATGCCAGAATACTGGGGTGGCTGGCTATGTCCTCCTCCAGGGGATCTTCCTGAACCAGCATCTCTTACGTCTACTGCGTTGGCAGGCAGGTTTTTTGCCACTAGTGCCACTTGGAAAACCCACTGTTGTGAATGGAGTATTCCATAAGTTCCATCAGGTAAAACTGATAGTGTGTAAGTCTACTCTGTTCTTTCTAGTTTTCTGCCTAGTTATCCAATCAAGAAAAGAGGTGGGAAAAAGGGGGATGTGAATTGTACAAGACTGCATTTCTTAACCTTTATCTAAGCCGTATATTTTCAAGTTCTCCCTAAGATGTTTTCCTCTTGACAAAACTCCTTAAAAAGGTCCACTGTATTGTTAATTAATAAATTTGCTCATGTTGTGTTCACTTTTCACCCATCTTTCATTCATGCTGTAGGCTTTAGACCTATGCTTATGAATTGCAAATAATTTAGTTTTTAAAAAAATACATAGTTTATACGGAAGCAATCTGAGTGCTTCTCATGCTTGTATATTGCCACTGTTTTAGTGTGTTATTTGCATATCTTAAATGTTTAGTTCCAGAATCTGATTTTGATAGACTTCATAACTGTATCATGGGACTGAGCTGCCTTTTTGCAAATAAGCACACAGAGAGAAATTCCAAACAAATCTTTTGTCTTGCTTTAACAACCAGTAAAAATATAGCAGTAAGTACAATCACTGAGCTGTTCTCCCCCACCCCCGCACAGTTCCAGTTTTTCTAAAAGAGAGAAGCAACCCTTTAAAAGATAAATCGCAGTATAATTTTTGTTATTATAAACCCATTTTTATAATTTAAAATTTTATTTATTAATTTGGCATGCCAGGTCTTAGTTGCAGCACTCAGAATCTTTAGTTGCAACGTGTGAAGAAATCTAGTTTTCCTGGCCAGCAATTGAACCCAGGCCCCCTACACTGGGACACGGAGTCTTTAGCCACTGGACCACCAGGGAAGTCCCTGCATTAAAAAAAAAAATTATTTCTCTATTTTTGGCTGTGCTGCATCTTTGTTGCTGAGAGGGCTTTTCTTTACTTGTGGCGAGCAGGGGCTACTCTCTAGTTGCGGGCTCCTCATTGTGGCGCTTCTCTTGTTGCAGAGCACAGGCTCTAGGGCACATGGGCTTCAGTAGTTGCAGCACGTGGGCTCATCACCTGTGGCACCCGGGCTCCAGAGCACAGGCTCAGTAGTTGTGGCGCACTGGCTTAGTTGCTCCGTGGCATACGGGATCTTCCCAGACCATGGAGAGAACCTGTGTCTTTGGCACTGGCAGGCAGATTCTTTACCACTGAGCCACCAGGGAAGCCCCCTGCGATTGTTAATAATAGAAGAGGAGCATAATAAAAATTTCATGAGTTTAAAGTGTAAGTTAATTTTAGTAAAAATTCAACCTCACATCATCATGTGTTAGAACAGCCTACTAAATGATTATTTTTAAAGTTACAAACAGAAGTCACATGAATAAATGTCTTCCGGTCCAGATGCGTTGCCTACCTTCAGTGTACTATGGTTCTGGAGTGAGAGAAGGGTTTAGGATAGCAGTAATATCAGCAGTCTGACTGACATGGCCAGATCTTTTGGTTGTCAGAACAGTGCTCTCACTGTGATCCTGGGGATGGTTCCATTGTTCTGTAGATGCATAAGGCAGTAGAGAGAATGGTGATTGCGCATCTTGAATAGTATAAGCCTCTTTAGTGGGCAGATTTGCTTCAATTTTCTGAGTGAAATGGGAAGTAGGTCATCAGTTGACAATAAGAATGGTGAATGATGGTTGGAGGTTTGAGGAGAGGAGGAGATAGTGTGAAATTGTATAGGAGAATGAGAAAATGGACCAGGGAAATGCATGTGACTATTGGGCATCATTAAGGGATGTTTGAGGTTTTAAAGTGAAATCAAAGGGTGGTGTTTTTTTTTTTTTTCCTGTAGTCATATTAACACAGGCAGTTATGGAATGGATGGGGAATTGGATTGAATCAGGATTGGGTTTTCCAGGGGTATTCCTAGTACAGTAAAACTGAAGAGAGTCCTATTTTTTTTCCCCATGAGAGGTATGTAGGTAAAGCCGATTCTTCCAAGGAATACCAGACTTTAGTTAGAATAAGAAGGTGGTGGAGGGACTGTGTTAAATGAGCTTTAGAGTATAGGACATTTTACTGATGAAGAGTCATGGGTTCTAGAGGGCATTCTGAGTTTAAAAAAATTTATTTCCTTGGACTGTACTGAGTCTTCATTCACTGGGTGCAGGCTTTTTCTAGTTGTGGCAAGTGGGGGCTACTCTGCTTTGAATTGCATGACTTCTCATTGCACAATGGGCTCTAGGCACATGGGCTTCAGTAGTTGGAGCTGCCAAGCTCTAAAGCATAGGCTAAATAGTTGTGGCACACTGGCTTAATTGCTCTATAGCATGTGGGATCTTCCCAGATCAGGAATCAGACCCATGTCCCCTGCATTGGCAGGTGGATTCTTAACCATTGGACCACCAGGGAAGTCCCCATCCTGTGATTTTTGTAACTAGGGGATCATGGTATAATTTGCTCTTACTTAAGTGAATCTGTTTAAAGGAGAACCATTGACCTAGAAAATGGACATTTTGAATGGAGAGACAGAATTTTGCAACCAGAATTAGATTAAAGGATATACTAAGGTTTATGATTAGAATATCTAAGGGATTTGAGAGGAACCTGCAAACTCCACCATCATAATTCTGTCTAGAATATCTCTTCTCCTAGGGGCTTCTTTTTTTTTTGTTTGTTTTTGATTTGGCCCTCTGGTTGGCTTATGGGATCTAATTTCTCCAACTAGGCTTGTACCCTCTGCAGTGGAAACTCCCCTACCTAACCACTGAACTGTAGAGGTTTCATTAAGGATATAGGCTCTTCTTTTTTGTATTTTCCTGGTAATAAAGAGGCAGATAGAGAAGGGAAAAGAGATTCTGATAGAGAGCATGCTAATATATATATTTAATATATAGTAATATCTATAGACATATTAGATATATAATATTTAATACTTTCTATATATCTGATATATATGTTATATGGAAGATGAAGCTCAAGATCTTTCATCTACTCAGTCCTAATTTATGGAGTTTCACCTTTTTCAATATATAATGCCCCATCTCTTTCTAATCAGTCACCGGTAGTAGGGTACAGAGGCTAGGGATCCAAGCAAAAACTTAAGTAGTGGTATAAACAGTAATTTTTAAAAACCTTTTAAACTTGAAATTGTTTCAGATTTATAGTAATTGAAGGAAATGTGTTAATCTTCCATTGTGATCCTAGGTTTGTCTTATTCTCCCTATTAATTTTTGTGCTATATTCATTTTAGGACTGTCATATTTAAGATTGTTCTAACAATCTGGTGAATCAGACATTTGAAATCATGTAGTAATCTATTGATGTTTAGCATCTCTCTTTTTCTAGTATTATTTTTCTTTTGATTAGAATTTGCTTGATGCATTTTTGGGTGCCTGTGCCATTAGCCATTCCATGCCCCTGTACTTTAGGTATTTATCTTAGAAATAGAACAGAATAGGGGTTTTTTTGGCTGTGTCACGCGGCCTGTGGGATCTTAGTTCCCAGACCAGGGCTCAGGGGACCCAACTTGAGCCCCTTTCAGTGGAAGCACAAAGTCTTAGCCACGAGAATGCTTGGCAAGTCTCTGACAGTTGGCTGTAAAATGATCCACTTCCCAGGATCGTACCAGCCCCTCTTGAGGTTTTTTGCTCTGCATAGCACTGTTGATTTAGTATTGCATAGTACTGTTGATTAGTAATCTCAATCTCAGTGGATTTAAATGGAATGATTCTCATATTTTAGGTGTGCTGTCATCAATAAACATATGTAATAAATAGTGAACTAAAAATGGAATTATTTTTATGTATTTCTTTTAAATTTTTCTTTGTAATATTAATTGGTTAATTTATAAACAGTCTTTCTAAACTTTCTATTTTAGTCCCAGAAATCCTGGATAGAAAGCACTTTGACCAAGAGGGAATGTGTATATATCATACCAAGTTCCAAAGACCCTCACAGGTAAGTATACTTCTCTTTATTCTGAATTCTTATGGAAATTTAGATGTAAATTACATTGCTATTTATTTATTAAAAACTAAAATTATTAATTATTTGTAGTTACTGTTGGGTGAAGGAAATGGCAACCCACTTCAGTATTCTTGCCTAGAGAATCCCATGGACAGGGGAGCTTGATAGGCTGCTGTCCACAGGGTTGCAAAGAGTCAGACACAACTGAAGTGATTCAGCATGCATGCATGCATTGGAGAAGGAAATGGCAACCCATTCCAGTGTTCTTGCCTGGATAATCCCAGGGACAGAGAGGGCTGGTGGGCTGCTGTCTATGGGGTTGCACAGAATCAGATATGACTGAAGCGACTTAGCAGCAGCAGCAGTTACTGTTAATTTTTGTGTTTACTGTTAATCTTTTAAGATTAGGAGGAGATAGTATTAGCAAGATATCAGCATTCTTCAGTTCTTAATGACATTTCACAACATGAAACCTCTCATTCAGAGTGTTCTTCCTTCCCTGATCTTCCCCATATCATACTAGTGTATTACAAAGATCAGACAGTTGTCTCTTTTAAAAATTTGATTTATTGATACTGAGAACTTATAAAGTTTATGTATCTGTTTAAGGGGCATATACGGAGTACCCAACAATATAGTTTATGCTGAAGAACCTAATGGTTGCTGTTTTTGTTTGCCAAAATGTAGCTATAGATGAGTACCTATTGGAAAACCCATCACCAGAAATTTGTTGGCATCTCTGATTGTCCTTTGGTCTTAAAAATGGCATTGATAATAGAAAAAAAATTTAAGTAAAGGACATGAGTTAGAATTCAAGAAAAAGATCTCTTGAGGTATTTATTGAAGAAACATTTTTCCTAATTTTTTCTTTTTTTTCTGAGACCTAAAACTAGCAAAAAGCTTAAAAGGGTACATCAAAGATATACTTACTTCCTGGATTATAAAGCACTTTTCTTCACAGGCACTTAGGACAAATTAATTGAAAAAGGTGTTTACCGGGGTTTTTAGTCGTCTTACCGTGTTTTCTATGCAGTTATCTTCTCTATAACTTTCACTTCCATTTGATATATGGCTCTTAAGAATATACAGCCAAGTAAGCAATCTTTTATTAACTATTTTGAGTTACACTATGTGTGTGTTCAATCACTGAGTCATGTCTGACCGTTTGCTGCCCTATGGACTGTAGCCCGCCAGGCTCCTCTGTCCATGGGATTCTCCAGGCCAGGAGTACTACAGTGAGTTGCCATTTCCTTCTTCAGGGGATCTTTTCGACCCAGGGATCGAACTGGTGTTTCCTGTGTTGGCAGGCAGGTTCTTTTACCACTGAGCCACCTGGGAAGCCTGGTCTTTTATTAGCTGATGTATATTAAGTTATAGCACCTGTCCCTATTATTGTGACATCATAGTGAATTCTTGGTAAATATTTGTTGAATAGAATTTCTAAATGTTTTGTGTATATATTACATAAACCTTCTGTTTGAAATTCAGCATTTCTTTTTATATTAATGGCAAAAAATTTTGAGTATCTCTCATACAATTTTTCATTATAAGAGAAATGTGCATGATAAATTTTGCAAACTTGAGATGTAGAAAGTTGGCTCAATATTCAGAGTATCAAAACATGAAGACAGTCATTAATAATATTTATTGCACCTATTTTTAATCTTTACTGAGTGCATAGCCTTTGTTTTAAAATATTGCTAAATTCAGTCTATATGTAAAACATTGTATCTTTTCTTTTTAACAAGATGTTATAGTAACTTTATTTTTCCATAATATCCCTTTAAGAGTAGTAGTTAATACTCTGTTGGTGTATATACGATTCATATATGTATTCTACTATTGGGCACTTGAGTTGTTTTCAATTTTTAGCCTATTTTAAATTAAATAGGTTGTAATGGAGGTCTTAGTGGATAAAACTATTTTTGTGTTTCAAGTTTTATTCCCCCTTAATATATGTAATGGCAAAAAACTTTCCAAAAGATTAAAGAATATGTACATTGTCACCAGTAGTGACAAGAATGGCTGAATATTGATTAATGTTAGCAGTCATCTTCAAGAAAATTATATATTAAATTTGCATTTATTTGATCACCATTAAGAAAACATTTTTTATATTCTTTAATATTCCCCCAATTTTTGGTAATTTCTATAAATGTCATTTTAGATCATTAAAATAGATAACCTTAGTGTCTCTTTCAATCAATATTCTGTGATTTATCTCAATTTCATACTAGTTATTAAAGATGGGTTTTGTTAGAAGATCATGTTTTTTAACCAGAAAGCACCAATGACATTTCCCAGGTCACATTGTTCTTTGTTCTTAATTGTTGCATCCTTACTAATTATATACCTGGATCATAATTTTAATATTCCCTGATTGATGGACATTTTAGCTAACCTGTTTTCTTTTTTGCTATTAGACAAAAGTATTCTGTAGTGAATAACTTTATTTTACACATATTCTATAGATGTTTTTAACCTTTACTTTTAAGTACTAGAATTAAGAGTTTGAGAGTCTACATTTTTCATTTTGATGAGTATTGCCAAATTGCCCTCCATTTGTACTCCTACCAACAGATACAAGACTACTTTCTTCTATATTCTTACCAAGATATTGTCTTAAAGGATTAAATAATTTTCTTCCAATCAAATATCTTTTCATATGTATGTTTTTACTGTGAATTATCTGTTCATATGGACTTCCTAGATGGCTCTGTGGTAAAGAGTCCGCCTGCCAATGCAGGAGATACAGGGGACATTGATTCGATTCCTGGGTCAGGAAGATCCCCTGGAACAGGAAATGACAAGCCACTCCAGTATTCTTGCCTGGGAAATCCCATGGACAGAGAAGCCTGGTGGGCCACAGTCCAGGGCTGCAGAGTGTACACGACTGAGTGACTGAGCCCACTGCAAACATCTGTTCATATATTTCCCATGTTATATTGATTTGATAAATATATATTATATTAGGGAAACAAATGCATTTTTTATATTATATATTAGGGAAACTTTATATATGATATTTATATTTAATATAACACTAGCAAAGCTAACCTTTTCTCTATAAATATTTTTTCTCAGTTTATCTTTGGACTTTTATTAGTGACGTGTTTTTGCCATATAAATTTTTTTTTTATGTAGTTAAATCTGTCTTTTGTGGTTTCTGGGTTTTATGACACAACTAATTGTATTTAAAAGATGAAAACTGAGTTTTTAAAAAAGGTACAAATGACCTAAGATATTGCTTGAAAAATATATAATAATCCTTTGTTTTGTCCTTTTCTTAATGGATTATTATAGTTTAGTTTAATGAGAAGAAAAATGATTTTTCCTTTAAGTAATAGATTTACCTTGTTTTATAGATGCCTTCCAGGATGTCAGATTTGTCAGCAGCTTGTCAGGTAAGTATCATAACAATAATGGTATTGCACAAATTTTGGAAAATAAAACTAGTATGTTAAAAACGTCAGAATACACTAGGATAAAATTCACAGCCCATTATGTTTAAGCGTTACTTAACTCACACTTGGGAGGTAAAGGATTAGGCAGAGTTCTTGAAACTCAAGTGCAGGTACCTGAGCAGAGTGCTAAAGTTGCATATGAATTAGCTGGGTAAAGATTGAGGAAAGGGATTTAAAGCAGAGAGGACAGTTTGTGGGAAGGCCTGGCAGTGAAAGAGATTATGGTTATGTCAGGAAACTGCAAGCTGTAGAAGGTATTAATAAGATGGATATTGGAAAGATCTGAGTCTTGAGAAATAAGTAGGGCCAGATCATTTTAACTTTTTGTATACTATGCCACACAGTTTTAATTTCATGTTAAAAAGATATTATGTAAGGAAGTAACATGCTTAGATTTTCTTTTTTTTTCCCCCTCAATAAAAGCAGTTGGCATTTTGAGGAGATTGGCTTGAGAGAAAAAATAGTTTGGAGTTTGTAAAGTAATTCTGGCAAAAAAATAAGAGCCTGAATTAAGATACTACCTATGGTGATAAAGAGAAATAAGCATATTTGAAAAGGGGGATCAATCAGATAAACTCAGTAGGATTGGTGGTGTGTAGGGAAAGGGAACATTTGAGGATGGTTACCTAAGTTTCTTACTCAGGCAACTAATTAAAGACTAATGTTCTTTAAGATGTGATGAAGGAATATAAGAGAAAGAAGAGAAGGTCTCTGGTTGGCAAGCTAAGAGCAGAAGTGCACAGAATGAGTTCATTTACATATATTGAATTGTTGCACCATTTCCAGTCCTGTTCATTCCTTCCTCTAGATGGGTAGTTCCATCTGGCGTCTGTACTCAGGCTGAAGAGCTTCCTTTAGCTTTTGGTATAATGCTGGTATACTCGATGGACATGGGTTTGGGTGGACTCTGGGAGTTGGTAATGGACAGGGATGCCTGGCGTGCTGCGGTTCATAGGGTTGCAAAGAGTCGGACACGACTGAGCGACTGAACTGGTATACTAGAGATGAGTTTTCTCAGCTTGGTTTATCTGAAAATATGTTTATTTTACTCATTTTTGAAGGATGTTTTCCCTGAATATGAAATTCTGAGGTTTCTCATTCCAATGATTTGAAGATACCATTCTATTGTCTTCTGGCTCCTGTTTCTAGTGGGAAGTCAGCTGTCATTAGTGCAGTGGTTCGTCTGTGTGTAGTGGGTCTTTTTTCCCTCTGGCTGTTTTAAGGATTTTTTCCCCTATAATTTTGGTTTTTAACAGCAGGCCTGTGATGTGCCTGAGAATGGTTCTCTTTTTCCTTCTTTTTGAATAAATCTTGAATCAGTTCAGTTCAGTTCACTCGCTCAGTTGTGTCTGACTCTTTGCGACCCCATGAATCGCAACACGCCAGGCCTCCCTGTCCATCACCAGCTCTCGAGGAGTTCACTCAAACTCATGTCCATCAAGTCGGTGATGCCATCCAGCCATCTCATCCTCTGTTGTCCCCTTCTCCTCCTGCCCCCAATCCCTCCCAGCAGCAGAGTCTTTTCCAATGAGTCAACTCTTTGCATGAGGTGGCCAGAGTATTGAAGTTTCAGCTTTAGCATCAGTCCTTCCAACGAACACCCAGGACTGATCTCCTTTAGAATAGACTGGTTGGCTCTCCTTGCAGTCCAAGGGACTCTCAAGAGTCTTCTCCAACACCACAGTTCAAAAGCATCAATTCTTTGGCACTCAGCTTTCTTCACAGTCCAACTCTCACATCCATACATGACTACTGGAAAAACCATAGCCTTGACCAGATGGACCTTTGTTGGCAAAGTAATGTCTCTGCTTTTGATTATGCTGTCTAGGTTGATCATAACTTTGCTTCCAAGGAGTAAGCGTCTTTTAATTTCATGGCTGCACTCACCATCTGCAGTGATTTTGGAGCCCCCAAAAATAAAGTCTGACACTTTCCACTGTCTCCCCAACAATTTCCCATGAAGTGATGGGACCAGATGCCNAAAACCATAGCCTTGACCAGATGGACCTTTGTTGGCAAAGTAATGTCTCTGCTTTTGATTATGCTGTCTAGGTTGATCATAACTTTGCTTCCAAGGAGTAAGCGTCTTTTAATTTCATGGCTGCACTCACCATCTGCAGTGATTTTGGAGCCCCCAAAAATAAAGTCTGACACTTTCCACTGTCTTCCCAACAATTTCCCATGAAGTGATGGGACCAGATGCCATGATCTTCTGAATGTTGAGCTTTTTGTTTTCTGAATGTTGAGCTTTAAGCCAACTTTTTCACTCTCCTCTTTCACTTTCATCAAGAGGCTTTTTAGTTCCTCTTCACTTTCTGCCATAAGGGTGTTGTCTTCTGCATATCTGAGGTTATTGATATTTCTCCCGGCTATCTTGATTCCAGCTTGTGTTTCCCCAGTCCAGCGTTTCTCATGATGTACTCTGCATATAAGTTAAATAAGCAGGATGACAGTGCATATAAGTTAAATAAGCAGGATGACAGTATACAGCCTTGACGTACTCCTTTTCCTATTTGGAACCAGTCTGTTGTTCCATGTCCAGTTCTAACTGTTGCTTCCTGACCTGCATATAGGTTTCTCAAGAGGCAGGTCAGGTGGTCTGGTATTCCCATCTCTTTCAGGATTTTCCGCAGTTTATTGTGATCCACATAGTCAAAGACTTTGGCATAGTCAGTAAAGCAGAAATCTTGAATAAATATCTGCAAGTTCATGTTTTCCACCAAATTTTAGCCACTGTTTCTTAAATTCCTTTTCTGCCTCTTCTCTGTCTCTCCTCCTCTGGGACTCCGGATATATTAGGTTGCCTGATATTTTCTGCAGGTCACTGAGGCCCTGTTTTATTTTTGTTTAATTAAAATAATTTTTTCCCATTAATCAAATTAGATCATTTGTATTCATCTGTCTTCAGGTTCACTAACATTTATACAATCTCCTATGCTGTTTTGGCATCCAGTAAGTAGATGCCTCAAACTGAGCTTATTAATAGACGCCTGTATCATTAAATACTAATATATTTATAGTATTTTAATGCTATGGTAAACGTATTAACTTACTGATATCCTAAAATCAGAAAGTCAGATTATTTGCATATTCTTCAAAAGTTCCTTTATTTTCATTGTTTTTCATTGACTGATTTTTTAAAAGGTCTTTAAAAGTTTTATTATTTTTTTCCCTTAGGTGTTTTTGTGGTCGCTTGGTCAAGCAACATGCTTGTTTTACTGCAAGTCTTGCCATGAAATACTCAGATGTGAAATTGGGTGACCATTTTAATCAGACATTAGAAGAGTGGTCTGTGGAAAAACATACAGAACAGAGCCCAACGGATGCTTATGGAGTCATAAATTTTCAAGGGGGTTCTCATTCCTACAGAGCTAAGGTATGTTGTGTATTAGAGTGTCTTACTTTGTTTACCTTTTAATTAACTCCAACTCTTTGCAACTCCATGGATTGGAGCCCACTAGGCTCCTCTGTCTATGGAATTCTCCAGGTTTAAGAATACTAGAGTGGGCTGCCATGCCCTTGTCCAATGGATCTTCCCAACCCAGGGATTAAACCCAGGTGTCCTGCATTGCAGGAAGATTCTTTACCATTTGAGCTACCCAGGAAGCCAGTTAGTTAAATAATATGTTTATTATCTGACAGCTTATATAATAGTGTGTCAGAAAATTAGTTTTAGTCATTTCTTTATTTTGAAGTTCTTTGTATTGGTACACACAAATACAGACTTACTATGTTTTGGTGCATTGAACCTCTTTTAGTTTCATTTACTATTTTGCTTTCTCTTTGTTCCCTTTTTTTATCTTTTTGGTTAACGTATTTTTAATTATTGCTTATCTTTATAGCATCTTATTTATATATTTTTCTGTTCTGTAGATTAATTTTATAAATACTATAAAATACATCTTTAACTGGTTACTGTTACAGATTAGTACTTTTACTAATTCCTGGTCAATGCAAGAACCTTTAGAATACTTGTGACTGCATTTATTTCCCTCATGACTTAACATGCTTTTGTTGGCATAAATTTTATTTTGTGTGTGTGTGTGTGTGTGTGTGTGTTTAAAAAACCCCCAAATTGATCCTTCTTGGTGGATCAGTGGTAAAGAATCTGCCTGCCAATGCAGGAGACACAGATTTGATTCCTAATCCTGGAAGATCCCACATGCCACAAGCAACTAAGCCCATGTGCCACAACTATTGAGCCTGTGCTTCAGAGCCCAGGAACCACAAGTACTGCCCCCACATGCTGCAACTACTGAAGCCTACATGCCCTAGAATCAGTGCTCAGCAACAAAAGAAGGTACCACAGTGAGAAGCCCGGAGCACTGCAGTGAAGAATAGCCCCCACTCGCTTCAACTAGAGAAAGCCTATGCAGAACAAAGACCTGGCACAGCTAAATACAAATAAATAAAAATCTTTAAATCCCCAAATAATAATTTATGATTCATTTAGACTTATCTACATTTTAACTTTTAAGTTGCTGTGCCTGGCTCCCTCCCTGCTTTGATTTGCTAAGCAATGTCATATGGTGGGCCTGTCTCTCCGGGCTTTTCTGTTCTCTTGGATCCTGACACCACAAGTTGTCACACCTGGGTAGCTTACTGATGTCTTAATAACAGGGGTCGTTAATCTCGTTTCTCTAGTTCCCAGGGGCAGAGTTGGTCCAAAACAACATAGTCCATCATTGTTGAAAATGGAATTCCTTGTTTATTACTGACATAATCTTTTTTTTTTTATTTTATTTATTCATTTATGACTGTGATGGGTCTTCATTGCTGCATGAGGGCTTTCTCTAGTTGCTGCCAGCAGGGGCTACTCTTTTTTTGCAGATCGTGGTCTCAGTAGTTGTGGCACACAGGCTCAGTTGCCTCACAGCATGTGAAATCCTCTTGGACCGAGAATCAAACCCGTGTCCCTGCATTGGCAGGTGGACTCCCAACCTCTGGACCACCAGGGAAGTGCCATAATCTGTTTTTTAAGTTTATTAACTTTAGATTATTTTCCAAGCACTACTTAATGTACCCAAGTATAATGATGAGTTAAACAAAGCTAATGCATAAAGACTTATAGAAGAAATTTCATTACAAATCATTCTTAAAGGAATCTGGAGTCTTCTCAGTTTTATATAATTTATGATATTTTGGGATATTTTTCCTTGGTGTTTGATCTCTGTAAAGGAATGGTTAATATATGTTTTGGAAAGAACCTTTATTAGAGAAGATTAAAAGCGTTGTTTTTCCCCCCAACATCTAAGTATTATAGATTTGATATGAATATTTTTGATTTCTTCCTACAAAGCAAGAAATACTATGGATAAATCTGTAAGCCAGATGAATGGTAATTGGGTTTATATAATCAGAAAGAGTAACAAATTTACATCTTATTTGAAAATTAGAATGCCACTATTTCTCTAGCTCTTACAGAATGATTTTCCAACCTTAAAATTGTTTGTTTATTATTGCTTATTCTTAAAGAGTGTAAATATATTACAAGTAGCCTGTGAAATCTATTTTATAATAATCTGATGCAAATAAAGTTTTTCTTAAGTCATATGATGCTATATTATGAAACTTATGAATTATTATTTTTTAAAAATCTTTCTTGTTAGTATGTGAGGCTATCATATGACACCAAACCTGAAATCATTCTACAACTTCTGCTTAAAGAATGGCAAATGGAATTACCCAAACTTGTTATCTCTGTGCATGGTGGCATGCAGAAGTTTGAGCTTCACCCACAAATCAAGCAGTTGCTTGGAAAGGGTCTTATTAAAGCTGCAGTTACAACCGGAGCCTGGATTTTAACTGGAGGAGTAAACACAGGTAAACAGTAATAAAATTGGTATAATTTTTGTTTGATGTGTTTGTACATTTTTCATAATATCAGATATTTGAAAAGTCAACACAGTATAAATGTATACTAGTCTTCTGTTAAGTAATCTATAGTTCTTAAATATAAATGCTAACTGAAAAATGAATTTGGTTTTTGTTCTTTTAAAAGAATAATATGCTTTATCATTTACTTTTTTTTTATTAAGACTTTATTTTTGGCTGTGCCTTCTGGCTTGCAGGATCTTAGTTCCCCAGCCTGGGCCACTGTGATGACAGTGCCAAATCCTAATCACTGGACCGTTAGGGAGTTTCCAAGAATAATGTGCTTTGGAGCAAGGGTTTGCAAACTATGGTTCCCTGCACCAAATCCAGCCTACTCCTTTTTTTGTAGATAGAGGTTTACTGGAACTCAGCCACATTTGTTTTTGTATGGTTTTGTATCACACTTCTGTGCTATAAAAGCAGAGGTGGATAGTTCTTAGACTGTATGTCTTGCAAGCCTAAAATGCTTAAAATTTGATCCTTTATAAAAAGTTTGCTGACCTCCTACTGTATAGCAAAGTGTTATTCTTGTCACTTTGAGAATGCTGGTAAATTGAGAAAAGAATGGCAATTCATTGCTTAGACAGTGGTAAAAAATTGCTTTTGAAATTAATTTTTAATATAATCTTATATTCTAAGTCTTTCCTGTCACATACACAGTTTGGATGGAAGGAAGGCAAATTAATTTTAATGTCCAAAGTAAAACATACTTATTATTTAAGTTAGTTTGCAAAAATCTATTTCATTAACAGTGACTGTTTTTTGAACCTTATTGTGGCACTCTTCTAGCCACTGAAAATATATCATTACACAAAATATTTGCCCTCGTGGAGCTTATATTCTAGTGGGGAAGATGTAGAAAACAAGCAGATAACTAAATCTATAGTAAATTAAATAATAAGTGCTTTGGGAGACACATAAAATGTAGAGGAGGGATAGTGAGGGATGGTCAAGGAAGCTTTGTTCATAAGGTAACTTTGAGTAGAAGTGGAAGGAAATGAAGCAAATGAGATTAAGAATAATGTGAGACAGAGCATATAAAGGAGAAGAAATGGAAAGTATTGGAAAAATAGTAAGAAAGGTCCAGTGTAGCTTGGGTAAAATGAGCAAGGATTGCTGGGTGATGAGATCAGAAGGTTACAGGTGAGTGGTGATGGTGGGGTTGACATGGAGTTTGTGGTGAATATCAGGAGCAACAGACAGATCATCATATAAGGCCTTGCAGGCCATTATAAGCACTTTGACTTTTAATCTGAATTAGAAGGGAGGTTTTAAACAGAGTTGACAGGAGCAAAGATATCTTGAATGATGGTTTAAAAATAGACTATAAACAGGCAAGGCAGCTATTGGAAGAACAGTGAAATACTATTTCAGTAGTCCATGTGAGAAATGAAAAATCTAATTGAGTGATGCATTAATTTGCTAGGGCTGTTAAAATACCACAGACTGGGAGGCTTAAAAGAAATCTATTTTCTAATAGTTCTGGAGGCCCAAAATCAAGATGTTAGCAAGTTTGGTTCCTCCTGATGCAGCTCTCCTTGACTTACAGATGGCCATCTTTTCACTGTGTCCTCTTGTGGCCTTTCCCATTGCATGTGCATCTCTGGTGTCTCTTTTTGTGTCCAAATTTCCCCTTCTTAGAAGGACACCAGCCAGATTGGATTAGGGCCTACCCTAACACCCTCATTTTCACACGATAATCTAAAGGATCTATTTCCAAATACTGTCACTTTCTAAGGTACTGGGGTTAGAATATCAGCATAGGAATTTTGGGGAGCATACTGTTCAGTCCAAAACAAGTGGTAATGAGAAGTTATGTGCTCTTTTGAATTATTTTTTCTGTATACTTTCCTCCCAATTTTTGACTCAGTTGGAAAACTGTTGTAGTTTTTTCTGAGTGTGTGTGTTTTGCTTATAGTCCTGAGCCATACTCTTCTTTTTTTTTAGATGATGTATAGAGCAGTAACAAAAACTACAGTTAACATGAGGAATCTAAGAGAGGAGACTAGGCCTAACAACATGGTAAAAGTTAGTTTTACGTGTGTTTCAGGCAGTTGTAGTGGTTTGACATTGTGGGTTGTTTTTTTTTTTTTTTCTTTTTCGTCCTTGTGTTTTCTTTTAAGTTTGTCTTTTGGACTTTGTTGCTTTTTATCTTGTATATGTAAAAAAAACTAGCACCAGTTGTAACATTACTGAGAATAGGATTGTTCTGAACACAATAAAGGCTTTCAAATAAAGTGAATTTAATTTTGTATGAACAGGTGTGGCAAAACATGTTGGTGATGCCCTTAAAGAACATGCTTCCAGATCATCTCGAAAGATTTGCACTATTGGAATAGCTCCATGGGGAGTGATTGAAAACAGAAATGATCTTGTTGGGAGAGTGTAAGAGTGTTTTTTAAAATTTCTTTTAATTAAGCTTATGTTGAAACAGAGCAAGAATAGTGCAAAGTCAACCTAATATATTCATGATCATACTACAGTCCTTTTGAAAACACTATCATAGATTTAAACAGTTGTGATTATAGTGTTAGTACATTTAGTTTCTGCCCCTTTTTGTATAACTATTTCACACCTTTTCCATATCATGCCAGTCTGTGTAATTAAGTTTTTAATGATTGTGTGATGTTAAGAATTAATTGTATTATCTGTGAAAGTAGTAATCAAATGCTAGTGTTTTATTCAAGTAGGTTAAAGACATGTGAATTGATTGTAGATATTTTTTCAAGTGGTTATTAAAAAGGAATTATAATGATCATTTTCAAATGCAGTTAAATTTCTAACATCAATTTTAAAGATTATACTTATGACTGGAAAAGTAGCAATATGACATTTAACTGCTTTTATTCAGTGTCCTTTATATATTGCACTTTTTTCTCTAATAACCTGAGAGTTTCTTAACATTATTTATTTGCTTATTTGCTGCTGTTTCCTTTGCATGGGATGATGAAATATGATTTATTCTGCAGTGGAGCCAAAATGTAATTGTTTGGTTTAACCCATTATTGAATAATCTTCAGCTGTTCTTAAAAGCTCATGCTTTTTGATACATTCTTTTATATTTTGTATTTTTGCCTTTATAGATTATTTCAGAATTTGTTTTTACTTTATGTTATATTTAATCCTACCCACTAACTCTCATATTTGCTATTGTTTAGGTGGTTGCTCCTTACCAAACTTTGTTGAACCCTCTGAGCAAATTGAACGTTCTGAATAATCTGCATTCCCATTTCATATTAGTGGATGATGGCACTGTTGGAAAGTATGGAGCAGAAGTCAGACTTAGAAGAGAACTTGAAAAAACTGTTAATCAGCAAAGAATTCATGCTAGTAAGGGCATTTATAAATTTGTTGTAAATTTATAAAAATTATTTTATAATTTATAAAATTATTTATTTATATATTTTTTATTTATAAAATTATTCTGGGCTGTATTAATTGCCAGCAGCATTCTGTGAAAGGTAGAATGCTCTTTAAGTCCTCATTTCCTTGATAGCAGAATGACATACAAAACAACAAAGAGTAACTGACCTTACACAAAATAAGACCTAGGAAAGGAAGTTTGAGATTAAACAGGATACTCAGATATCAAGGCCAAAGCCACAAAAGTTCATTGGAAGCTTTGTTGCTACTGTAATCCCATTGCATCTCAAGGAATTCAGAAATATTCTTAATGTATGCCATATTTCAGTACATGATTTTGAAGTTCAGGATTGAAGAGGAAAAACATACTTTTATTGTGAAGTAAGAATCACTTTACTTAAAGTTGATAACACAGATAGGTATCACTCTTTGATAGATATGTCTTAAAAATTGGTATTCTTGACACACATCTTCTTTTCCAACCATGGTCGAACTTTCTGGTTCAGCATCTAGATTTTTATTTCAAAGAGAAGAAACTTTATAATTTTAGGATACCAAGAAGGTGAGCTCTATGATGAAGTGAAATATAAGTACAAAAATTATAGGATAGTATTTTCAGATTATGATGGAGTCATAGCATCTCCTAAAACTTAGGAATGTTTTAGAACTATGCAAATACCTATATTTTGGATTTTTTCACAAGGTAGTCACTAAATTTCTTATCTGTTACTCTTACAGAGAAAATGGATTTTATTGATCTGTTCTGTTTATGTAATCCTGATTTTGTCATTAATTTCTATAATGTCTCAATGCATTTTGAATAAAAAAGTGATTAAAAATAGAAACATTGGAAGTTCAACTCAAGCCATATTAAAAAGCAAACTGAAAACCAACTTGGTGTTTTAATTTCTAATCAAGAGTTAAAATAGTGAAATATGTAAAATAGTTATTGCTTTTCAGTGAGTATATGTTCCAGTGTGTGCCTTGTTATATATTGAATTTTCTAATTTTGTTACTTAGAACAGACTTAAAAGTCAGTGTAAAAGTAATTTTTTTAGTATTTTATTATATCAGACTAGTATCATGTCGAGTACTTTAATTCAACAGTCTTTTAAGACATTTTATTTTGACTTTTTATTGTTTTTGATTGAGTAAAAAATAAGATTAAATTATTGAATTTTGCCTAGTATCATAATTTTTTTACTTTTTTAAGGAATTGGTCAAGGTGTTCCTGTGGTGGCACTTATATTTGAGGGTGGGCCAAATGTTATCCTCACAGTTTTAGAGTACCTTCAGGAAAGTCCTCCTGTTCCAGTCGTCGTATGTGAAGGAACGGGCAGAGCTGCAGATCTACTAGCATATATTCATAAGCAAACAGAAGAAGGAGGGTAAGTGTATGATTGCAACATATTTTTAATAATTTCACGTAAAGAGGGTTGTGGGGGCTTCCTAGGTAGTGGAGTGGTAATGAATCTGCCTGCCAGTTCAGGAGACGAACGACATGCAGATTTGATCCCTGGGTCTGGAGCAGGAAAAGGCAACCCACTCCAGTATTCTTGCCTGGAAAATTCCATGGATAGAGGAGCCTGATGGGCTACAGTCCATGGGGTCGCAAAGAGTAGGACACAACTGTGCACCCTTGCATAAAGAGGCTTGTGGCTTCTAGAATATTAAATTCATTTTGGTGTTTTATGAACATGAAAATACCTTCCTAAGTGTTGGGGAAAAGGCCTGTCTGACACATTATTAGAATGAATTAAAATATAACAGTCTTTATTGTGGACAATTTTGCAATATCTGTTAAATATACAGAGGCACATATCTTTTGACTTAATAGTTTTATTTCTGGTAATTTTCCTACAAATGTACACATACGAAGTAACTTACATAAAGTTTTGCAGTACAATGTGGTTTGTGATAGTAAAAGATTGAAACAATATAGAGCATATATCAAGGGGACTAGATAAATAACATGGTATATCTGCACAGTGGAATAGTTTGCAGTTATGTATGGTTTTAATCTGTTTAGTAGACTTGAGAAGATTAACTATATACGTAGAAAAAGGAAAATGTACAGTAACATATATTTATGGTACCTTTTATGTGAGAGAAAAGCAGCAGAATAATTGTGTGTATGGGAAGAGATCCTGGAAAGTTAATGGTGTTTCTTGAGAGCAGTTGAGATGGAACGGTCTGATGGAAGACAGTGAAAAGGACACATTCACTATGAATTTCCACATCTTTATATTTTGTATCAAACTTTTGAGCCATGTAAATATATTCCACTTTGAGAAAAAGAAAAATGCAAATGTGCTGATATTTAACACATTTTGGTGAAAATACTGCTTTACACATCATAATATCTTAAATTATACAAAATCTTATAGAATGTGAGTACTAATCATGTACTCACATGCCTTATAAAAAAAAACTTGGAAATAATTCAAAGAGAAAAATCACTCCATTTTCCATTTTTCACCCTTGTGATTTGTAGCGGGAGTCTAATGAAGTAGATTTCACTGACGGTCGAGTATTTAATTTTTTTTCCCGAGTACTTAATACAGTATCTTTAAATGCCTTGCCTGTCCACCACTTGATGATACTAGATTCTTTAAATTACGGAATTTGAAATCAGTGGATTAAGTTGTGTTTCCTCTTATTTCAGGAATCTTCCTGATGCAGCAGAGCCTGATATTATTTCAACTATCAAAAAAACATTTAACTTTGGCCAGAGTGAAGCAGTTCATTTATTTCAAACACTAATGGAATGTATGAAAAGAAAGGAGCTCGTAAGTAGATTTCATCAGAATAAGCCTTTTTATTACATTCAAAGCACATTCTAAAGTAGAGAAATACTTTAAAAAAAAATTAATTTTTGGCCACCCCTCTGGTTTGGGGATCTTAGTTTCCCAACCAGAAATTGAACCCAGGCCCTTGGCCGTGAAAGCACAGAGTCCTAAGTGCTGGACTGCAAGGAGAATTCTCAGTTAGAAAAATAGTAAAGGTTTGAATATACTTGAATTTTATTTGGTAAATGATACAGATTCTTAATTTTCTGGGTTGTTTATTATAATGAAATTATTTCCAACCCCCCAAAATTGTATATGTCTGTACTTTGAAATTACTTTGTGATTTATGTGTGATTTATTTGCTTTATGCCATAGCTTTTAAAATGTAAATGCATAATATTATGGATTAATCTTTAAATAGATCACTGTTTTCCACATTGGATCAGATGAACATCAAGATATAGATGTAGCAATACTTACTGCACTGCTTAAAGGTAAGGTTTCAAATTTATTTGTTAGGTCTTTCATTTACAGGCTTTTTATATAAGTTAGTGTTTCTTAATTTGAGAATTAAATTTTTCAATAATTTTTCTTTGTGAAAGACACAACATTCACTTTCTGTGGCAGCAAATTTGCTTTTGTCTTTATATTATATAATTGTTTCAAAAGTTCAAACTAGGATTTATGCCATTAGGCCTATTATCTTAAGGATGTATAAAATGTGTCACATTTTTAATTGGCTGAAAAATAAGTGTTTAAAAGTAATAAGGTATTAATTGATAGAAATTAAAAGTAGCATTCTTAAATGTGTGATTTTTATTAGGAAGGAAAGTTGGGAAAGAAAACTTGTATCTTCTAGGACTGAGCGGTTGTTATACCTTCACTTGAATTATTTTTTTCTCATTATCTTTCCAAAGGCATTCAACTGATAAGCAGTATTATAGTGAGAAATCTTTTCAAAAATTAGAAACTAAAATGTTGTTCCATCTAAATACCTGACAGTATGGAATGAGGTAGCAGAAGCAGAGCAAGAGGGTGTTGTCTTATCGTTCACAAGAATTTTGCAAATGTTAGGCCATAATAAATTGTCAATAGAGCAAACATTTTAAAAATGCTATAATAAATGTAGCATGTTTACATCATCTAAGAATAAAGATCATAAATAATAGGAAGCCTAGAAACCATAAAGGGAAAGGTCAATAAGTGTGATTTCATAAGTATAAAAAATAAAAAGAGAGCACTAATATTTGCTGAATTCTTTCTGTGAACTAGCTACTGTGCTTTAGTAGTTTGTGTTGTTTACTCTTGGAGCAGCCCTAAGAGTCAGATTTCCTATTTTCCTATTTTGTAGATGAGAAAGCTAAGAACAGGAATGTGGAAAGATCACTAGAAGGTGTTGAAAATTGATAAGCAGATGAATAAACCATGGAAAAATGAGTCAGAATTTATGTAATAGATATTAGCAGAAATGTGGAAATTTGGAAATGATAGAAAGATGTTAAAACAAAGAAACCCTATAAATCGGGGGTTGGAGGGAAGCTTTTTATCTTCCTACTGGGTATTTGTATACTCCTGATGGATGGTATAACATTTCTGGAATTTATTTTGGCAGTGTATCAAAAACTTTATTTATCCTTCTACACAGCAGTTTGACTTCTATAAATTCATCCTATTAAACGTGCACGAAAATGTACTTGCCAAAAAATTCAAATAAGTTAATTGAATTTGTCAACTGTTTTCTTTATTCAATTAGGCACTAATGCATCTGCATTTGACCAGCTCATCCTTACATTGGCATGGGATAGAGTTGACATCGCCAAAAATCATGTATTTGTTTATGGGCAGCAGTGGCTGGTATGTAAATAATGTATACAAGCAATGTAATTAAGCTAAATTATAACACATTATTTGCTGAAACTGTGTCCTAACTTGACATTTTACCTGTCAGTCAAAAGTGCAAAATTACTGTAACTAAACATTTCTGCAGCATCCAGATCCATTTAGAATTTAGTAAGTTCTGTTTGCCTCTTGATAAAAACTGTTTTGTTTTTTTTTTAATGAGGTATAGATCTCTAAAAATTCTATAACTTGCATCTATGTTTGTAAGGAATGTTTTCCTGTAATTGCCTTTTCTTGTGGCATCCTTGTCTGATTTTGGGCTCAGAGTAACATTGGGTTCATAACATAAATTTGGAAGAGTTTGAGAAGGATTGGTATTAATTCTTCTTTGAATGTTTGATAAAATTTACCAGTGAAGCTATCTGATCCTTATTCCTAAGTAGTCTGTTCACAATTTCTATTTCATCATGATTCAGTTTTGGTAAGTTTATGTTTCTAGGAATTTAACTGTTTCTTCTAGGTTGTCAGTTTTTTGGCATATAATTTTTATGTTAACCTCTTCAGTTCAGTTCAGTCGCTCAGTCGTGTCCGACTCTTTGCGACCCCATCAATCGCAGCACGCCAGGCCTCCCTGTCCATTACCATCTCCCGGAGTTCACTCAAACTCACGTCCATCAAGTTGGTGATGCCATCCAGCCATCTCATCCTCTGTCGTCCCTTTCTCCTCCTGCCCCCAATCCCTCCCAGCATCAGTCTTTTCCAGTGAGTCAACTCTTCGCATGAGGTGACCAAAGTACTGGAGTTTCAGCTTTAGCATCATTCCTTCCAAAGAAATCCCAGGGCTGATCTCCTTCAGAATGGACTGATTGGATCTCCTTGCAGTCCAAGGGACTCTCAAGAGTCTTCTCCAACACCACAGTTCAAACGCATCAATTCTTCGGCGCTCAGCTTTCTTCACAGTCCAACTTTCACATTCATACATGACCATTCAGCTATGACCTAAATCAAATCTCTTATGGTTATACAGTGGAAGTGAGAAATAGATTTAAGGGCCTAGATCTGATAGATAGAGTGCCTGATGAACTATGGATTGAGGTTCGTGACATTGTACAGGAGACAGGGATCAAGACCATCCCAATTGAAAAGAACTGCCAAAAAGCAAAATGGCTATCTGGGGAGGCCTTACAAATAGCTGTGGAAAAAAAGAGAAGTGAAAAGCAAAGGAGAAAAGGAAAGCTATAAGCATCTGAATGCAGAGTTCCAGAGAATAGCAAGAAGACATAAAAAAGCCTTCCTTAGCGATCAATGCAAAGAAATAGAGGAAAACAACAGAATGGGAAAGACTAGAGATCTCTTCAAGAAAATTAGAGATACCAAGGGAACATTTCATGCAAAGATGGGCTCGATAAAGGACAGAAATGGTATGGACTTAACAGAAGCAGAAGATATTAAAAAGAGGTGGCAAGAATACACAGAAGAATTGTACAAAAAAAGATCTTCATGACCAAGATAATTACGATGGTATGATCACTCACCTAGAGCCAGACTCCTGGAATATGAAGTCAAGTGGACCTTAGAAAGCATCACTATGAACAAAGCTAGTGGAGGTCATGGCATTCCAGTTAACTTCTTATGTTCCTTTATATCTCTGGTATCATTTGTAACAGCTCTTTCATTTTTTATTTATTTGAGTCCTCTCTGTTTTTCTTCTTGAGTCTAGCTAAAGACTTGTCAGTTTCTTTTTTTATTGGAATTACAATTACTTGACACTGTTGTGTCAGTGGAAGCTGTACAACAAAGAGAATTAGCCATATGCACACATATATCCCCTCCTTCTTGAGCCTCTCTCCCACTCCCCCCATCCCATCCCACCAGGTCATCACAGAACACTGTGCTGAGCTCCCTGTGTTATACAGCAGCTTCCCACTAGCTATCTGTTTTACAGATGGTAATGTATATTTTTCAGTGCCACATTCCTAATTCATCCCACTTTCTCTTCCCCCTCTGTGTTCACACATGTCTATTTTCTACATTTGTGCCTCTGCTTCTGCCCTGCAAATAGGTTCATCTGTACCAGTTTTCTAGATTCTTTATATATACGTTAATAAACAGCATTTGTTTTTCTCACTGACTTCACTCTGTGTGACAGACTCTAGGTTGATTCACATTACTACAGATGACTCAGTTTCATCCCTTTTTATGGCTGAGTAATATTTCACCATATATATATGTATAGCACATCTTCTTTATCCATGTCTTGGCTGTTTCGTATAATGCTGTTTCATATAATGTCTTGGCTGTTTCATATAATGCTGCAATGAACAGTGGGGTACAAATGCCTATTTGAACTATGATTTTTCTCTAAGTGTATGCCCAATAGTGGTATTGCTGAGTCATATGGTAGTTCTATTTTCAGTTTTTTAAGGAACTTCCATACTATTCTCCATCATGGCTGTATCAGTTTACATTACCACCAATAGTGCAAGAGGGTTCCCTTTTCTTCACAATGTCTCCAGCATTTATTGTTGGTAGATTTCTTAATGATGGCCATTCTGACCGGTTGAGGGGAACTTCATTGTAGTTTTGATGCGAATTTCCCTAATAATTGGCTTTTCAGGTGACACAGTGGTAAAAAATCTGCCTGCCAATGCAGGAGATGCAGGTTCATCCCTGGATTGAGAAGATCTCCTGAAGGAGAAAATGGCAACTCCAGACAGAGGAGCTTGGCAGTCTGTAGGGTCACAGAATCAGAGACAATGGAGCATGCATGCACAGTTGCTTTGTTTGCAGATATTTTCCTCCATTCTGAGGGTCTTTTTGTTTTGTTTATGGTTTCCTTCGCTTTACAAAAGCTTTCAAGTTCCAAATGTTTGGGCTTTCAATTTTATCTTTTCAAAGAACTAGATCTAGTTTCATTATAGTTGTCTTTTCAATCTGTTTCATTTATATCTGTCTAATCTTTGTTACTTTCTTCCATCTGCTGACTTTGAGTATCATTAATTCTTTTCTGTTCTGGTCTCTTGAAGTATAAAGTTATGTTATTTGAGTCATTTTTTGTTCTTTTGCTGTGAAACTTACGTTTTAGAACTACTTTTGCTGTATACCGTAAATTTTTGGTATGTCATATTTTCATTTTTGTTTGTCTCAAGATATTTTTTTCTTTCTGTTTTGATTTCTTCTTTGACCCATTTGTTGTTGAGTAGTATGTTGTTTGATCTTTCCACATTTAAAAATTTTTCAGTTTTCTTTGTGTGATTAATTTCTAGTTTTATATCATTGTGGCCAGAAAAGATGCTTGATATGATTTCAGTTTTGTTAAACTTATTAAGACATGTTTTGTGGCTTAACATTGTCTGTCCTGTAAAATTTTCTGTGTACACTGTAGAAGAATGTGTGTTTGTTGCTATTAAGAAGGAACTTTCTGTATATCTGTATTAAATCCTTGGATCTATTTTGTCATTTAAGGCTTATGATTTCATACTGATTTTCTATCTGAATGATCTATCCATTTACGAAAGTGGCTATTGTTTTGTATTACTGTTTCTTCCTTTAAATCTGTTACTGTTTGCTTTATGCACTTAGGTGCTCCCAGTTAGGTATAAAAATATTTACAAATGTTGTGTCTTCTTGTTGAATTGACCACTTTAACATTATGTACCATCCATCTTTATTTCTTATTGCAGTTTTTTTTTTTTTAACTCTCCTCTGTATGATATAGGTAAGCTTTTGTTTGGTTTCCATTTGCATGGAATATTCTTTTCCATTTCTTTACTTTCAGTCTGTTTGCGTGTCTTTACATCTAAAGTGAGTCTGTTATAGATAGCATGTAGATAGGGGCTTACATTTTTATTCATTTAGCTACACTTTGTCTTTGAATTATTGAATTTAGTCCATTTACATTTAAAATAATTATTATAAGTATGTACTTACTGACATTTTGTTAATTGTTTTCTGGCTGTTTTTGTAATTCCTCTCTGTTCTTTTCTTTTTTTTCCTCTTGCTCTCCTTTTACAGTTTGATGACTTTCTTTAATGATATATTTACATTCCTTTCTCTTTATGTTTTGCATATTTACTGTAGCTTTTTGCTTTGTGGTTACCATGAGAATTATAGATAACAACGGTTATCTCTTAACAGTCTGTTTTATGTTAATAACCACTTCTTTGATCCCATTCTAAATCTTAACATTTTCATGTTACCCTTCCTATTTTGTTTTTCATGTCACATTTTACATCTTTTTATTGTGAGTTTCTTTTAACTAATTATTGTAATCCTGGCTGTTTTTACTACTTTTGTCTTTTAACCTGTATTCTGACTTCATAAGTGATTAATTTACTATTTTTACTATATATTTACCTTTCCACTGAGATTTATTCTTTCATATGTTTTCTTATTACTAAGTACCACCTTTTCATTTTAGCTTAAAAGAAGCTCCTTTAACATTTCTTGAAAGGCTGGTTTAGTGGTGATAGACCTCTTTATTTTTTGCTAGTTTGGAAAAGTCTCTCTCTCTCTCATTGCTTATCATATCCTCTCCTTGTCTTTAACTTTTGGCATTTCAGTTATGTATCTCTGTGAAGGTCTCTATTAGTTTCAGTTCAGTTGCTCAGTCGGTCTAACTCTTTGCAACTGCATGAACCCCAGCACACCAGGCCTCCCTGTCCATCACAAACTCCTGGAGTCTACCCAAACCCATGTCCATTGTGTCGGTGATGTCATCCAACCATCTCATCTTCTGTCGTTCCCTTCTCTTCCTGCCTCAATCTTTCCTAGCATCAGGGTCTTCTCAAATAAGTCAGCTCTTCGCATCAGGTGGCCAAAGTATTGGAGTTTCAGCTTCAATATCAGTCCCTCCAATGAACACCCAGGACTGATTTTAGGATGGGCTGGTTGGATCTCCTTGCAGTTCACCTTATTTGGAACTCTCTCAACCTCTTGTATCTAGATGTCTGTTTTTGTCCTGAGATTAGGGATATTTCAGTCATTATTTTTTCAAATATGATTTCTACCCTTTTGTCTCGCTCTTTTTCTGGGAAACCTAAAATGTGTTAGTCAATTTGATATTGTCCCATAAGTTTCTTAAGGTAACTTAAGTTTTTGAAAAAATCTTTTTGCTACTCTGATTGGGTGAATTCTACTGCTTTGTCTTCAGGTTGACTGATCCTTTCTTCTGCTTCATCTAGTCTGCTGTTGAACCCTGTTAGTGTATTTTTTAGTTCAGTCTTTTATTCTTCAGTTCTTTGACTTCTGGTTGATACAGTCCTAGATTTTCCATCTCTTCATTGAAGTTCTTGCTGTGTTCATTCTTCTCCACAGTTTGGTAAGCATCTTTATAGTAAATTACTTTGAACTCTTTCTCAGGTAAATTACTTACCTCCATTACATTGTTTTTTCTTACTCTTTCATTTGGAACATATTTCTCTATATTACTTGACTCTGTACTGGTTTCTTTCTATACAGTAGATGAAATAACCATCTCTTCCAATTGTGTTTTTTTTTTGGTCATGTGGTGTGTGCAGAATCTTAGTTCCCTACCCAGGAAGCAAACCCACACCACTGGAAGCATGGCATCTTAATCACTGGGCTGCCAGGGAAATCCCCCAGCTCTTCTAGTGTTGAAGATGTACCTTGTCAGCAACTTTGCCCCAGCTTTTTGTTCTCTCTCAAACCTTTCTGCTTCTTCAAGCAGTGTATTATATTTTTACTAGCTCCCAGTAGTTGAGAATGTGCCAGGACCTTTTAGTGTCCCTAAGGGGAGTGTTTTAGCATCCAGATTCAGACTGATGGAACCCAGCTGCTCAGACAACAACTTTTGAGAGAAGATCTTAGAAAAGTGAATTCAACAATATACCATAATCAGGTGGGATTTATTCTGAAGATCTGCAAATCAATCAGCATGATACATCACAAAAAATGAGTGATAAGGGCTTCCCTGGTGGCTCAGTGGTAAAGAATCCATCTGCCAAGGCAAGAGACACAGGTTCAGTCTGTGATCTGGGAAGATCCCACATGCTCTAGACCAACTAAACACGTGCATCATGACTATTGAGTTTGTACCCTCGAGCTCGGAACCATAACTGCTGAGCCCATGTGCCACAACTACTGAAGCCCCTGTTCCCTAGAGCCTGTTCTGTTTAACAAGAGAAGTCACCACAATGAGAAGCCCACAGACAACAACTAGAGAGTAGCCCCCACTCGCCACAACTAAAGAAAAGCCCATGCAACAGTGATGACCCAGCACAGCCAAAATAAATAAAATTATTTTAAAAAGAAAATGAAGTATTGTAAAGTAAAATAATGTAAAAAAAAAAATTATATATGCAAGGTCATAAATCTTCAATAAGCAAATATTGAATGCTAGACTTTCAACCTAACAATAAAGAGAAAAGTTAAGAACAGTGTAAAAACAAACAAACAAAAAAAAGAAAATGAATGATAAAAATTGTGTAATCAATTCAGTAGATGCAGAAAAAGTATTTCACATAATTCTATATCTGTTTATGATAAAGACTCAACAGAGCAGGTATGGAGAGAATATCCTTCAATATAATAAAGATATACATGACAAACCTACCACTAACATCATACTCAATGATGAAAAGTTGAAAGCTTTTCCTCTAAGGAATAAAGCACTCTTCCTGCTTTTATTGCCCATAGGTTGGAAGCCCTCACTATAGCAGTTAGGCAAGAAAAACTAATAAAAGGCATATAAGTTGGAAAAAAAGTAAAATTGTCACTCTTTGCTGATGACATGATACCATATGTAAAAAACCCTAAAGACTTCACAAAAAAACTGTTAGAGCTAGTGAGTTTAGCAAAGTTGCAGGATACAAAATCAATATGCATAAATCTATTGTGTGAAATGCTGGACTGGATGAAGCACAAGCTGGAATCAAGATTGCCAGGAGAAATACCTATAAACTCGGATATGCAGATGACACCACACTTATGGCAGAAAGCAAAGAGGAACTAACGATCCTCTTGATGAAAGTGAAAGAGGAGACTGAAAAAGTTGGCTTAAAACTCAACATTCAAAAAACTAAGATCATGGCATCCAGTCCCATCACTTCATGGCAAATAGATAGTGAAACAATGAAAACAGTGAGAGACTTTACTTTTGGGGGCTCCAAAATCACTGCAGATGGTGACTATAGCCATGAAATTAAAAGACGCTTACTCCCTGGAAGGAAAGTTATGACCAACCTAAACAGTATATTAAAAAGCAGAGACATTACTTTGCCAATAAATGGTTTTTCCAGTAGCCATGTATGGATGTGAGAGTTGGACTATAAAGAAAGCTGAGTGCTGAAGAATTGATGCTTTTGAGCTGTGGTGCTGGAGAAGACTCTTGAGAGTCCCTTGGACTGCAAGGAGATCCAACCAATCCATACTAAAGGAGATCAGTCCTGGGTGTTCATTGGAAGGACTGGTGTTGAAGCTAAAACTCCAATACTTTGGCCACCTAATGCAAAGAACCGACTCATTGGAAAAGACCCTGATGCTGGGAAAGACTGAAATTGAAAGGAGAAGGGGATGACAGGATGAGATGGTTGGATGGCATCACTGACTCAATGGACAAGAGTTTGAGTAAGCTCTGGGAGTTGGTGATGGACAGGTAAGCCTGGCATGCTGCAGTCCATAGGGTTGCAAAGAGACGTGACTGAGTGACTGAACTGATTTGTGAAAATCTCATTCGCAATTGCATCAAAAAGAATAAATTACCTAGGAATAAATTCAGCCAAGGAAGTGAAAGATGTATGTACTGAAAACTATAATATGTTGATGAAAGAAATTGAAGAACGTATACAGAAATGGAAAGATATTTCATGCTAATTGATAGAAATCAATATTGTTAAAATGTCTGCACTAAAAGCAATCTGTAGATTCTGTGCAATCCCTATTGAAGTTCCAATGGCTTCACAGAAATAAAAAGCAATTCTAAAATTTGTATAGAACCACTGAAGATCCTAAGTAGCTGAAAGAGTCTTGAGAAAGAAGAATAAAGCTGAGGGCATTATGCTGCCTGACTTCAAACTTTTCACAAAGCTATAGTAATTTAAACATGTTGGTGGCATAAAAATAGATACATAGATCAATGGAGCAGAATAGAGAGCCCAGATATAAACTCATGCACATATTAGTCAATTAATTTGTGACAGAGTGGTCAAGACTATACAAAGGGGAAAGGGCAATGTTTTTCAGTTATTTGTGTTAGGAAAACTAGACAGTTGCGTGAAAGACTGAAACTTGACCACTGTCTTATACCCCACACAAAAATGTGAAACTTGCCCACTGTCTTATACCCCACACAAAAATCAATTCAAAATGGGTCAAAGACTTAAACATAAGACTTGAAACCATAAAACTTGTAGAAGAATACATAGGTGGTAAGCTCCTTGACAGATTTTAGTGATGATTTTTTTAATCACACCAAAAGCAAAACCTAAAAGTGCAAACAGGTAAGACTACCTCAAATTAAAAATCTTCTCCACAGAAAAAGAAAACATCAACAAAATGAAAAGGCAGCCTACTCACTGGAAGAACATACTTACATATCATAAATCTGATAAGTGACTAATATCTGTAATACATAAAGGAAAGCAAAAACAAACAAAAGCCAAAAATCAAAACCAAAACACCCAACTGAAAAATGGACAGAAAATCTGAATAGATACTTTTCCAAAGAAGGCATGCAAATAGCAATATGTTCATGAAAAGATGCTCAGCATTATTAATCATTAGGGGAATGCACATCAAAACCACAATGAACTATCACTTCACACCTGTTCAGTTCAGTTGCTCAGTCGTGTCTGACCCTTTGCAACCCCATGAATTGCAGCACGCCAGGCCTTCTTGTCCATCACCAATTCCCGGAGTTTACTCAAACTCATGTCCATTGAGTTGGTGATGCCATCCAGCCATCTCATCCTCTGTCGCCCCTTCTCCTCCTGCCCCCAATCCCTCCCAGCATCAGAATCTTTTCCAATGAGTCAACTCTTCACATGAGGTGGCCAAAGTACTGGAGTTTCAGCTTTAGCATCAGTCCTTCCAAAGAACGTCTACGACTGATCTCCTTCAGAATGGACTGCTTGAATCTCCTTGCAGTCCAAGGGGCTCTCAGGAGTCTTCTCCAACACTACAGTTCAAAAGCATCAGTTCTTTGGTGCTCAGCTCTCTTCACAGTCTCTCACATCCATACATGACCACTGGAAAATCCGTAGCCTTGACTAGACGGACCTTTGTTGGCAAAGTAATATCTCTGCTTTTTAATATGCTGTCTAGATTGGTCATAACTTTCCTCCCAAGGAGCAAGCATCTTTTAATTTCGTGGCTGCAGTCACCATCTGCAGTGATTTTGGAGCCCAAAAAATAAAGTCTAATCTAACTGTTTCCACTCTTTCCCCATCTATTTCCCATAAAGTGATGGGACTGGATGCCATGATCTTAGTTTTCTGAATCTTGAGCTTTAAGCCAACTTTTTCACCCTCCTCTTTCACTTTCATCAAGAGACTCTTTAGTTCCTCTTCACTTTCTGCCATAAGGGTGTTGTCTTCTGCATATCTGAGGTTATTGATATTTCTCCTGGCTATCTTGAGTCCAGCTTGTGCTTCCTCCAGCCCAGCGTTTCTCCTGATGTACTCTGCATATAAGTTAAATAAGCAGGGTGACAGTATACAGCCTTGACGTACTCCTTCTCCAGTTTGAAACCAGTCGGTTGTTCCAGTCCAGTTCTAACTGTTGCTTCCTGACCTGCACATAGGTTTCTCAAGAGGCAGGTCAGGTGGTTTGGTATTCCCATCTCTCAGAATTTTCCACAGTTTATTTTGATCGACACAGTCAAAGGCTTTGGTATAGTCAGTAAAGGAGAAATAGATGTTTTTCTGGAACTCTCTTGCTTTTTCAGTAATCCAGCGGATATTGGCAATTTGATCTCTGGTTCCTCTGCCTTTTCTAAAACCAGCTTGAACATCCGGAAGTTCATGGCTCACATTTTGCTGAAGCCTGGCTTGGAGAATTTTGAGCATTACTTTACTAGCATGTGAGATGAGTGCAATTGTGTGGTAGTTTGAGCATTCTTTGGGATTGGAAAGAAAACTGACCTTTTCCAGTCCTGTGGCCACTGCTGAGTTTTCCAAATTTGCTGGCATATTGAGTGAACCACTTTCACAGCATCATCTTTCAGGATTTGAAATAGCTAGAGTAGCTATTATTTAAAAGATTTTAAAAAGAAGATAAATAACATGTGTTGTTGAGGATGTGGAGAAAGGGTAATGCTTGTGGACAGTTGTTGCAGCTACTATGAAAAATATCATGAAATGTTCCTCAAAAAATTAAATAATTGAGCTACCATATCCAGTAATTTTACCTGTGGGTATTTAGCTGAAGAAAAAGAAAAAAAAGATACCTGCACACTCAAGTTCATTGCAGCATTGTTTAAACAGTCAAAATAATGGAAACACTCTTAAGTGTCCATCAGTAAATGAAAGGATTAAGAAATCGTGTGTATGTGTGTATAGAGGAATTTTACCCTGTTGTAAAAGAGTTGAAATCTTACCATTTGCAGCATGGATGAACCCTGAGGGCATTATGCTAAGTGAAATAAGTCAGAGAAAGACAAATACCATCTGATGTCTCTAATGATATGGATTATATGTAGAATTTAAAAAAAGCTCATGGATACAGAGACCAGATTGGTAGTTGCCAGGGGCAGATGTGAGTGGTGGGCAAAATGGGTCAAATTGATTAAAGGTTAAAATAGAAAGAAAAAGTGTTCTTTGTATAAGAAAACTCACTATAGTGTTTTCTTGAATGTTTAGACCACTTTCTTCTGCAGTCTTCTCATTTTAGTAAATGGCACAACAGCTTCCCACTTTCTGAGACAAGAAAGTTTGATTTTTAACTTTTCTGTTAAAACAATTCCTTTGATAAATCTTCCATCTGTTTTCTAATTTTATCATCCTGGTCCAATCTACTATCACCCTTCTTTTGTATTTTATTGTTTTAGTAGCATCTTGTTTGGTTTCCTCGTTCTCATTCTTTTCTCTTGTTTTGCAAATAGTGTATCATACTGTATTTACCCAGACCACAATCCAGAGTCCTTACGATGTCTTGTAAGGCTTAACATTGTCCACACCTTTACTTTTCATCATCTACTCTCTTACCTTACCTGTTACCACTGTTCCCTTTGCTCTCTATTTTATAGCCATGTTGGCCTTGTTGTTCTTAGAACATATCAAGAATGCTTCTGCTCTCTGTTTTGTACTTGCTATTTCCTTTGTTTGGAGTATTATTCCCCTAGATTCCTACCTGGGCTGGCAAGTTCTTATTTTTCTGGCTTCAGATGAAATGTCTCCTTCTTAGTTAGCTTTTACTGTTCACCCTTTTTTAGTAGCAGTCCCCTTTGACATCATTTTGTATGTTTTTCTCTGCCATTTTTTCCCGTAGTATTTATCACCTGATCCATAATGCATTATAGCTATTTGTTTATTGCTGTATTGCTAGGAAGTAAATTATGAAAGCAAGAATATTTTTTCAGTTTTGTTCACTGCTGTCTTCACAGCCTATGGTATAGTAAATGCTTCACAAATTTTTGTTAAATGTCTGAATCAGTAGGAAGCTTGATAAATTAAATGTTCATCCATATCTTGGAACACTATCTAGCCTTTACAGAGGTAGAGCTAGTACCTTTCTATCTATATAATGTAAACAGCAAATTGCAGGATTATATGGATAGTGTGATCTTAATTGTGGCAAATTCTGTTTATAATGGCAAATTCATACATATCTATATTTCCTGTGTGGTCAGGAATTTTACTGGAAACTTAATGTGGGATGTATCTGCAGAGATGAGGAGCAAAGAAGAGACAGTTCCATTCATATTGTTTTATGATATTTGATTTTTTTGATCATGGGAATATATTTTCTCTATAATAATAATTAAAAATTATTTAGTTGCTTCCCCTCTTACAAAACTATAGAGGAAGAAACTGATGTTAATCAGCTGTGGTTAAACTCCAGCAGTAAACCAACCTTTCATTCCCTTGCATAATTTTATTGTATTTTTTTATCTTAGATATAAAGGCTTAAACACAGCCTTTACCTTCTTTTTATATTCGTTTTATCTCAAAGATTTGTTCTACATAGTATTATCTGTTTGATTTTATGCTTGTGCTGTGTGCTTAATCACTAAGTCATGTCTGATTCTTTGTGACCCCATGGACTTATAACCCTCTAGGTTCCATTATCCATGGGATTTCCCAGGCAAGAATACCGGTGTGGGTTGCCATTCCCTTCTCTAAAGGATCTTCCTGACTTAGGGATCAAACCTATGTCTCCCTTATCTCCTGCAGTGGCAGGCAGAATCTTTACCACTGAACCACCTGGGAAGCTCGATTTTATGCTTCTTCACCCTGAATGTAGTCTGCAGGACAGTTGTTTTACATTTTTTACTTTTATTTTTGTTAGGAGTTCAGTATGCATTGAGTATGTAAACAAATTCTGTTTTACAAACAGACTTTTTTTTTAACTAAGCTTTTTTTTCTCAGATGTCAAAATTTTGGCAGGCTTTGTTACTATTCTAGGTCAATGATTATAAACCCAGTTGGCTAGAATACTTCTTTTTTAAAACAAAAACTTTGTTATACCTTTTTTTATTTGGAAAAGAAATTTGGTAAATACTTACTACACAAATTGTTTTGAAAAATACTATAATGCCCTAATTATATTGAAGATAGGGAAATGAAAATTATTTATAGTAGAAACATATTTCCATAGAGCAAATGTTGTTAAGTTAGAATAAGTTAATAGCAAATCAGATTTGTATGTGATAAGAGAAAGTAGGAAGTAATCTTAAACTAAAATAGGAATAACATGCTATGATAAGTTACAGACTGTTAATATATAAGAAAATAAGTTACATTCTTATAAGTTGTGTCTTGTTTTTAAGTGCAATGTCAAAATATATTCCTTGTTATCAGGTAGAACTGAATGGTGAAAAAAATCACAGAAAATATCTTCCATCCATCCATCATGTGTAAGGCATTAATTAATATTTAGTCTGTATACTTAAAAAAGATTTTGGAGACCATACCCTTTGTGAAATAATAGAAATCAATGATAGATTGAATGAAGAAGTACTAGAAGCTTCTGTAAAGAGGTTATATAGTTGTAAACTTTTCTTAAAATTTATTTTTAATCGGAAGATAATTGGTTTACAGTGTTGTTGATTTCTGTTCTACAGTAGTGTGAATTAGCTACAAATATACATATACTCCCTCCCTCTAGAGCCTCCCCCCAACCTTCTCCCTCAAATAGTAAATTTCTGAAGATAGAATTGGAATAAGATTAAAAAACAAAAGGTGAAAAAAGCTAATGATTTGGTATTGATTTTCATCACAGAGTTTTTTTATTATATACCAAAATATTTAAAAATATGCAAAAGCAATAGGATATTATAAAGATATTAATATAACAATAGTATTAAATATACTAGTATTGCTTTTAATGGATTTTAGATTCTCGGTGAAATTTCTCTATTTGTGTCTCCATTAATTTTTGGACTTCCCTGGTGGCTCAGATGGTAAAGCGTCTGTCTACGATGTGGGAGACCCAGGTTCGATCCCTGGGTTGGGAAGATCCTTGGAGAAGGAAATGGCAATCCACTCCAGTACTATTGCCTGGAAAATCCCATGGACAGAGGAGCCTGGTAGGCTATAGTCCATGGGGACTCGCAAAGAGTCGGACATGACTGAGCGACTTCATGTTCACAATTTTAGGGTATATGATTTAGAGTCTGTTGAAGTCTCTAAAAGGTCTGTAAACAACTACAAGTGTTGAAAAGTTGTTAGTCACTCAGACGTATCTGATTGTTTGCAACCCCATGAACCTTAGCCCACCAGTCTCCTCTGTCCATGGAATTCACCAGGCAAGAATACTGGAGTGGGTAGCCATTCTCATCTCCAGACTCAGGGATCAAACCTGGATCTCCTGTATTGCAGGCAGATTCTTTACCATCTGAGCCATCAGGGGAGTGCCACAAATACTAATACACATGTTATATTAAACTACAGTGCTGCATGTTGTGCTGCTGTTAGAGATGTGATTTTTCTCTAATGGTGAATGGTTTCTCTTAAAATTCTAAAGAAAACTAAATATAATCTTGTGTGACTTATTCAGTAGTTATATTTTTAGAAAGTCTGTGACAATACTTTGTGTTTCTATGTAAAGCAAAATTGTTGGATTTTCATTTGTTAGAGTCTAACAGGATAATAAAAAGTTGTGTGAGATGTAAGTGTGATTATCCGGCATACTGCATGTTTTCTGGTGTCTTTTGACCCTGTTCACTAAATGTAGTTGTGGCCCCTAATTATTAAAATGATTCCTCTAAAAAAAATCTTTCCTAAACACTAAAAATCATTGCTCTAAGCTGTTTCCCCCCAAATTTACTTGATGATTGATTCTTTCTTATACCTCCACCCCCTTTGTAACCCTTGATCTTCTGCAGAATGTTCTTTTGGGAATACTACTGTAGATAGGTCTGTTTATCTATTTCCTATATAGTTAAGTCCTAGCCTTCTAGATTTTGCATCTTTTTAATTTTGTTTTAAATCTGTTCAGGAATAAATATTTGTAAATCCTAAGGATGCGCATTTAGAACTGTATAATCAGAATGTGTGAAACATATTTATTAATTTTGATGCTGTTTTAGGTTGGATCCTTGGAACAAGCTATGCTTGATGCTCTTGTAATGGATAGAGTTGCATTTGTAAAACTTCTTATTGAAAATGGAGTAAGCATGCATAAATTCCTTACCATTCCTAGACTGGAAGAACTTACAACACTGTAAGTGTATGTTAAATTTCTTTGTGGACTAAGTTTTATCATCTTTGAAAAGTGTCATTTTGCTTGAATATATTCATTCCTATTGATAAAACCTTTAATATTTTGCTAGATTACATGAAAAAATTATACCCAGTCTTTGTATAGATTGTTTATGACAGTCTGAGACCCTTTCCCTGTTTCTGGAGACCTCCTCTGTTACCATAGTTACATAGGAAAGAGATGTGTTAGCAACCCTTTCTTTCACCTCACCCCGCTTTTAAAACTTGTAAGATCAGCTTCTTAATCATAGAGCCATTGTATTTCTTCTATTTCTTGGTGGTCATTTGTTAACCAAATTTGTTTTCCTTTGACTAATGGGGAAATTACACATTGCTTTTTTCATGTCTCCTTTTTGTTGTTTCTGTTTATGATTTTGACCTTACTGTTAGCTTACATACTGTTTTTCATTTTTTTCTTTTAAAGAGCTCCTGAAAACTAACTATTCCCTTTACAAAGCTTTTCTCATTATGTTTCAAATTTAATGTCACTAACATTCAGAGGTAAATAACTACTACTCTTACAATTTTCGTTACCAATAGCACTATACCTTGAGGAATACTATGACCAAATCCTAGCTGTCTAACTTTGACTTCTCTGCTAAGCTGTTTCCCTTTATTCATCAATTTCTACCTCTTTATCTCTACCTTTGCTTTCTTAATGTCTTTGTACTATTCGATCATTTCTAGCCTTTACTACTTCAGTAATGTAATCTCCTTGTCTATCTTCAAATCTTTAACCCAAATATTCTTATAGTCACATATTTTATCATAGCTTTCCCAGTTTAAAAATTTTTAATAGCTCCTTGATGTGTATAGAATAATACTCAGGCCTTTAGACTAATTTTCAAAGCACTCTGGCTTTTGAAATTTTGCCTCAGCTATTTCAATGCCTCAGCCCTTCAATTCCTAACTCCCATCTTCCTATAGAGTGGCTGTTTCAGCTACATCATCTATCTACTATTTCCCTTAAATAAAACTTTTTTAGAAAGCGTTTGTTATTTACACAGTGCTGGTCTGCATTTTTCTTCCAAACTACTTACCCAGTTACTGGATTTTATTCTTTGTTTAAACTTATTTCAAATGCCAAGGCATTGGTACAGTAAACCCCAATGTCTTAGTTTGTTAAGTACAATTTTATCTTCTACTGTGGAACTTAAATTTCCTTTGAGTAGGGATTATATCTTTTTTTCCCCCCATTTTTTTCCTTTAATAGTGTCTAACACAGTCAAATTGAACTTTGTTGGCATTCTACTGTCTCTAGAGAACAGATGTAATATTAAATGGATTATTCATTGTGCTGAAGTAAGGTTTATTCCTGAAATGTAAAGCAAGTATAAAACAGTAAAAATAAAAATTGATCCAATTAGCAAGGCAAGTAATGTTTTAATAATATAACTCAAAATTATTAAGATAATAGTTACCTTTCTGCATCAATTATTGATAAAATTATTTAAAGTTTAAGGGATTATATATACCATGATAAAGCAGTGGTTCTCAAACTTTTTGGTGTCAGGGTCCTATCATATAAAAATGGAAAAGTAGTTTGAATTGATTACTAATAACCTCATAAAAAATTAATTATAACACAGAAAATTTTCATTTGAAAAATTTGGTAGGAGAAACTTTTCATTTGATATTTCTTTTAAACATCAGATATTGACAGTAAGTCTTTTGATTTATGCTGCATGGAATTAATTGCAGTAAATTTTATATAGATGAGGGCCCTTCTAAAAAGTTTAGAAGAATATATTTTTGGCTCTTTTATCTCAGTCTTGATGCGAGACTTAATAGTGGGTATTTTTTCAAAATATAGGATACCCTCAAAATAAGATTGCGTAAAAATGAAACTTGTTTAGTTTACTGTAATATTTCATTTAAATAGAATTAAGATAATAGGGAAAAGACAGCATATATAAATGTTAAAGGTTTCTTACCCAAAATATTTAATATATTGCTGAAACTTGATGATTAATAACAGAGACAGAGATGGACATTTTACAAGAGGAAAGAGAATGTATGCTTCTATCAATGAAATATAAATTAAATTTAACATATAATTTTGAAGCTTGCAGTGTTTGCATGACTGTTAGAAAACAAAAGCTTTTATGTTTTTGCATAAATAAATATAAGAACATAAGAAATTATATATTCTGTTTAAGGTAAATATGACAGTGTGAAATGGGTATATCTTTTTCTTTGTTCCATTTTATGAACAGAATTTCTATAACTCAGAAACAGTGTAATTTATGTAAGAACAAAAGTCCTATAAGTAACAAAAAAAAGTTATTTTAGAAGAAAAATAATAGTTTGCTCTGATTTTTTTCTCATTAAAGAAACAAGGCCCAACTAATCCAATGCTATTTCATCTTGTTCGAGATGTCAAGCAGGTAAGAGATTATTTTTGTTTCTGAAAAGTGTTGTTTTAAAATCATTTATACTACCATTTGTTTCTAAAAACATTTCTATACATCTTAAAATCAGCAATAAGATCACTTTTTTTTAAGATCAAAATAAAATGAGATAAATTTGTGATAATACAGGTGTAGAAAACATAATATATTAGAAATCAAGAAAAATAAAGTTTATGAAATTGAGATCTGAGCTTCTGGTCATCCAGGATAGAGTATGATGAACTTCATGATGCTCGTTTGTCCATAAAAGATGATCATTGATAGGATGTATCTTCTTTCTCTGTGTTCAGAAGAAATTTGTTTCCTGGACATTTAAAGGATATTGAATAAAGACATTGAGAGAAACACTGATTGGTGATCTTCAGTGGCAGATTTGCCAATAAAAAGGCTGAAAATCCTATCTTTCTCCCTATGTCTTTCATCATACATCCCTCCACTCCACCCCACCCCTGCCTATTGCCACCATCTCTCCTCGTTTCTCCCTCTCCCCTATTTATATTCAGTATTGGTATTAATTGCATATGTAACGTGGTCATATGATCTAAAGCCATTCTGTGGTGACTAAATTTACACTGATATTTCTCTTCTCTTCTACTGGATCTTCTGTGATTAATAGTTTTAAACATTTATTTTAAAAATATATAACAGTGTAAACTATTGATGACCAACAGTTTTATTTTACTTGATGAAAAAGTACTTCTATTTACTTAATTGAATTATTTTTAAAGCTTCTGCATGAAAAATGCTTACTTTCCAAAATTCTTTACTTGCCAATAAGTGTGGGTGTGCTATTAAATGGTTGAAAACTGGATAGAAGTGTCATTTTCTGTGTTGTATAACATATCTAATGAAACTGACATTTCATAAAAAGAACTTTTAACTTCACTTAAAATGTTTTACCTTAATTCATTTTCCCCCACATGCTTATCTTTATAGTTTTATTGAAATGTGTTTCACATACCATAAAATTCATCCACTTAAAGTGTATAGTTAAGTGACGTTTCTGTATTCAGGGTAGTGTCACCTTTACCACAGTTTAGAGTATTTACAGTAGTCCCCTAAAGTAACTTCATATCTATTAGCAGTCTGTCCTCATTCCTGTTCCTTCTTTACTCCTTACTCCTACTTGACTTCACCCTCAGTTCAGTTCAGTTGCTCAGTCATGTCGAACTCTTTGCGACCCCATGAATTGTAGCACGCCAGGCCTCCCTATCTATCACCAACTCCCAGAGTTTACCCAAACTCATACCCATCGAGTCGGGGATGCCATCCAGCCATCTCATCCTCTGTCATCCCCTTCTCCTCCTGCCCCCAATCCCTCCCAGCATCAGAGTCTTTTCCAATGAGTCAACTCTTCACATGAGGTGGCCGAAGTACTGGAGTTTCAGCTTTAGCATCTGTCCTTCCAAAGAACACCTAGGACTGATCTCCTTTCGAATGGACTGGTTGGATCTCCTTGCAGTCCAAGGGACTCTCAAGAGTCTTCTCCAACACCACAGTTCAAAAGCATCAATTCTTCTGCGCTCAGCTTTCTTCACAGTCCAACTCTCACATCCATACATGACCACTGGAAAAACCATAGCCTTGACTAGATGGACCTTTGTTGGCAAAGTAATGTCTCTGCTTTTGAAATGCTATCTAGGTTGGTGATAACTTTTCTTCCAAGGAGTAAACGTCTTTTAATTTCATGGCTGCAATCACCATCTGCAGTGATTTTGGAGCCCAAAAAGATAAAGTCTGACACTGTTTCCACTGTTTGCCCATCTATTTCCCATGAAGTGATGGGACCAGATACCATGATCTGCGTTTTCTGAATGTTGAGCTTTAAGCCAACTTTTTCACTCTCTTCTTTCACTTTCATCAAGAGGCTTTTTAGTTCCTCTTCACTTTCTGCCATAAGGATTAATCTCCTTGCCCTCTATGGATTTTCCTATTCTGGACATTTCACAGTGATTTTGTTTGTTTAAGTCATTAAAGCTTCTTTTTTATTCTCCCCAGAAAGCCTGAATAATGGGGGAGACTTTTAATCCAAGAATTTCTTAAACATATTTGCATTGTGATTTACTTAGGTGGTTTAGCAGAGCTATAGTTAATTCTGGAAATGTCACATATGAGATTTGTTACGTTAACTACCTTTACATTGATGACTATAGTAATTAGCCCAATTTTTCTACTTCCATAAGTGAAAAATCCTAAAGTACAAGCAGTAACTGAGTATATTCTGACTCAAAAAAGGTTTTATAAGAGTTGTTTGTATAGTTTGAAAAATTGGTTATCTTTTTTTTAGGTAATTCACATTATTTTCCTTAATTAATTTACTGAAAATATTTATTTGTTTGGCTGTGTTGGGTCTTAGTTGAACCATGTGGCATCTTCATTGCATTGTGAGGGATATTCCATTGTGGCAAGTAGACTATAACTGTGGCATGCGGACTCAGTTGCTTTGTGGCGTGAAGGATATTAATACCCTGGTGAGGGATTGAACTGCATCCTCTCATTGCCAGGCAGATTCCTAACCCTGCACTACCTGCTTTTCTTAATTTAAATATTTCCTGTTCAAGGGAATTCACAACATAAGGGTATTTGTCAGATTAAAAAAAAAAACTAAAGTATCTATCATACATGACATCTTCAGTCATAAAACGTATTTTGAATGGCTTAAAATAAAAACAAAAATCTTATATTTAAGGTGAAAATATGTTTTTATTAGTTTTTAAATCGGTGACCTAAAGAACATAGATGTCTAATTAGAAACTTCTAAAATAGCTAAAATATAAAAAGTATAAGCATTTTAAAAAGTACTAAGTTAATAAAATTACAATTAGGGGGATGAAAGAATGTTGACTATAGTAGGGCAGAATTGGTTAATATATATAAATTAACTGATGATTAAACCCTTCTAAGATTATTTAATGAAATTCACCAATACTTCTTTCTGAGACAGTCTTTCCAAACTCAAAAATGGCTTATGTTCCAATTCATAAATTGATGCCCTAAAAAGATGTCTTAGCTTTGAACAGTGTTGTAAGTGGTAGTTGAATTTTAGTCAAGGCTATACAAATTTGTGTAATCTATAACATAGCCAATATAATTTTGGTTTAAAAATAGTAAGAAGTATTAATGGTCCCAAATGAAAACATTTATAGCATTATTTTTGCAGGAAAATACAACTTATGTGCCATGGTGAGATGAAATACTTGGCACTTAGAGCTTTCTTTGCCTCTGTGTGAAGTATTAGTACAGTGGAGAGATCAAATTATCTTCCTACTGTAAGTCATACTCTTGTCCTGAGCCGCACTGTTGGGACCTCAAACTTCAGAATCCTTGTTCTTACAAAAGGAAACAGAAGCAAGTCACTCTTTTCTGTAAAGGTAGCTGCTGGCAACTCCAGCTTTCTGTGGCAAGTAAACATTTGTTATTTTGGAAAATAATAGACACATTGCTAGGCATGGCTTGGAAACATTGAGAAATACAATTTTGCCGTTTTAAAATTAATGTTTTGTTTCCAGGGGAATCTTCCTCCAGGATATAAGATCACTCTAATTGATATAGGACTTGTTATTGAATATCTTATGGGAGGGACCTATAGATGCACCTACACTCGGAAACGTTTTCGATTAATATATAACAGTCTTGGTGGAAATAATCGGGTATGTAATGTTTGGGGGATATAGAGTGCTTTAAAATGAGCTTATAAAAATTAACTCATATTAGAATGGTAAAAGTATTGACAGAATTGTCTTAAAAACAAGATTTTCAACTAAGAGTACTTAGAAATATTTTGTAATTGAAATCCTAAAGAAATCATGTTGGGTTTTGTTTTTTTTTTGGTGTGTGTATACACACATTTAAATATACATGTATATGTAAAAATGGATTTTTAATTTTCATAGCATAACAGCATATTTAAATCTGTAAAAACTAATAAACTTTTGCTTTCAGAGGTCTGGCCGAAATACCTCAAGCAGCACTCCTCAGTTGCGAAAGAGTCAGGAATCTTTTGGCAATAGAGCAGATAAAAAGGAAAAAACGAGGCATAATCATTTCATTAAAACAGCACAGCCCTACCGACCAAAGGTATTTTTGTTTAAATATTACCTGTTCTGGCTTTTGGATTTTATTTTTTTTAAGTTACTTGGTATTATGAAATTTAAAAAGTTACTTGTTTTAGTAAGAATTATCTTTTGTTTTTAGATACAGTATTATATCCTTAATTTTTCATTTTCCTATATACCAAAAGATAATATGAGGTAATACTTCTATTAAGTTTTTCATATTTAGCTGTGATAATCAAAATTTTTAGATATTTTGGTCAATACTTAACTGCCTTCTTTTATTCCGTATTTACTTGATTAACAGCATGCAAGACAAAGATGGTACCAAACTTTTCTTTCATTAGAACTGTGTGTTTTATCAGATGTTAGTGGAAATATTGAGGCCCTTTCTCTCATCTTGGACAAAGACATTTTTGGGGAATAACATTTCTATAGAATGAATTTGAATTGTAATAAAAATCAAATATATAAAATTTATTCTATTTTCAGTTGTACATTTATATGAAAAATCAAATAAAGGACATTTTATTAAAATTCTCATGAGTGTCATATGGCCTTATTTTAATGAGCCTTATAATATTTATTTCCTCTTGAAGATTGATACAGCTGTGGAAGAAGGAAAGAAGAAAAGAACCAAAGATGAATTGTAGATATTGATGATCCAGAAACCAAGCGCTTTCCTTATCCACTTAATGAACTATTAATTTGGGCTTGCCTCATGAAGAGGCAGGTTATGGCCCGTTTCTTATGGCAGCATGGTGAAGAATCAATGGCTAAAGCATTAGTTGCCTGTAAGATCTATCGTTCAATGGCGTATGAAGCAAAGCAGAGTGACCTTGTAGATGATACTTCAGAGGAATTGAAACAATATTCCAAGTAAGTTATATTTTATCATTTGAAGCATTTTAAAAATATAAAATAGATGGGGTTTAAGTGGAGATTATAGTGCCATGCACTAATTGGGTGTGTGTATCTATAATTTTATTGGTAAAATAAGGAGAAATCCACTTTCTAAATGTTTGTCTGTTTTAAGAAAATTCAGGAGACCTAGGCATGTAAAAAAGAGGTTATTATATCATTTACAATTCAAGAGTCAAATATTTCAGCAAGAAAGAAGAAATGCCAGATGTCAGTTTACTAATTAGTTGTACATAATAGCAATTAGATTAGGTAAATTTCCATTTGAAGTGGTAGAGTAAGGAAGGAAGGGAAGTTTAAGCTGTTTTCTAAGGAAATAAATTTAGTTCAACTGGAAAGGCATTTCATATGGTGGAGCTACATGTGTAGAAGACTGAAACAATTCCCAGAAGTTTTACAGTTTACTTAGGGGAGTAATGGAATATTAAGCTAGAACGGTAGTTTGTATTGATAGAAAGCTTTATAATAGAGAATAGGACCACCCTTCCCCCCGCAAATGGAGTCTCTTTGGAAGAGAATAGGAGTTATGAAAATAGCTAAAACAGATCCTATGATCAACTCATCAGGGATTGAAGATTAGGATATATTTTTCACACTAGGTTAGTCCATCAGTTCAGTTCAGTTCAGTCACTCAGTTGTGTCCGACTCTTTGCGACCCCATGAATCGCAGCACGCCAGGCCTCCCTATCCATCACCACCCCCGAGAGTTCACTCAGACTCACATCCATCGAGTTGGTGATGCTATCAGCCATCTAATTCTCTGTCATCTCCTTTTCCTCCTGCCCCCAGTCCCTCCCAGCATCAGAGTCTTTTTCCAATGAGTCAACTCTTCACATGAGGTGACCAAAGTACTGGAGTTCAGCTTTAGCATCAGTTCTTCTAAAGAACACCCAGGGCTGATCTTCAGAATGGACTGGTTGGATCTCCTTGCAGTCCAAGGGACTCTCCCAAGAGTCTTCTCCAACACCACAGTTCAAAAGCATCAACTCTTCAGCGCTCAGCTTTCTTCACAGTCCAATTCACATCCATACATGACTGCTAGAAAAACCATAGTCTTGACTAGATGGACCTTTGTTGGCAAAGTAATATCTCTGCTGTTGAATATGCCATCTAGGTTGGTCATAACTTTTCTTCCAAGGAGTAAGTGTCTTTTAATTTCATGGCTGCAGTCACCATCTGCAGTGAATTTGGAGCCCAAAAAGATAAAGTCTTTCACTGTTTCCACTGTTTCCCCAGCTATTTCCCATGAAGTGATGGGACCAGATGCCATGATCTTCGTTTTCTGAATCTTGAGCTTTAAGCCAACTTTTTCACCCTCCTCTTTCACTTTCATCAAGAGGCTTTTTAGTTCCTCTTCACTTTCTGCCATAAGGGTGGTGTCATCTGCATATCTGAGGTTATTGATATTTCTCCCGGCAATCTTGATTCCAGCTTGTGCTTCTTCCAGCCCAGGGTTTCTTATGATGTACTCTACATAGAAGTTAAATAAGCAGGGTGACAATATACAGCCTTGATATACTCCTTTTCCTGTTTGGAACCAGTCTATTGTTCCATGTCCAGTTCTAACTTTTGCTTCCTGACCTGCATACATTGACATTCTTTTTCTCTATTGGGTACCAACCTTTTCTACTATTTGAAATATTATATAGAGGCTTTTTGAACAGAGTGTCTGAACATTGTCAGTTTTAGTTTCCTATGAGTCTGTAGGTTTATTTTTATGACCAGGGGAAAGTGCTCTGGAGTCACATTTTCAGTCTTGTTCCTGATGGACATATTTTAATACTTTGCAATTTCCATAGAGTAGTGGATATCTGAAAACATAGGGCTATTCTGATGCCTCACAATTCCCCAAGTGTGTCTAAAAATATTAAAAAATTGGAACATGTTATAATTGACCCTGAAGATAATGGTTTAAAACTGCAATTTGGAAATTTGAATATGTTTTGGCTTTTATCTTTTGATAGTGATTTTGGTCAACTGGCAGTTGAATTACTGGAACAATCCTTCAGACAAGATGAAACCATGGCTATGAAATTGCTCACTTATGAACTGAAAAATTGGAGTAATTCTACCTGTCTTAAGTTAGCAGTTTCTTCAAGACTTAGACCTTTTGTAGCTCACACGTGTACACAGATGTTGTTATCTGATATGTGGATGGGAAGGCTGAATATGAGGAAAAATTCCTGGTACAAGGTATGCTTTGGAAATAATTTAATATTAAGTATGTGATTAGATAAAAAGAACAGAGGAATTAGCCCACCAGTATAGTAAAATGTAAGGGCAGTAAGAGTTGTTGTGTTGGCATTTTATTGTAAGTGGCATTAAATGGCCTCCTTTTTCCCCCTTCACTCTCAATTCTTTTCAGATGTGGTGTATAATGATGATTTTCCCAGTTTGAGCTAGATGCATGATTGCAACAAATGGGAATGGGAGTGTTGGCATTTATAGAGCCCTGTGCAGCCATGAAAAAAAGTTGCTTTTTTATGAAAAGATGATTCCTAGATTCTAAAATTCTAGATCCTGGCCCATATCTACTAACTTAATAATCTGTTACTTTTAATTTATACTTCACATATATTAGATCTGCTTGGTTTTTATGGTTAAAAATTTGGGTAAAATAGTAACTGTTACTCTCAGTTTCATTATAGTGAGAGATTTTGCTTTAAACTTTCCTTTTCGTTGTGTCTTAAATAAGGCACAGAAACATGGAAGGCAGAGATCATGCAAGAAGTTTAATCACGGACCATTATAAGTGGATAATAAATACTAATCATACATTAAAAATAATGGGAAAGATTAATCTTGATATACAGTTATCATAGAAACTCTGAAACACAATTATAATTTCTTCGTGCTTTTAAGATTTTGCAAATAATACATACAAGTTTAGAAATAAACCTTTTTGTTTATAGGGTAAAACTTGAGTAATCACGTTATGACATGGAACACTTGCAGAGAGATTTAGGGTAAAATTAAGCACATAGCAATTTCATAAGGTTTGAATTTCATTTATAACAAAAATGTATTCTCTGAACAAATTATAATCTGATTCTTTAATGGGACAAGTCTATATTACCCTTGTAATACTAAAATGTTTTGTTATTCCTTAAAGCAATTCAACTTGGGCCTCTATATATAAGTAAAAAGTGAAGTTTTTTTTTTCCCCTATAGTACCAGGGGGAAAATGGCTAACTAATAACCAGGATTTTTATACCTTTTTATTGCTTTTATTATGTTCTTGAAAGTCATTAGTTTTAAAATGTGAACTTACCTGTTTCTGAAATTTTTAGGTCATACTAAGCATTTTAGTTCCACCTGCCATATTAATGTTAGAATATAAAACTAAGGCTGAAATGTCTCATATTCCACAATCTCAAGATGCTCATCAAATGACAATGGAAGATAGTGAAAACAACTTTCAAAACATAGCAGAAGAGATTCCCATGGTAAGGAGGGAGAAAAATTTAAAGTAAATGTAAATTTATTGTGAGAAAATGTACCATAATGTTATTTTTATTTTAGGAAGTATTTAAAGAAGTAAGACTATTGGACAAGAATGAAGGGAAGAATGAAATGGAGATACAAATAAAATCAAAAAAGCTCCCAATCACACGAAAGTTTTATGCCTTTTATCATGCACCAATTGTAAAATTCTGGTTTAATACGGTATGGTTTCTTTTTATTGAAGTATAATTGATGTACAGTAATATATAAGTTATAAATGTATAATATAGCAATTCACAACATGATCCATTTATAATTATAAAATACTGGCTGTGTGTCCCATGTTGTACAGTATATGCTTGTAGCATTTTCATTTTTTGTAGCTTATCTTATACCTAATAGTTTGTACCTCTTGGTTTCCTACCTTTATGTTGCCCCTCCTCCCTTTTCTCTCTGCCCACTGGTAACCACTAATTTGTTCTCTACAGCTGTGAGTCTGCTGCTTTACTGTTACATTTACTGGTTTGTTGTATTTTTTGGCTCCTGCATATAAGTAATATGCAATTTATGTTTTCCTGTGTCTGACTTATTTCATTTCAAATAATACTAAGTCCATCCATGCTGCTGCAAATGGCAAAATTTTCATTCTCTTTTATGGCTGAGTAGTATTCCATTGTAAATATTTACTACATCTTTGACCATTCATCTGTTGATGGACACTTAGGTTGATACCATATCTTTGCAGTTGTAAATATGCTGCTGTGAACATGGGGTATATGTATCTTTTTGAATTAGTAACGTGGTATGGTTTAAAATAGTATGAGCAAAATAGATTTTTTTTTAACCACATTAAAAATCATTCAGTTTTATTAATATATATTAAATTCATACGTGGTCTAAGTAAACCTTTAATAATTCACCTATGATCTTCTTATCAAAATATAGATTATAGAAATTCAGAAGAATTTTTCTGATAGACTGATATGAGAATTGTGATTTTTATGGTTTATAGAAAAAAGGCTGGTTATTTAATAAACGTGGATATACAGTAATTTTATAACCTCTTATGGAAGGTTACCTATATTTTTCTTAGTTTTCGATGAAGATGTATTTGTTTCAAACATGCCAACTAATATTCACAACTTCTGTTGATTTAGTGAATGTTTATCAGGATTTTAATGAACTACCATCTTTTTATCCTTAAAAGCAAATGGACACAGCTACTTAAATTTAGAGTGATTCTCTTTCTTTAGTACAAAGAGTAAGTCCCTGAACACTTAACTAATAGTCATCTATAAGAATGATTTAAGTCAACAACAAATGTCATCTCCATTTATATTTTCATTATACATTTTACCTTATAGTCTTTAAACATACATGGAGTAATGAAATAAATGATTGCCCCCTAATATAGAACCTCTTTTATCTCTGAGGCATCAACAGTCAAACACATGAATTTACATTCACACAGAAAGAAAGGCATATCATGTAATTTGGGAGTTATATTACTTTCAAATAACCTCAAATAATACTAGTATAAAAAAGATACTGATAATAGTTACACCTGGCTCAACATCAATACCAACAGTAAGTTGGATCAATATCAGTTATCAGTACAACAAATAAGTTTTACAGGTGCTTCAACTTTAGATTATTTTCTATAATATTCTCATTTAAGAGTAGTGCTAGAAAAGTTATTGATTTTAATGCTTTCTACTGTGTTTGCTGATATTTATTTAGATTTGATTTTTAGTACTTTTATATTTTTTTCATCTTTCAAGTTTCTTTCCACTATGAACTCTTTGGCTATTTTCTGAAGTATATACTAAGGACTAATGTCTTTCACCACTTACTATGCTTGTAGGGTTTCTGTGATTTTGAGTGAGGTAACAGCTTTGATTAAAGGCTTTGTCACATTCTCTGCATTTGTACAGTTTTTTCCTACTGTGTTTTTTTTCCTACTTTTCTATAAATTTTTGTTATTTTTTGTGAGCCGGCTAAAGGCTTTGCCACATTCTATAGATTGGTGAGGTTTCTTCCAGTATGAGTTCTTTGATGCTGAGTAAGATATGGATGCTGATAAAAGACTCTGCAACATTCTGTACTTTCATAAAGCTTCTCTGCAGTATGAATATCTGATGCTGCTTAAGATTTAAGCACTGGGTAAAGTCTTTGCCACGTTCTTTACGTATGTATTGTTTCTCCCCAGTGTGAATTACCTGATATCTGGTAAGTTTTGAGCACCATATAAAGGCTTTACCACATTCTTTACATTTATAAAGTTTTCCTCTAGTGTGAATTCTCCTGTGTCTACTTAGATTTTTTATAAAGACTTTCCCAGATTTATTATACTTGTAATGGTCCTCTGTAGTATGAATGATTGATTAAAACCTTTATCACATTCACTACATTGTAAGTCTTCTCTCCATATGAATCCTTTTATATGTAGTAATATTGAGCTTTGATAAAAGACATATTTATTACTTTTAGAATGGTTTTCTGAAAATTCAGTGCCTTGATGTTTCATAAGATTTGAATCTTAGTCAAAGTTATTGTCTGATTTACTGCAAGTATTGCTTGTCATTCCATTATAAATGCTTTTGTAGTTACTGAATAACAGAGCTCTTGCTTAAGATCTTATACAACTTATTGCAGTTTAAATTTCCAAGTCGATAGCTTTCATGTCTTCCCAGCAACATATTTTTGAAACAAATCTTCCACGCCTACTTTTTTGGCGATCAGAACCTGGGTGTCATAATAAGACAAAGCTGGATATGTGGACTGTTGTCTCTCTTCTCTTCACATCCTAGAGATCCTTCTTTTGTGCACAAAAGATGACCACATGTCTGGCTGACAGTAAGACCCAAGGAGACCAGGTCCCAGTAGTTCTCTAACATCACGTTCCTGTGTAATTCCCAGTGATCAAAGTCCAGGCTTTCCCACTCCTCTTGAGAGAAATCAATGGCCACATCCTAAACATCAGCAGTCCCTGAGAAGCTGCCATTTCCTCCTGTTCTTTCTCTTGCTGTGTGCTGTGTTCTCGTCGGTATCATACTGAGGAATCACACCAGCATCTTGAGAGCACACCTTCCCAGGGGTGTGCACTTCTCTGTCTCTGGCTCCTGTCACACCCACAAGCCAGGCTGTCAAAGCTGACTTTGAAATGCTGAAAAGGCCAGCCTCTCCTGTCCTTTGTCTCAGGAGAGATTCAGGAGTTTGGGTTTTGGGGGGTATGAACCAAGCATGGCCCTGCAATAAACCTTTCTCTGCTGCAGATTTTCCTGTTTAGGTATTGTTTGGCTGGGAATGTGGCTGCAGTGGATACACTCTACCCAGTTGGGGGCACCCTCTCCAGGACTCCTACCTGCTTTGGGGTGGGGCAGTGCATTCTACTCCCAGCTGTTCCCTCCAAGGTGCCCCGCCCCCACCTCCCCACCCCCAGTGCCCGAGG